>CAJQUW010011123.1:0-600000 GCA_907163375.1 Prostheceraeus crozeri
TCTAACCCCTCAAAGCTGCCTTAGACTTAGTTAAATTTCAAATCTGATAGCATATTTGAACTCAGGATACTTGAAAACCTTAGTCTATATGTTAAAACTTTGAAAAAAGTGAAAATTAAGAATTTTTAAAAAATTCCGCATTTTACTACTCATACTACTTTTAAAAAATTTTATCAGTAGTAAAGACACTATCAAACTCTATCATACAAACTTTGAAGTAAGAAGATAGCTTGCCTACTTCAAAAGATAGAGTCCTTTGAAACACCCGATATCGGGAGCTCAGAGCGACGACCGTCGCTTACCTCGTCTTTCGATGAAGTGATCAGACTTACGTTGTCGGGGGTTTATATATGCTCGGAAGAAAACTTAAAATGGCTCTATCTCCGAAAGTATTCATCGTAGCGACATGCGGTTTGTTGCAAACGATTCGTCTCATCATTCTTTACAATATGACACCTGAACCATTCTCATATGACCACGGAAAATTGGTCCGTCAGCACATATACATGTAACATGCCACAAGTGAAAAAATTCCGAAGTGTGAGAGCTCCAGTGTGGTGAAAATTTTGAAAAATTTAAAACTTCCGAATTTCGACCTGGGACCTTTACCAAAACATTTTTCATCAAATTTCACTGACCTCCCCCCTCATTCACAGAAATTTGATGAAAAATGTTTTGGTGACGGTCCCAGGTCGAAATTCCACACTTTGGAAAATTTTCAAAATTTTACCCATACAAAGTCACTCTGACACTTAGGATTTTTTCAGGTAAGCGAGCTCCGACCTAAAATCTTGTAACCGCTCTAACTTTTGAACGAAGACAGATAGGAACAAGCCGTTTCTTTCACTGAATTTGTCTCACTCTTAGCTTTCAAACGAGCTATCGCACGACAAAATCCGTCCACTAGAAGCCAAAATCGAAGCAAGCTGTCCAGAGGGGGGGGGGAGGTCAGTGAAATTTGATGAAAAATGTTTTGGTAAAGGTCCCAGGTCGAAATTCCACACTTTGGAAAATTTTCAAAATTTTACCCATACAAAGTCACTCTGACACTTAGGATTTTTTCAGGTAAGCGAGCTCCGACCTAAAATCTTGTAACCGCTCTAACTTTTGAACGGCTGGTCCGATTGACTCGCAACAAAAGATGTTGTCGAGCAGTTTTTTCTCCTCTTTCAAACGAGTAGCTGTAAGACAAAATCCGTCCACTAGAACCAAAGTTAGAAGATTGCTGTCGGGGGGGGGGGGGTCAGTGAAATTTGATGAAAAATGTTTTGGTGACGGTCCCAGGTCGAAATTCCACACTTTGGAAAATTTTCAAAATTTTACCCATACAAAGTCACTCTGACACTTAGGATTTTTTCAGGTAAGCGAGCTCCGACCTAAAATCTTGTAACCGCTCTAACTTTTGAACGGCTGGTCCGATTGACTCGCAACAAAAAATGTTGTCGAGCAGTTTTTTCTCCTCTTTCAAACGAGTAGCTGTAAGACAAAATCCGTCCACTAGAACCAAAGTTAGAAGATTGCTGTCGGGGGGGGGTCAGTGAAATTTGATGAAAAATGTTTTGGTGACGGTCCCAGGTCGAAATTCCACACTTTGGAAAATTTTCAAAATTTTACCCATACAAAGTCACTCTGACACTAAGGATTTTTTCAGGTAAGCGAGCTCCGACCTAAAATCTTGTAACCGCTCTAACTTTTGAACGGCTGGTCCGATTGACTCGCAACAAAAAATGTTGTCGAGCAGTTTTTTCTCCTCTTTCAAACGAGTAGCTGTAAGACAAAATCCGTCCACTAGAACCAAAGTTAGAAGATTGCTGTCGGGGGGGGGGGGGTCAGTGAAATTTGATGAAAAATGTTTTGGTAAAGGTCCCAGGTCGAAATTCCACACTTTGGAAAATTTTCAAAATTTTACCCATACAAAGTCACTCTGACACAGGATTTTTTCAGGTAAGCGAGCTCCGACCT
The DNA here is from genome assembly GCA_907163375.1 of Prostheceraeus crozeri. Taxonomy (NCBI): domain Eukaryota; kingdom Metazoa; phylum Platyhelminthes; order Polycladida; family Euryleptidae; genus Prostheceraeus; species Prostheceraeus crozeri. Next base: position 1,963 of record CAJQUW010011123.1, read on the forward strand.
AAAATCTTGTAACCGCTCTATGTTGTGAACGTGGACCCACCTGGCCGGCACACCACGACAGACCACAACCTCTGTCGTTCCAGAGGGGGGGGGACTCAGACACGAAGCACCACGGCGGCCGACCACGACACTCTGCCGTGCCAGAGGGGGGGGGACTCAGCGATGGCGGCCATCTTGCGCGGTCCAGAAGTGGAGTTTTGCTTACTACTAGGGACCGGCTGTCAACTGAACGCACATGCTTTCTTTAAAATATACTAGCAATTATTAGAACGAATGGCTTAATAAAGTAAGAGATATATTTCTGCCGAAACATTAAGAATGAAAGTACTTGTACCAGTATGTATAGACAAATGAAGCAATATGGTATTGCTGTTATATCAATACTATGTACACAACTTAAATCGCAAAATCCGTTATTGGACAAATTATGGACACACAGTCAATACCTTTTTATACATGGAAGGCATTTATGAAATTAAGTCATTTAATTTGGAAGTTGTTAAAGAAGTAAAGAAGTTCTGTACACTGCATATACAAAGTAGATTAGGGTGGGTAGAGGTAATTTGGGTATATTTTTAGCTCTTCAAAAACTTATACCTGAGGGAAGTAAAACACATCATTCTTGATTTCTATTTGGGTATTTCTCAAGTAGAAGACCAAGGTGCATACTTGAGACAAACACGGAATCTCAAATATTTGTTTGTCAGAAGTTATGAACATCGAAACAAAAAAATCACCGAATTTATACCCAAATTACCGCGACCCACCCTATATCTCAATGGTTTCAAAAATCCTCATCAGAGGAAAGTTCACTCATGTCAGCCTCGTCATCACTGTTAAAATCAACGCTTTCCGGCGGAATCAGAGACTATGGCATCTGCGGGCAGTCATACCACAGTATGTGCATGGCCTCTTCTTCATCAAGGAACCATCCATATGGCACAGGCTCATCCGATTGCACGTTGTTGATATGTGCCTGGCTCCATAGCCGTGATTGATGGAATGCCCTCCAAATATGCATCCTGAGTTCTTCTTTGCATGGAGGGAGACTGGATGCATCCATTCCTTTGACAGATTTCAGTGGGTTTCGACAGTTGTCACTGGCAGAAAATGCAGCTCTCATCATCTCGTATCTTCTTCTGTTGATCGATGTTACAGCTTTCTTGTCTCCATACATTGAGCAGGTGAATTTCTCCAAGTCTTTAAAGGTTTCCACAGAAATTGCGTCCTCATTGGTCAATCTTTGAAAACATGCACGGAAGGCTGCATTTTTCTCCAGAAGTCTCAATGGAGCAACTTTCCCCTTTCTGCAAAAAGTTGGAACCGAGTCACAACCAGTGAGGGCATGAAATCCAAGAAGGGCTTCGGTCAGGGGTTCCAGAGTTGCAGACAGTCTCGTAATGTTGACATTCCGTCTTTCTGTCCCCTGTTCCCAAGTCCATCCACAGCGTTGACTTGAAGCGAGCACTGTGATGCAGAAGAATGATGAATACGTCAGTGTCCCAAGCTCTGATGCTTATCTGTCCAGATTCCATTTCCTCATCGACTGAGAGCGCATGGAGTATGAGTCGGGTAACAGCTTCTTCTTGATTACTCTCAAGCGATAAATCTTCGGATTTGAGAATTGTTCCATCGTCGTTCTTGAACTCAGCATTTTGTTTCCACCGTTAGACGAATTGTTCTGTTTCCAATGATGTGGGCGTAGTGCGTCTTTTGCCATTCGCTTGCCAGGAAATTTGGGATAGCTTTCTTAAATAAATCGGATCGTAGAGCAGCTTTCAGGTTTGTGGGTCGCCTTTGTTCACTCCCTGTGATCACGTAGTCAATCGAATTTCTTTTTCGGCATTCACGCTCGAAGATCTTCACTGAGTTTTCTCTGTAAACATCAAAAACAATATCAACGCGACGAGAAGAGAGACGACAAGCTGCAAGAAGAACTTCTCGGGCAAGTCCACCATACGAACTCGAAATTGTAGCTGGCAAAGTGTGGAGGAGAAACATGCCGTCCACTACGCATCCATCAATAACGTATGGATCATTCAACTCCTCCCCCATCGATATGAGCACATTCATCAGCTTGCTTTTGTCTGTCTTCACCATGTTGCCATCCGCATTGCTGAAGCACTGTGGAGTAGGAGTCAGTGGGAAAGTCATCGCATATTCCAAATCAAGTTCTTCCTTGATAGCTCGAGTGAGTAGAAATCCCAATAAATTCCGATGATTTCGAATTGCAGCCACTTTTTTATCTTTGACTCTCTTGTTAGTAGCTCCTGCGTCGGAAAATGTCAGGAGTTTCCTTCTCTGTATAGGTCTCTCAAATCGTGTTGCGTCATCAAGGCATTCTTCAGTAAACTTCATGCGCATTTCCTTTCCATACTCCATGGTTGCCATTAGACTATGCTGCACTGAAGGGGATGAAGCTTTTCCTGTGGCTATATTGTATAATTTGGCGTTCTAAAAATCTTCATTTGTGAAGGGATCCCCGGTTTCTTTGAGTGTTCGGGCCAGTGTTTCCAGATCCTGATTGTCCCTTTTGATGCGATGTGGCCTCAAATCTTTCGTGACATCTTCAGATTTGGTTAGACCAACGATGCACTGCAGTTCGCTGATGACAGCGGCTCGAACTGACTTCGTAATCATCCATCTATATCTTGCCGGGAAATTATTCGTGGCAGCGGACAATCCACTCAACCTAGACGCTGCATCCGCATTGACAGTCTGCTCCGAAGTCAGGTCGACAGGGCTCCTTGAGAAGTGCTCAGCCGACGTGGTGAGGCATTCGCTTACATTTTCGAGTTTTCCATATTGTCTTTTCTGCTTCTTTCCACAAAAAATGCACGAGTTGGGTAAAACACCTGTATTCGAAGCTGATGTTGTTGGCATCATTGGATCTGATCGGAGACATTTCTTCTGTGATACATCAGTTTTTGCCTTCTTCTTTTTCTTCCTAACTTGGATTGCCGTAAAATTCTTGTAGCAAGCCAAGTGGAAACAGTCATCGACGGAGGCTTCATCCGGCAAGCTAGTTACTATATCATAGTATTTCGACTCGGCGAATTGCTTTGAATCCTTTCTAGCTTCTGCGCATTCTACTACTTTCTGCCAGTGACAAGTCTGGAAACCCTTCAACGGTTCTACGAACTCGATTTGTTCGCCGACATTGACACAATGAAGTATACAGCGCTTCATACCATCAAGCTACAAGGAAAAAGAAGAGTTTATGAAGTTTAGTTTATGCGGTGTTCTGATTCGCACAGAAGGGTTAGGTAGCAAAAAGTTATAGACAGATAGCACATCAAAAGCACAATAGGTAGATATAGTGAGAGAAGCGAAACATTGACTTGAAAAATTAAACGTCGTTTTGGGACCTTTGTCACTTGATGCATCAATAGAGTATCCAGGAAATTGTCAGTTTAGTATGTTAGAAAATATAAATAAGAACATCAAAAGCATTATCATACAACAAGCCCAGCTCCCAATCAATTTAACTAACAGTGATTTGGGCGCCTCGAGTTACCAATCCACGGCTTCGTCATTGGATGAAAGAGGTCAGTTTTGGTAGATTAAAAAAAGGCAATATCAAAAGCATTCGAATACATGATGAAAAGTGAAGGTCATTATCATGGCGACTGTAAAAAATTGAGCGTAATTTTTTTTCCTCATCAATTATGAGGAAGGCCATTCAAATTGCTGAAAAGTGAAGGTCATTATCATGGCGACTGTAAAAAAGTGAGCATAACTCCGTTCTTCTCGTCAGGGAGGCCATTTCCCTGGTATCTACCTCATCAATTATGAGGAAGGCCATTCAAATTGCTGAAAAGTGAAGGTCATTGTCATGGCGACTGTAAAAAAGTGAGCATAACTCCGTTCTTCCCGTCAGGGAGGCCATTTCCCTGGTATCTACCTCATCAATTATGAGGAAGGCTATTCAAATTGCTGAAAAGTGAAAAATAAAGAACAGGGTCTCCTCAGGCGATTTTCTCAAACTTGCACATGAATAAGCCTATTGATTTTAGTGGAACTGACTAGCTTCTTAAAAGCCATCCCCATATATGCATTTTCTGCGGTTGTAAATGACTTGAGTACTAAGTATCCATATAGCAATGTTTGAATTGCTTTAGCAATGGACTTGGACTTGTATATACCCGGTGTTATGATTTGTATTTTCTGGGGTTATGCATTTTCCGGTAGGAAAATATATCATGGAACTGATGCATTAGAGATTTTCCGCTGATTTTTTTATAGATTATATAATTTTCTTATTCATTATAGATTCGCGTCTGTATAAAACGCGTTCTTGAGTCTTCGCGTGAGTCGGGTAAACGCTGGGATATATTGTCTCCTTATAGCTCGAATAAGAAAGAGAACGCGTCTGTATAAAACGCGTTCTTGAATCTTTCTTCGCGTGAGGTGGAGAATGCATCATATCGGAAAATAAAACTATAGTTACATTTACCTACGACGGAAAATCAAACCATTAATCAGTTTCCGATCGGAAAATCTAATCATACATTCAGCTTCCCAGCGGAAACCAAATACACAGGAAAATGTAAAATGTTACCGGTACAGCTTAGACAGCTCCCTAGCACTGCTAATATATATTTAAATATCACTACATATGTTGATAGATGTCGGAAGGTTGCAGGTTGCATGTGTCTCGGAAAATTATGTAGATATATAGTATCCTAAAGAAGTCTGTGCATTTTCTAGGATTCTCAAAATGACAGCTGAGGAAATTTGATATTTCCTGATAATTTTATTACTTGGAATAAACAAATTATCATTTTTTATTCACAAAACGTACTTTTGAGAAAAGCAAATGAATTCTTTATGAGGTAGCTCAGTTTCTCATTCTCATGATGTTCACCATGCATAAATCCTTTCCACTCACCAACACGCAACATTTCTTCAGTAAATGCGTCAAAATTGAGAATTTCAACAATTGGATTGCGCATCCGACTTAGTACATCTGACTTCTATGTGCATCATTTTATCAAATGATGTCAAGAGACAAATTATCTGACTAACATAGCAAGTTTATGACGTGCTTGTCAGATAAATTATACATAACCTCTTTCGTGAGCAAGAAACTCTTTTTTGTTTAACATATTGTTTCTATGGTGTTTGCTGCCTAAATATACACAATAATTATCGCTCGAGAAAATATCGGATGAATATAGAAAAAAAGTGAAAATTTCTCTCAAAATGTGCGGAAAACCCCAGAATTAGACTTCCATCAATCCTAAAGTAAAGGAAGAGAACCAGATATGTGACGTAAAAGTGATTTATTGAGAATATATGAAAATGCTGCATTACTCACTTTTCAGGCAATTTTCCGGAACTTCATTCCATTCTTAAAGGTCTTCGTGACTGAAATGAAGCATTCTTAAACACAGCATGGGTTTCTCAGACATGAGTTGAAGCTTTTGACATCAATATTTTGGGCGTGCTCGAATTTAGGATTTTTCTGACTTTTTTTGTCTTTTCGGCTGGGTCTCCTACCAATCGAGACTGGTTACGTAACTTAAGAATTGACGTTCTGCGTGTGTTGGGATGACATTTACCAACTTATGTGGTCAAACCTTCCGTGCTCGAATTTAGGTAGAAAATGTCAGTAGCTCCCGGACTAAAGTGTTTAATTTTGACTGCTTAATCTTCAGTCGAAAATTAATTCTTTAATGCTGAAAATGTTGCTGATACATATCAGACAGCTTCATATAATATAACATTCTCCTGACTGTGTTGCCATGGAAATCAGTACTGAACGTAGCACCGTGATCAATGAATTTAATCGAGCAATACGAAACAATTCTGATGATATCCATCAGCTCAATAGCATAAACATTGTAAAAATCGTACAAAATCAAGAGAAAGTAGCCTTGTTAATAATCGCTATCCTGTCAAATTTATCAGCAATTGTAGACGCATTTTGTAGAGGAGAGCAACTGTTGCTGAAGAAAGTGACTAATTATCTATGGTAATGATAGACGTCTGGTTTTAGGTTTTCACGGAGAGAAAATGAAACATAAAACTTTTGAGCTGCTTCACAGGACTTGCTTAACAGAACATGCTTAAATTTCTTATGAGCATAGACCTTTGTACCATGAATCATGGAAGCAACAAAATAGCTGTTTTTACAAAAATTGTGGAACTTGTTAATGTACAATGTTGAATTTTTGTGTGAATAAAATCACTTGTCAGATATTTAATGCATTCTACATCGGTGAATGGGCACGTACAACACATTCTCGTGTTGAGGAACATTTTAGTAATGAGAATGCTGACACTGTACTTCAGCACTTAAAAGGCATCGCCTCGGTCAATGCTGCAAGCAAAAAATGGAATGCTATTCATAGAAATCTATAGTTTACCAGTGACCGTCGTAAAGTGGAAGCTGCTGAAATTTATATTCAATGTCCACAAATAAATGCTCATCTTGTGTGTTGAAAGACGGTTTGCTTGACACCGTTGCCGAAGGCTCACGCTGAAAATTTGGGTAGGTGCATTGTTTTCTTTTTGTCTTTAATTTCAATAAAGCGATAGAAGAAAAGTACGGATAATTTGACAGAGTGCCTCCTAAGAGACATTTCTTTTGCTTTTCATTCAGCGATTTGCAAAGGCATTAGACTTTATTAAGAAAACTAGTTATAGAAAATTGAGTAGGATGAATGTCATTTTATAATTTTCAATTGTGTCTGAGGGCATTTCTTTAACTGCCATGCTTCCAGCTAATAAATACAGACCAAACTTTTGACCTCTGACATCCCCTCTATCTGAATATTCCAAAATTTATAGATATTTTCAAGTATTTATGAGATAGCAGTTAAAGTCATGTGAGGTAGATCAGTTTTTACGTCATGACAACTATTTCATAAAGTGACTGAATGTGCACAAAGCTTTTTATCTGATGCGCATTGTAATTTCTCCACCACCCCTAATACTTTGTTTGTAAAAGTGACTCCTAGGAGGTATTTTTGTAAAGGAAGATCATTATGACATTTAAGTATTTTATTGCAGAAACAAAATTGATCTTTTATTGAACAGTGTTGTAGACGTCAAAGATACATCAATATTCTAAATCTAAATCAATTAAAAACGTCGATTAATGTCAACATTGGATAAATCTCTAAAAATATTTTATTAAGAATCACCAAAACATACTTCAAAAGCCTACTATCAAGATCATGTTTCATACACAATTTTTTTCACGAAAATTTTTCCAAAATTTTCCATGGAAAATTTTGATTCAAAATTTTCCGGAAAATTTTCCATTGGAAAATTTTAAAATTATTTTTTTGGTGATTGACGTTTTTTCCTTTGTTTTGGAGACTTATTATAGTCGTTTGAAAAGCCTATGCAATATTCAAAAACTGAAAACTTCTCTATCTTCCCTGTATGTTAACTTTTTGTAGCCAACTGCACCTTTTCCATGTCTATTTCAGATCTTTCCAAATGAATTTCAGACATAAGATATGGATTTCAGATTTCTCTAGCTGAATTTCAGATATCTGTCAGATGCTCAACTTTGAAAAGATCTTAAATTCAACTGGAGATCTCCAATTCATCTGGATCATATCTGAAATTCATTTGGGCAGATCTGAAATCGATTTGGAACTATCTGAACCATCTGAACTAGAAATGGAGGATGTGTATCCTCAGCGAAGATGTCGGACAATAGGCCAGAAGTTAGAGGCTATCATAGCTATTCTTTTACTCATCACAGATATCTTTAGTGACCAAATATCTCACGAGTCTACAGTCTTTATATCTTCCAATATGGTCGCTCATAAATGCTGCGTGGACTGTGTGCTTATGCTTCACTTGTTCATCAATACATGAAGAATTTGTATCACTGTGATCAACGCTGCATAATAAAGCTTAACTTTCAAGCTAATAATTAGCAAACCCCAAAATGAAGTCAATTACTTTTGCTCCAGATCTTTCACATTGGATGAAATTATACCCCTATTGTAAAGCAAGATTTACGTTATCGCAAACGGTGCCTGTATGATAATCAAAAATGCTAACAAAATGGCACAAGCCAGACACTGGTGGCAAAGGAATGTTCAAAAATCCGCTAACGGAACTCGTATTGCTACGATCGCTTTAATCGAAATAATGATGAAATTAAGAGTTTTAGACCCAATTTATTGGTACGTAGCTGCCTCGGCAGTGGAAGCGCTCAAATTATAATAGGCCTATCAAAAAAATCAAATTTTTCCATAATTTTCCAATATTTTCCAAAATTTTCCAATTTTTTCCATAATTTTCCACGGAAAATTTTGATTCAAAAATTTCCGGAAAATTTTCATCACTAGTTATAATATAAATAATGCCAACAAATTGCCACAAGCCACTGGTGGCAAAGGAATGCTCAAAAATCCGCGGATGGGATTCGCATTGCTACGATTGTTTTAATCGAAATGATATGATGAAATCAAGAGTTTTAGAACAATTCTATTGATGTATCTATGCCTCGGCTATGATGGAAAACGTAAAAATTATATCACAAAAATTCAAACTTTTTCATTTTTCAAAATCGTTTTATTCAAAATAATGATCAAAATCACCAGTTTTAGACCCATGTGTGTAGCTGCCTCGGCTGTGGAAGCGGTCAGCATAGGGCCCATCACGAAAAATCAGAACTTTCAAAATTTTCCAAAATTTTCCTTTTCATCACTAGGCCGTAGTAAAACTGCAATCAAATTATTTATCAACTAGCACATTGCTAATACCGGTAGATCTAATATTTCAATCTGTGACTCAGAAAGTTTCAAGTGATAATACACATATCCGGCTACACATATCCGCATCATTATTACTGGATGCAAGATGATTATCATACATATGAGCCTACGCTGGCTGGAACTGAACAAAAATTTCAATGGAAGTGAGCGTGATCAAAAAGAATTACCGAAAAATATCTTCATAGCACTACGTCATCAATTAGGCCTATACAGTGCTTTGCTCATCTCAGTCCTGCCAAGCTGACAGAAATAGCATATTTTCTGAAACGTGTGATTTTTTCATCAATTTTTGCAATAAATCATTTCACCAACATTTGCTTTGGATTTTATTATCTCTATATCGCTTGATCTCTTTTGAATTTCCAAATGCATTTTGAAATACTTCTTCGCATCTTTCTCCGATTCCATCTAGATCTTTCTTCAATAAATATGCTATTACATGATGGGAGTTGCTCATACAACAAAGTTCAAAGTCTATATGGTATGGTATGGAATTCATGCACAGTTTAACAGCATGCGTCTTCAAATCCAGTTGATCCGGTCGAGCTTTTCTTCTGAATCGATTCCACGTGAATGTTTTAAGTGTTCAGCAGTCACATTTGATCTTTGAACTATATCGAGGCTGTGAGTTTGAGGCGAGGGTCTTCTATTGTATTGACCTGGTTGAAAAGGCTGAAGAACTGGTTGTCCTTCAAACCCTTCAATCTCACAGCCTTCTTTCTCCTTTTAGGTTTCTCTCGCAGAGTATTTCTTTGATGTATCACGTTTCGGACGTATTTATCATCATAATGCCATATGACAACTCACTCGTTTGCATGAACAACTTATTTCACTCAAAGCATGCATGTGAAGCTCATAAGTTTGATTTCACAAATCCAAATAATCAATCTCCTATGATAGCTGGGTACAGCTCGGTGATAGGCGCACCTTTGTCAGTCTCAGGCAAGTCGGTGTTGATTGATGCCTCGAATTCCTTTACTTAGTCTTTATTCCCCGTAATTTCTTTTCCTTCGTATAATTCGACTTAAAGAATAATAATTAGACCTTCATCACAGAGCTTTGAATACATTGCTGATAGGTCATGACTTTCTTGCTATCTTCATTTTGCCAGTCAAGTTTCTGCGGTATGCATTCACCGCATTCTCATACATGCACAAGAACTATATCCTAGCAGCAAAACCGTTTTCCTGTAAATGCTTGATCTTTAGCAACATCGATGAAATCCAATATTTGTTGGTCCTCATCATCAGAGCTCGAATACGTTGAGTCTTCATAATCAGCAAAAATCTGTTTCGATTCATGAATTTTTCATTGTTTGGAGTTATGCAATCACAGTTTGGCCATCAATTCCATAATGCACTGCTATGGAAGCATTTGGCCCTGTCTTGGTAGCACATTGTAAATCGCTGGATACGAAAATTACATACAAACACATACCAAGTTTACATACAATTTGAAACCAACATTTGATACGAGATTCTGGTATATATAAGGAAATCTGGTATGTTTTTCATACGAATGGCCATTTACTTTCGTATGTGATTGGTATGTAAACGATACGAACTATGCTAACTGTGATTGGCTGTTTTACAATTAAATACGAATTCTTGGTATGTTTTATATACGAGACCCGATGCAAATTGGTATGTGTTTCGTATGTCTTTCGTATGAATAGCTTTATGTCATATGGCAAAAAATATGTTATACTACATACTACTTACAAATAACTTTTTTCCAGTAACACCAGCCGTGAATATTTCTTTGTGAAAGTGTGGTATTTAACTAGATTAGATTTCTTGTCGAATTAAAGCCGCATGCCATCTTTGCAACTTGTCTTATAGCATTCACAAGACTCATAATTAGCTCATTTCCTTGAACTACATTGATAAACATCATTTCAATACAACGATAACATTTCAGCAACCATGTTGACTTATCTCAAACATAACTATTTTTGCGTTCATGAATTATAATGTGTCTCTATTTTGGATTGATAATATGCTTAGTTCCAAAATTACATAATGCATAATTGTTGATGGTCAAATACTTATTGATTATTTATGAAATGCCTCGGACTTACATGTATTAAAATCGAATTCAGTATTGTTAGTTTGACTATAAAATGTCATTATCTCACTACTTACAAAGCAGTAGTAGCATTAGTGTGATCTTTATTGACAAAAAGCCTTAAATCAACATACTTTGGACATGATTGATCTTTTAACATTGTGCTGGTATGGCTTTAGTATGTAAAGCATACCACACTTGAAATAACATGCGAAAAGCATACAAATATATACCAAGATCATACAGAAATATACCAAAAAAATATTTTGGTATGCATCCTTCGTATGTGATTGGTATTGAGCGATTTACAGTGCACATGATGCACATCCATAGCAAGTTATTGGTCCAGATTTACGTCTTTTAATAAAAAAATGAACTGTAAGAAAAATGCCTCCTAAGAGGTATATTTCAATTTTGATTTCCAGCGTCATTAATAGAATTCATATGAACATGACATGTGAACTGCCATTTATCAAATGAATCTCTATTTAATTCCCAAAGTTAGAAGTGAGTGACTTTTTACCTCTCCTTCACTTGAAAGAATAAAATTTTCACGTTTCTTAATAAGTTTTGCAGTCAATTCTATCATAGATTTTCCTCATAGGATAGAAATAGTAACATATTTATATGCTTAATATCATTTTCTTGGAAAATGTGATACAATACTTGCAATGAAACATGTGGTATTGATTATTATTTTCTAAATTGAAAGGAAGAGTATACACATATTTTTCAACCATTTATGAAATCATGCTATCTTCATAATTGGAAATATATGTGTATAAGAAGCGTGGTTGTCCAAGTGTCGGGATTTCTGTGAGTTTTTGTAATACTTGATAAAAGCTAAAATAGACAAGAGCGAAAAGTGGCTAAAATAATATTTGTTTTTCTTAATTTGAATAATCAGGAAAAAGTCAATTCTTTTGCTGCGTTTTTCAAAACTCCATTTTCTTCATAGACTCCGTCACTATAAAAAAAGAAATGCTGTAAAATGGCTATACATTTTTCAGTAACATTGGATCATGTTCTAGATCTCCCTACAATGACAAATTCATATGTGCAGTCCTTTCTCAGCATTGATACATTTGTGAAGCGGTAGAACACTAACGCCCAAGAGGTAAAAGCTTGGTCAAATTATCAAATTTAAGTAAGGAGAATGCTGACACTGTACTTCAGCACATAAAAGGTCTCGCCTCGGTCAATGCTGCAAGCATAAAATGGAATGCTATTCATAGAAATCTATAGTTTAACAGAACTTCAACTCTTCTTTGCCAGAGTGTGACCTGGATGACGATGGTTGGCATTTGATAATAAAAGAAGCTGATGTAATGCGATTACTCTTAAAGGTGAAGGAAAACAAGTTCTCTGGTGATCCAAATATCCCATCGTCATTATACAAACGACTTGCTGATTCGATAACATTTCCTTTGACTCATATTTATCAATCTATAATAGATACGCGCATATTCCCAAGCGACTGGAAAAAATGACTATAACTCCTGTCCCTAAAGAAAGGAATATCTCGTTATCTAAACTACGACCTATATCTCAAACAATGTTACCATCCAAGATATGTGAACGTATTATTCTTGAAAAATTAGGCCCAGATCTTGAAAAATCATTTGGTAAAGAACAACATGGGTTCCGGAAAGGTTGCTCAACTACAACAGCATTGATATCGATCATGAATAGTCTTTGTAAAAATTTTGATAATGTGAATTGTTTTGGATCTATCCTTTTGACCTTTGATATGCATAAAGCTTTTGATAATTTGAACCATAACTTGATGATACAAAAATTATTACGTATTGGCACACCAACAGGTTTTCTGATGTTGTTGAAAAGCTATCTGACCGACAGACACGCCTGTGTCCAGCTGAATAGAAACATATCAGAGTATTTCCTGATTGTATCTGGAGTTCCACAAGGAACGATTTTAGCCCCGTACTTGTTTGCCTTGTTTACTTTTTGGGGATTTTCACTGCATGTTACAAACTACTGACTTTGTCAAGTATGCAGATGATTTGACATTAATATTGCCTGTTTCCACAAAGCTTATGTCGGAAATAGAAAAAAATGTGAATTGTGAAATAGAATTTGTGACTAACTGGTGTAAATCTAATGATTTGAAGTTAAATATGTCAAAATCTAATGTGCTACCATGTTTCAAGAAAAGTTTTACATCTCCATCATGTCATTTTCCCATCAAAGTGGTGGACTACATCGATATTTTGGGTTTACGTATTTGTCATGATTTGAGTTGGGCAAAGCATGTACAGAAAATTGTAAAGATTGCTAATAAGCGCTTTTATGCTTTGAGAAAACTTTGGCCATTTGTTTCAAGCGATGAACTGCATTTATTGTATACGTCTTATATACGTTCCGTACTCGAATACGCATGTCCTGTTTTTGTTGGTCTGAATAAGACACTATCCAATTGCTTAAATATTGTTGATAAACGGGCACATAAGATCATTTACCGTAACAAGGAGAGAAAATGTCAATGCTCTGAAAACGAACTGATCAAACGAAGATACGCACAAAGCAAGAAACTATTCCTATCGATAGAAAACGATGAAGACCACATTCTCAATGCCATCATCCCCAAAAGACATTCATATTCAAGGAGCATATCCATGTCGTTCGTCAGAACTGAACGATCTCGTACATCCTTTGTACCATTCACCTCTGTGATTATAAATGACACTTACTGATTTTTTTTGCTTTTTTGTGAATTTTCTCAAACCGCACATCAAACTTTTCTGTTAAAAGGGTTCCGATGTAAATTGTTAAAAACATAGTTTTGTCAGATTTTTATTTATCACTCAATAAACACTTACTTACTTACTTACTTACCAGTGACCGTCGTAAAGTGGAAGCTGCTGAAATTTATATTCAGTGTCCACAAATAAATGCTCATCTTGTGTGTTGAAAGACGGTTTGCTTGACACCGTTGCCGAAGGCTCACGCTGAAAATTTGGGTTAATGCATTTATTTTTTTCTTCAATAAAGTAATCGAAGAACAAAACCGATATTTTCTTTCGTATAGCTATTCCGACCTATGACTTTAAAGACGAATATTTATGTCAAGAGTGTCACAATAAACTTCATCAACTTTTACTAACTCTGGTAATCTTGTTATTTTCTGCATAGCAGTTTAAAATTTGAATTCCACATTCTTCAAGAAATTGCTTTTCTGAGTATCTTTTGGAAATTGAGGGTAGATGGCTTTGATAAACGATATTTTTTTGATCGTGTCGCACGAGAGTGTCTTATTGGGAGTGCGTTTTATTGCGTGGGAGTAGTTAAGCCGTACTGAATACAACTAAAATAGAGGTTTTGAAACTACATGTGTATATATGTTATATGTTGATTAGAAAAAAGATGGAGTAACTACATATCTACCAGCGCATTCGAACTTTTGAGTGAGTGATTGAGAGTAGTGAAAACTGTGCCCTACTTGCCAGGGATAGGTACATGGATAGGTACATGTAAAGTTTAGTGTTATCAATAGGAACATGGATAGGTACATGGATAGGTACATGGATAGGTACATGTATACTTTAGTTATCGATAGGCACATGGATAGGTACATGTATAATTCAGTGTTATGAATAAGAACTTGTATGAGATCTGTTTTACTGGATAGGTACATGTGTTTGGTACACTCAGTTGAGTACACTGTGTTTGGGAACGTCTATGATCGAACTTGTGTGGTTTGGTTCTGAGCACTTGGGTACGTACCGATAGACGTCCGTTGTTTGATTTTGAATGGGTTTGCTCAATTGCGACTATTGTGACAATTATTTTAAATGTAGCACTATTTAGATGTGAAACTTTAATGTGCAGTTATGATTTAGTTGCTCCCCAATAAGAAAACCAATTCCAGAACTATGTTTAAAGTAAAAAAGACAAGAGATTTACAATGTAAGTTTAATTTAAGCATGAAAAATAAATGATGGGTGTAGATCACGTCCCTCAGGCGACTCCATGATCTTTAGGAAGTCATCACACCATTCATGAAATGTTTTATTGTTGCTAAAGTCATGATCGCACTCGTGTACCGGACACTGCACTGGTAGTCCATTCCGCCTTTGAAGTGCTGACACAGTCAAGGTCTTCCACAGGGCCACTTTGCAGCCGCAAGACAGATGCATGGTCATGTCCAACTGACCTCCCATAATGACTTGGCTGTCATTTTGAAAATAAAATAGTGGTTTTGAGGACATGCTTCTTGTTATGGAACGTTGAGGATAAGTACTTAACAGTTTGGAACAATGACATCCTTTATATAGTTATATATTCTTTAGGGAAGTTCGGTACCTCTCTGATTGGCTGTTAGGATTTCCTTTGTTTAAAAAGTATATAAGTCCGAGGTTTGTACCAATTCTTATCAAAGGTTCTAATCCTCACGTTTACAAGTTACAATTATTTTAAATCTACAAGTCATAATGGATCGCAAACAGAAAGCCGCAGTTGAGAACGGTACTGCTGATCGTACCACTTCGCCAGTGGAACGTACCTGTACACCTCCCCAATCTCCGATGGAGCGATCGACAACACCAAACGAGCCGGTGGTGTTCACCCAAGCCCCTGCATCGCCCGACTACTCGAGTGATGAAGATAGTGACGTATCAATCGAGACGATGCGTCACATGAATAAGAAGTCCATGCGAACGCCACTTTATGGACGGGTCACGGTCAAAGTCAAGAACGCCCCGAAAAAGTATCACACCAAACGGGTGTTCATGAGGATGGAGCCGAACGAGCGGAACCTCACAACCGCTCTCGAATTTTCGATCATCGACCTTGACACACCACGTCGCTGTCCCTGTGCGCCCAAGAAGACCAGGATCCATGTCCAAGTGGACTTGAAAAAACTTGTACCCTTTCCTTACCTTGATGACATTTAGTGTGTTTTTTCTTAATCTCTTTATTTAATATTCATTTGTATATATGAACAGACTTGTTTTATCATTTCACAAATCGGTCTTCAATCAAGGTCTGAATGGGAAAGGGGAATAACTATCTACAATTAATGATGTTCAATAACTGAATTGAAACTAAAAATCAAGTATGAAGACTTCAACTTGAAATAAATAGGAACATATAACTTTTAAAGAAACAGTTATGTTGTTAATTTTAAAATGCTTGTAGCAGTCCAGGATGATATCATAAATGTGTCATACACGACACCATTGTTGTGGCCTTGTTTGCGAGAACGAGAAAGAACCACACATGTGCAGTGCAAACAATTGAATGTATTACTATGCGTGTCTGTGTCTCTGACGCAGCCACGAGTATTATTCAGTCAGTTGACTGGAGGGACATCTACATGGCAATCAAACAATACAACAGAGAACAATAGCATAGTTATTGAACACAACATCTCCCATCACCCATTTCGAGTCAAAGAGTCTGTACACGTATAGCTGGTCTTCTTCGGATTGATCTGTAGACGATCCGGTGCAATTGACTGTCGACCTGACCTTGTTATCTTGCAGGTGGTTGAGGATGATGCTGGAGCGGGTTCCACTGGTTCGGGCATGGCGATTTGATCAGGGATTGTCTTGATTTCAGATGATGATCGACGAAGGAATTTTCGATTTCTTCGGAAGACACGACCACTAGGGAGCTTCACTAAATAGTCCCGATATGGTCCAACTTCCACAACTCTGCCAAGCTTGGTCCACTCTCCGGTTCGATTGTCTTGCATCGCAACCTTTTCTCCATATCTGAGACTGGGTAGGTGTCGAGCATGTTCATTGTATTTCTCCACAATCCTCTGTCTAATGAAGCTTGAATTCTTTTCTTCTTCATCAAGACGTTCTTGAATTTCCTTGCGGAAAAATCGATGGTGAGCGGGAATAGTGTCTCTAATACTTCGACCAAATAACAGTTTGGCAGGGGATGTACCATCGTATCGTGGAGTGTTGTAGTACACTAGTAGTCCTTGGCTGAATTTATCCCAATCCAACTCTCCTGTTCTGTAGTTCCAGTTACCTTTGACCATTTTCTTGAGCTGTTTTACAGCAGCTTCTGCGGTGCCGTTACTTTGCGGATGATACGGCGATGACGTTTGATGTTTAACATCCCATCTTTGTAAGAATGTATCCATCTGAGAGCTAGCAAATTGAGGGCCATTATCTGAGAATATCAATTCTGGGACTGACTTCTCAACGAATCGACGCCTGAGAGCATTAATAACTCGTTCAGCCGACGCACACGTCCCAAAAGCATCGAGAGTCATCCAACCAGAGTATCCATCTACACATGCAAGGAATTTCTGACCAGCAAAGTCAAAGAGATCAAGATGGAGTTCCTGAAAGGGTCGTTTTGGATGTCTTCCTGTTATCATGGGCTCACGAACTTGAGATGGCAGTGAAGCTTGACAAGAGGAACATGTGCGACAGTGTTGTTCAATTTCTCTGTTTAGCTCTGGCCAGTAGATTGACATTCTAGCACGTCTCTTCATTTTCGTTGCTCCCTGATGCATTTGCAGAAGTTTATTCAACATTTCCTTCCTCATAGCAGCAGGAATAAGAAGCCTTTGACCACAAAGTATCAGATTGTCATCGATTGATAATTTATCTCTGACACAGAAGTATGACCGCAGACAAACAGGAAGCTTATCTTTGGTTGGTGGAAATCCATTCGAGATTATTTCTCTCAATTTGAAATAGTCTGAATCACTTTGAGCACTTGTGCTAACACGCTGTAGTAAACCGTCACTGTGGTCAATTTGTAACGAGGTGATGGCAAAATTGACTGATAAGCGATGATCGTAGTCTTCTCCTAACTCATCGGAGGGCTCGGCTTCTTGGGACGGTGATCGGGATAGAGCATCCGCTCCAACGTTGTCCCTGCCTTTGATCCACGACGCAGTAAACGAATATCGGTCCAGTTGTCTTCTTAACCTCTGAAGTCTAGGATTCTCAATATTGTCCAAAGTATACTTGTTTAGGAATGGAATCAAGGGGGCATGGTCTGTCATTATATCAAAATGTGATAGTCCATCGAGAAATAGATTACATTTTCTGACGGCCCAGACGATCGATAGAAGCTCTAATTCGATCATAGCATATCGGCTTTCTGTCGTAGAAAGGAACCGAGAGCCAGCTTGAACTACTTTCCAATTACCATCTGATTGCTTCTGCTTTAGCAAAAACCCAATTCCCTTCAACCTTGATGCATCAGCATATAGTGTAGTTTCTGAATCTGGATTGTAATAAGCCAGAAATGGTGGATTCGACAATTGCTCCCGCATCTTTACGAACGCTTTGTGATGATCAGCACTCCATACGAACTCAGATTCTTTCTTTAGCAGTTGCCGTAGAGGAGCAGACAACTCTGACAAAGTATCTACTGAGTTACCAATCTGGTTAGTGAGGCCAAACCACGATCTCAAGTCGGTCAAACATTGTGGTGTTGGGAATTCTTTGATAGCTTGAACCAGTTTATCACTCGATCGAAATCCACACGAGGAGAGATGAAACCCGGCGAACTCAACTTCAGGTTTCGCAATCTTTATCTTCTTAGGATTCAAGGCGATGTTGAACTGTACACATCTCTGAAGAAAATTGTCAATGTTCTTACAATGTTGCCAATAATCTGTGTCAGCAATTAAAATGTCATCGACCAGATGATAGGTATTTCTCAGACCCTCTATAGCTTCGTCGATTCTTCTGTTATAATGTTCGCTTATGGCACTGATACCAAAGGGCGCTTTCAGATATTTGTACCTTCCGAACGGCGTGATAAAGCACGTAAGATCTTGAGAGGCTGCATCCATGGGCACTTGATGATATCCTTTGAGGCAATCAAACGTTGTATAATACTTGCATCGAGATGGTAATGTTGACACGATTTCGAATGGAGTTGGGGACTGTAGACGCTCTCGGATAACGAACTTGTTTAAATTTCGTAGATCAACACATAGTCGAATACTTTGATCAGTTTTCAATACAACGGATATTGGAGAGCACCATTCTGTTGGATAAGTTACTTTTTCAATAATATGTTGAGCTTCAAGGGACTCCAGCTCCATCTTCAATTTCTGTTTTAGGGGTTCAGCTACACGACGCGGAGTGCTTATCTGGTATGGCACAGCATCTTGTTTCAACTTGATGACGAAAGTTTCTCCTTTCATAGTGGTGACTTGACCACTAAACACCGAAGAGAATTTAGTCTGTACGTTTTCCTCAAACGAATCGTTGCTGTATTGGACAGGATTCATCAAGACGGGAATTCTGGAAACTCCTTTAGACACGCAACTGACATGTGAGGTATCAACAGAGTTATCATACAGCTGAGTATGAGGAAAACCTGGCGGAATCAAACGTAGCTGTATACAAGAGCTACGCGATAAGACTGGTTGACGAAGGTCGGAGATCACGTAGACAAGAGAGGACGTAGCATGTTTACCAAGGGCAATGTTAGCTTTGAAATATCCGGTGACTCTTAGATCATCTCCATTCGCAGCGGTCGCAGATACCGAGGTAGGCACAATATTGTTACAATCAATTTCCAATAGTTGTAGCATGTGTGAAGGAATTGCATCGATTTCAGCTCCAGTGTCTGGTATAATACCGATCGATGTTGATACTTCTTGGTGAGACATATCCACCTGAACTAACATTGAAGAACTGTCACTTGTCGAAAATAGACTACCCAGCTTCTTGGACACCGCCTTTGCACGAATATTCGATTTATTGTGCAGTACCGGGCACTTAACAGCAAAGTGATTCAGCTGGTTACAGTTCTCACACCTCTTATTTAAAGCTGGACAAAGCTCCTTCTTCATCACATGATTTCGGCCACAGAACTTGCACTCACGATGTGTTGAAACAGGAGTCTTGAGCCGCTGAGTCTTGTACGCAGATTTCTTCAATGATGAAATAAACGATGAATTTCCGGTAATCACCGAAGATTGTACTTTAGATGATTCAGACGCCTCACAGATCTCGCACGCTTGTTTAAGAGTTAATGAACTACCAATACTCAGTAGTTTTTCGATAGTTTCTTGACTTCGCAAACCGGACACTATACGATCTCGTAGTTGTAATGACTCGCAGTTTGTACAGCATTTAGAAAAATTGCAGCGGGATGTCATTTCACGTAAGCTCATCATCCAATCATTAAAAGATTCACTATTTTTCTGATTGCGACAATGAAATTCTCTTCGCTCAAATACCTCGTTGACTGAGCCGTTGATATGCTGTTGTAATGCGTTGAGAACTTTGTCTGGGTCTTCTTGATCTGATGAGCTGAGAGGCAGATGTAAAATAACGCGCAGAGTTCCTTTACTGAAGGCTGACCTGAGAGCATGCATGCGAAGAGTCTTCAGACTAGCTGCGTCCTTGATGTCAACGATGCCACTTACAACCTCGAAGCTCCGCCACTTCAGTTTCCATTCGTTGAATAAATGCTTTTCTGATTCAATATCGAAAGTAGGAACTGCTCTTAGATCAGGCTTTGCGGGCGACGCCATGTTGTGGCCTTGTTTGCGAGAACGAGAAAGAACCACACATGTGCAGTGCAAACAATTGAATGTATTACTATGCGTGTCTGTGTCTCTGACGCAGCCACGAGTATTATTCAGTCAGTTGACTGGAGGGACATCTACATGGCAATCAAACAATACAACAGAGAACAATAGCATAGTTATTGAACACAACAACCATAAGAATGAGAATGAAAAGACCTTTAGAATGATATAAGGTATGTACCTATTCGATGGGAAAATCTTAGTTGTATGCAACTGTATGCAAGCAGACAAATGTTAGATTTTTAAATTCACTAAGTTTTTAGCCCATTCTTTAAAGACATGTAGCTCTCTAGTTATATGTCATAAATGTGTCATACAATACACCATTAGAATCAGCATGAAAAGAGCATTCGAATGATATATTGTATGTACCCATTTGATGAAAAAATCCTAGTTGTATGCATCTGTATGCAACTTGAAAAATTCAAAGTTTTTTTACAAAAATGACTAAGTTTACAAATTTTCAAAGTTAAAGTTTTACAACTAAAAATGACCATAATATACAATCCTCTACACTTGACCTTGACCTTTGACCTTCATACACTTCATACACGGCGGGGGGGCCTCAAAATTTCTCGGGCGCTTCGCACCCTCGAAATTTTTCGGATTATAGGGTAAATAAATTTCACTCGAAAATTTATTTACCCATGGGTTCCGGGTGCCATAGATACTCTTCTTGCTTCCCTAACCCTAACCTTAACCCTAACCCTAGTATTTTAATGATTATTTGAATTTTGGCGCGAAATTCAAATTTTCGAAAAAAGTCTTTAAATTTGATTATATTCACATTTTGGCGCGAAATTTGAATTTTCGAAATTTAGCGCTTAATTCAAATTTAATGTTCTATTCAAACCACACGTTTTATATCTTCAAATATGAATCATTATATGACTATTAATAATAACATGTATATCAAATAATACATCAGTCCATCAGTTCATATTACTTTGAATTCACTCTACTGTTTACATGTAGAAATCTTTCAACACATATGATGGCACTTCCATTTCTAAGGTTAAAAATAAACCAGCTGTTCCAATTCTTGTTTGAGTTATCAATTTTGTTTAACCGTACCAATTCCAGGATGTGATGTCATAAGGTCTTTGTTCATAGTTGCTTTGTCAATTTCATATATAAAGAAGTTGCACACAACGAATTTTCACTCATTTTCAAATTATTTAGCGTCCATAGCAGACGTCGTTCTTCGTTCCTCCGTTCTCCGGTTCTTATTACAATTCTGAAGTGAGTTTCATTGTCATGTTGTGCTACTTTATAGGATATTCGGGAGTAGGAACATTATTAAGTTTTTATAACCAAATAGCTTTAAATATAGAAGCTTTGGTTTTTAGGATAGGAACACTTTATGTTATATTATTAACCATGTTTTTTTATTTTCATCCTATATTAAGTCATTGAGCGAGAGACATGAATATATCAGTTTAAATGTAAGTGTATTTAAATCAACAAGATTTTCACAGTTTGTTTATAAATAAAAGATACCTAAATAAAGCCTTCATCCATTTTAAATATTCAGTCTGTCATCTGCTAACAGATGTATAAAATTCAAGCTTGTTTAATTAAACCAATTGAGGATTGGTTGAAATTTTCGAACTCTCATTTTCATTCTGTTATTATTTCGAAATTAAATAATGATTAATCAGTTGTTTCCAAATTTCAACTCTTTTTATGAACAAACCCTTTCGAATGAAATTAAAATTTCGAATTTCGGTTTCAATTTCAACTTCAAATTTATTTCTTCTTAAGATTTGTCAAATATTAATCTAGTACTTAATAAAGGTTTGAAGATGGTACATAAATGATTTCTCATTTAAAAAGAGATTAAATTATAATAAAATTTTTTATCCTCTACAGAAATGGTTCGACAAGAAAGCATCGCACGGCAACGTCTCATCTTCCATTTCTGTGAGACTTGCCAACTGCCCGTTCGACATGCGAACAAAAGTGGGCATAAGGAATGCTCCTTCCGAGAGGAATGCACCTACCTCTACTGCCTCACGTGTAAGAGGTATGAAAAGAGCGATGCAAAGGTGAATAGTGACTCCGCGAAAGCTTTCATTGCCAAGCACACCCCTTGTGCTCAACTAAATGGAAGAAAGGGGATTAACTTAACCTCCAAAGTTGAGAAGAAGAAGTTGGAGCGTCTTTTTGGGAAGGAGCGACCGACTGAAGGCGTGCTTTCCCAGTTGGATGAACCTGCTCCAAAGGATAAGCCTCAAAAGTCGCGAGTTCCTAAGAGGAAAGTTCCTAAGTCTCGGGAGTTCATCGATGAGACTTTTAGTGATTGTGAGGTGAGTGCCATCAATTTTACATGCTAGCTTCAACGGATAACTGGCTCACAGCAGAAAAATTAAAAAATACTACTTCATTATGTATGAAATGATTATATGTTGTTAAACATTTCAGGATGTACTGATGCCCCCACCGAAGAGAGCCAAGGTGTTGGTTCAGAAAAAACTGTTCGCTAAAGATGTAAGTATTTATTGACTAATTTAATTATTTCTATACATAAAGTAAATCAACATTGCTTAAACATTTCAGAGTGAGCTACCTCACCCGACAAAGACTAACGAGGATACAGTGGCTGAAAAATTGCGAAATGTAAGCATTTCAGTTATTTATTAGTTCTCAATGTGAAATTAAACATGAATTTTTCCTACTTTCAGCTGTTTCCTAGTGTTCAAAGCTGCCCGAAAATTCCGCGCTTACCTTCACCGAGGAGCAGACTACCTTCGAGTCCCGTAAGTGTCATTACATAGGTCTCAGTCAACAATAACTGAAAATGCATCAAGTATTTTTAAAAACATACATACTTCGTCAATGAGTTGCAAACATGTCATCATATTTTTCGTTGCAGTCTATGCGATCTCTGTCGCTGAAGAAGCACCACAGAAGCTTCTTGTCTACGCCGGCGACAACAACGTCGGTAGAGGACAATGAGGAGAAACCGTACTCAATTCGCGAGTCATCGGAGGATTCGGACTCCTTATCCGAAGATGAAGCCACTACTTCAGCGACTTCATCTCCGACGTCCTCTTCCGACGAAGATGATGATTCTGATGTACATGTAAGTATATGACTGGTTAACTGCATGTGTACAGAATTGTTTTCATTAAAATGTATTTTAAAACACACTTGATTATTAATATATTCGTCTACAATTGATTAATTCATCTTTCAGAATGATTCGGTGACTCCTAACAAGGCGAGTGGATCCGATCAAGAAACCGCAATCCAGCAGGAGGTAAGAGGAATTCACATTTGTATCTAATTAATGTCAAAAATGGTAAATGGATGATAAACAATTGTTCCTTTCAATTACAGGACTCCGTGATGTTTGCGTCTCAAGCGGAGATCTCATTCTCCAACATCCGGGCGTCTCCTAGCTGGAATGTCCACCTACCATTGTCGCCGATGATGACATTGGCCCCATCCTCAGCAGCTGATATCCCAGTCCCAGCTCCTTCACCTCCAACACCTATCCCAGCCGCAGCTCCTTCCTCTCCAACACCTGCTATCCCAGCCGCAGCTCCTTCCTCTCCAACACCTCCTATCCCAGCCGCAGTTCCTAAGGCTCCTCTCCCAGTACGCGAGTACAACGTAGACCTTGACGCAACGACGGAGGAGGAGGACATCGAAAGCAAGTTACGGCGGTGTCAAGAGCGATTGAAACAGTCCGAGGCTCGTGAGGCTCAGTTAATGGAAGACAACAGAGGTTTGGTTGAGTCCTTACAAAACATAACTCAATCAAACCTCCTGTTGGCCTCACAAGTAACAAATAGCCAACGACACGACAAAGAGACCTTAGTCCACGTCGAGTGTAGCAATAACACTACCGTAGGCTAAGACTGACGCGGATGGACGATTTGGGTGGCTGCAGTGAAAGCTGTAGCCACTTGAAACTATATCACAGTGGCATCGTGAAATGCGTGAAGTTATAACTTATTTTTACTTTTGAAAAAAAATAGATTGCTTTAAATTTTATGTTTTCTCTTTACAACAGATCGGAACATATGGTATTGGCTGGTGATGACGCTGACGTCATTAGATGGTAGATGTATATAAGGGCTTGCTAATTTCAATCCTCATCAATAATCATGGTTGTCTGTACCAAGTGTGGAAAAGTGTTCACTCTCATAGGCAATTTGCAACGACATGAAAAATTTTGTAAGTTAGGAAAAACATATCAATGTAGCAAGTGTCCATATAAGACGAATAGGATGGATAATCTTAAGAGGCATAAACTTGTATGCAATAATAAACCGAATGATAGCATAACAGAGTCAAATTCAAATAATCAAAATAGATCTACTTCTAAGCCAACAACCATCGCTTCAACTAACATACAAAACTTTATGCAATACTGCTCTCGGTGTGGCAAAACGTATAACTCTATAAGTAGATTTCGACAGCATATGAATGTACATAACACAAATAGTGAGATGAATATGCATAATAACTATGGAACTGTTAGTCTCAGCGAAAGCGCACTCAATGGCCATGCACGTGTGTATGATATCACGCCAACAACACCTACTGTGGACATAACATCATTCTTAGAAAGCATGCGTTCCATGTTAGGGAATTTAGTGTCTGACTTACTAAGGAGCTATCAATTGCGCGGTCGTCTGATTGCACAAATTCGTTATGTCCGTTCTAATCCTCAAGAAGAAGAAACTTTTCTCGCACACTTTACCTCATCATCCTCAAACTATATTTATGACTATGATGCTTGGTTTCAGGATCATCTAAATAGTCTAATAAATCATATTGAAGCCTTCACAAAAAAGGGTAGCAATTGGATTATAGATGATGTACAAAATATAGAGTTCAATGTAATAACAAGTCCAATAGTGTCAGGTGGACAATCATTTCCTCTACCAAAGAAGTTAAAAAACTCTAAAGCTGTCATTAATGTTAATTCAAATGCAAATGATTGCTTCCTATATGCAGTTTTATCAATATTGCATTATAATGAAGTACCTTATTCAAGGAATGAAGTAAAATCATATAGTAAGTGGACATCTGAGCTAAATATGGAAGGCATTTCCACACCAGTATCAATCAAAGATATTCCAAAATTTGAGAAAAATAATGATATTAAAATTAACATTCACTTTTATGAAAATGGACTCAAAGGTGTTCGTTACAATAGTAACTTTACTGGTAGGCAAACGGTTAATATTTTGCTAATTCTAAACAATGGAGCAGCACACTATTGTGGAATTCCAAAGCTGTCAAGATTGTATAGGAGAACTTTAAAAAGACAAATACTTCTGCGAAAGATGCACTCAGTCATTCACATATAAAACAACACTAGAGCGACACTTCCAGTTTTGTATTCGAGGAAAAGCACAAATAGAAAAAATGCAATCGGATCTAAAAGTACTAACAAGTAGAATGGAATATCAACTAAGTCCTCCTTTAGTAATTTATGCAGATATAGAGTGCTACATTGATAATAAAATACATAAACCTGCGGCCATTGGAGCTTATCATGTCTGGCATAATGCCCTTCAATCAAAATTTGAAAACAAGTATTACCTCTTTGAGGGAGAAAATTGCATTATTGGTTTCTTGCACCACTTAGAAACTGTAGCCCAAGACTTATATGACAACCAATGTGCAACAACTAGGCAGCCAATGTCACTGTCAGCGGACGGATGAAAAAGCACGCCATGAGAATGCAGAATGTTGCAACAAATGTAAATCGAAATTCAGCGATGAAGTCATAAAAGTTCGTGATCATGATCATATCACCGGACGATATAGGCAAACATTATGTAGGAAATGCAATCTCCGGTTAAGACTTAACAGACGGGAGCTCCCCATATTTTTCCACAATTTTAAAAATTATGATAGTCACATCGTTTGCTATAAAGCGATTGGAAGAATGAAATCTTGGAAATTAGATGTTGTAGCAGCAACTGCTGAAAAATATATAACTTTATCCGCCAGTGTCCCTGTAAATGAATACAAAGGGAAGACAGTATACTTTAAACTAAAATTCTTAGACTCATATCAATTTCTAAGTGCATCCTTGAGTGAATTAGCCAAGGGCTTGCAAACGTATGAGCATGTAGAGACATTAAGGGTAGAATTTCCACAATTAAGTGATGATGTTTTATATCAGAAGGGAGTGTTTCCATATTCATACTTCAAAAACTTAAACACGTTGACGGAAGACTGTCTACCACCACAATTTGAATTCTATAATGATCTTACTCGTGAGCACTGTTCCGATAGTGAATATGAACACGCTAACAAGGCATGGATTGAATTTAATTGTAGCACATTTGGTGATTACATGCTGGCATATCTGAAGTTAGATGTTTTATTGTTGGCAGACATATTTGAAGTGTTTAGAGCATTGAGTCAACGTGAGGATGAAGTCGACCCTGTATATTTTGTCAGTCTCCCACATCTTAGCTTTACCTCAGCACTAAATTTCTCTTCCAATGATCCCCCACACTACATACAAGATGAAAATATGTACAATCTATTTGAACGAGGAATTAGAGGGGGTATGACTTTCACCAACATTCACCGAGCGCGTGCACGCATTGAAGAATTAGGAAATAATACACATGAAAGTCGACATTTGACCTACTTAGATGTTAATAACCTTTACGGTTCTTCACTCAGTAGGAATCTACCCCACTCAAATTTCAAATGGTTGAATGAAAGTGAATTAGATAATTTTTTAATTGAAGAAAATGTTCAAAATATAGATGATGATGGTGAAATCGGCTACATTTTTGATTTAGATTTAGAGTATCCTGCAGCCATTCATGATGACACTGCCGATTTCCCATTAGCTCCAGAAATGCAGATGATTGAAAAGAGAATGTTTTCACACTATATGAAAAATCTATATGAAAAAGTAAGACCAAATACACATTTTTCTTCTATCAAGAAACTTCTGCTCCATCAATTTGATAGGGAAAATTATGTAGTCCACTACTCAATTTTAAAATTTTACTTGACCATGGGCATGAGAATCAAGAAGATTCATAGTGGCATAAAATTCACACAAAAGCCTTGGTTAAAAACATACATTGATATGAACTCTCAAAAGAGGGCTCAATCAAACACTGACTTCGAAAAGTCATTCTACAAATTGAAAAATAATTCTTTATATGGTAAAACAATGGAAAATGTAAGGAGAAGGAAAAAATTTAAACTAGTCAACAATGAGAAACAACTACTGAAATTGTCAAATCATCCTCTCTATGTTCAACACAAAATATTTGATGAAGATCTGGTGGTATGGAAATGTACAAACCTTCAATAGTTTTAAATAAATTAATATATGTTGGTCAAGCAGTACTTGACTATAGTAAGTTGGAAATGTATCAATTATATTACAATGATCTAAAAGGATGTCCACTGATAAATAGAACGCGGCTTTGTGGAGGTGATACCGACAGTTTCTTCCTATGTTTATACACATCACCATCTGTCCGTCTGGAAGATATACTTCTATACTTCGGTGAAAAGTTTGACTCTTCAAACTATGATAGTCATCACCGACTATACTCAACTACAAACAAAGCTAGATTAGGTTGTTTTAAGGATGAGTGTGCTGGAAAGTTGCTTGAGGAAATGATCCTACTAAAACCGAAAATGTATTCAATGAAATATCTAGACTCTACGAATCATAGCATCAAACGTGCAAAAGGAATTCAGAGAGCAGCAGTTAAAAAATTGAAACATAATGACTATAGGAGTGTCTATTATAGTGAGAATGATACAACTGAAGATATGACAATTATAAATTCAAAAAATCACATAGGTAGCACAAAATCATTTAGGAAGCGAGGTCTTTCACTTTGGGAGGATAAGCGCTGTTGGCTGGATAAAAATTTATCATTACCATATGGACACTACAGCCTAGGTCTTCCCCCACCGTCGAAGAGAAGGAGATGCCTTCCTGTCACAGGTGATGTAGAATAAGTCTAAATAAAAACAATATAATATTCCACTTGTAATAGATCTTGCGATTGCTGCATCTTCCGACATGTAGCAACACTTACTAATACATAAGTAGTCTTACTAAAATTGAAATTTCTACATCTTTCCGATATGTAGAAATGATTACTAATAAATAGGTAGTCCTAATATGAATGAATATGTGAAGAATTTGTACTCAACATCATTCCGATATGTTGAGCTAATAAAATAACAAACTTTAGGCAAACATTAAACCTAAATTTGAAACATAGCTTTCGGAACATGCCTCATTACATTAGAACATGGAAACTTAGTGACGTTCAAAACGTTCACATAACAAATTCTAAAAGAATAGCATTTCGTCATTCAATAGCAAATAGTGATCGAAAACATCGTGGCGTTTGCATTAGTATTGACTCATTGCCTTCACTGAAAGACTTTGCGGATCTCATTGACAACCATAAGACTCGGATCAAGATTCCTCTCGATGACAAGGTATGGATAAAGTGTGATTCATCAGTCAAACTATACGTCTGCTCACCAAAACGTGAAGATGTTGAATATCGATTTTTTCGTTTCAGTGACGTCACATGGGAAACCTTTACAAGGGAGATACTACCACAGATAACGTCATTCATTAAAGATGGAGGACATCAAACGGTTGGAAGTTGTAAATCGGATGTTAACTACAAAAGCAAAGTCAAAACTCAATCTACAAGAGATCGAGAGGAATATACCCAACCGAAAACAATGGTTACTGATAAAACGCAAATTGAAGCCGACAACGAGCTTACATCTTGGAAGACCCTCAATGTTTACATGGAGGATTCAGAGGAAGGATAGATCTCTCACTATCCTATTCTTTCCAAATGGAACAATCCAATGTATTGGAAGGGTCATGGAGGGTGATCTCTCATATCTACACTTAACTTTGGAACATTTACTTGGTGATTCATTATCTGATTGGAAAGTGAAGACAATGACCGTGTTATGTGAATTGCATCATCACTATGACTTCCGTAAAGTTACATCATCACATAATCTAACTTATGAAGTGGAGTTATTTCCAGCAGCTCAATTGACTAACTGGCATCCATATCATGTTCATGTGTTCCATAATGGAAAGATTGTGATAACCGGCATTAAAGACATAAGTGATGTGCCTCCCATCATATGTGATTTGAAAAAATGTTTCATGAAAACCAAATTGTAGATTTTGTATATATGTGAATAGATAATGAAATATAAACATATTTTTGTTTTCCTTATAAACCCTTGTTTTGGAAAAAAGAGAACAAGTTAATGATACAACATAAAACTTTATTTCAAAACTGTTTCAACATATTTAGTAAGAATTACATCATTTTTATCAGTTTTTTGAAAATAGTTCTAAAGCACTTTTACAGTTATTTTTCAATGGTCTCTCGTTGACAAAATAGAGTACATAGCCACCGCACATTAGAGATGTATTACTTTGAAGTGGGAACGATGTCACTTTCCTAACAGTCCAGGAAAACCTGTTCATCCATAATGCGATATCATGTAAACGAGGTTGATTAAGAGAGTCAAAATATTCGGCCACTTTATAACGATTGATGTATACAGCAATCCAATGTTTTCCGGGAAGATTGTTGGTATCCGTATTGATGATAAGCGAACAAGGATAGAAAGGAATTGAATCAGGTAAATTATCTCTAGAAAAGACATTGAGAAATATTGTCTTGGAGTAGGGATGAGCTTTCCTCATTTTCCTCAAGATTTCTATGTTGCTTAAGTTACTCATCTCTGATAGCTGACAGTCACGTCTCTCATTCTTGTTATCTCAACTTTGCTATCATAGATAGCATAAATGAGACAAGTAATTGTTTTCTTCAAAGGTGACTCAAATGATACCTCCAGTCGTAGATTTCCAGGCTTTGTAACTCCTACGCTTTCACCACCTAGATCTGCATCTGCTGTGAGGTTGTACATAATGAAGAAGTAGCCATTCTTGTACATATCCATTGTAATTCCATTTGAATCATCTGTATTAAACATGTTGAGGGCGGTGAAAGTAGAACCATATTCACGTGCGAATTTACCATCTTTGAAATTAGGCTCATATGCTTTGCAAGATACAAATTTCCCATCCTGATAGAGTGCTAGTTTGCTAACATTAAAGTGTTGGAAATTGAATGGATTCTTTTCAAAAGCACCAATGAATGCCTCATTTTCCACAAATGTGATATACACCGCCTTTGGCATTGCAGTGGGAAAAAGATTTGGGTAGGCATGTGAGGATGATCCCGCACCAATTGTGAAGTTTGTCAACACACTGTGATTAACTGGATATATTGCATTGTTTTTCCTCAATCCTGTCGCATGCTCGTTGATGACTGACGGGTTCATTGTTACTCGCCTTACATTGAGCACGGCATTACTTATGTTGACTTGATAGTTTGTAGCTCCAAAAGCCATTAACGCGAACTCAGGATTTGCACGAATAAATTTTATTTGCATTTTAACCTGTGATAGCAGATATCTAGATTGACGAAGGAAATCAAGATAGACGGGTCCTTTCAAGTATAATTCCTTTGAATCCGCTGTTAAATCCATTCGTCTTTTCAACCCTGTATTTGAGACATCATCAAATTTCCCTTGCTGATCATCATACCACCCAGAAACTTGCAAGTGTGACTGTTTAGCTTGCTTTTGAAATTGAGTCATTGTATGTATATATGCTCCATATGGATATGCTCGATCCCCTCCTTCAATCTGTTTGTCATTCAATATTAGATACACATCTGAGAATAGACTGGCAATAGGAAGATTTGCCAATCCCACTTTATCCTTGGATGAATCAATATTTGTACCACCAGTCTTCTTAATTTGTATACACAATTCTAAATCAATGGATTGACAGTCAATATAATCTTGAGGATTGGCAGGTATATCAAACTGAATAGGCTCCTGGTTACCATCGATATTTGTTGTGGGGACTATGTCTACAATTGTTGAGGGAGGAGATGATGTCTGTCTGATGAGGGGGAGAATCGAAGAAACACAAAGCGTAATTGATACTCTGCATCGTATTAGCTCTACAAATATGTTGTCTTCCTTCGTTTTGACTTGTTTCTAGTAGCTGTGGAATTTCGTTTGCGCTTTCTTGTTTTCACTCGACGTCTAGATTTAGAACGTGCTGCTCTAGTCGGCTTTTTACTTTTCCTGCGTCTTTGCTTAGTAACTCGACCGCATCCAACTTGTCTTGACTTCCTACGCTTCTTCCGAACTGTACGTCTCGTCTTTGTTAAATCATCTAATGCGTCTATGGCAGATTGCTGCGCGCGCATTTTCATAGATTCACCGATATCCTCACCTTGAAGCGCATCAGCTGCAACATTTGCACCAAAATCTAAAGCCCTGCTTCCAACACGCTTCATGATTGGTACGCCATACTTTTTGAGTGTTGGAAGAACCATACGTCTTAGTGCACCAAATATGCCTCCTCCAACTTGTCGTCTACCTCCAACAAACACGGGATAACCGCTCTGATATGGTCTACTGTAAATGCCTGTCATTATGACTATTGAATAACTATGGAAGGCATAATAGCGTAAAGCCTTATTCTCGTGACCTTATATGTACGGTCAAAACAGTAACACCACCACAGAACGGTACTACTTCTCCTGCGTCATCATGAATTGATATGTCAATTCTATTGATGAAATTTCGGCTGATTGGTAGATACATTGTGTTAAAAAATTCTCGATTGATTAGTTGCTTCCTTACGGATGAGAGAGGAAATGTGCGCAGAAGTGGGGCCTCAATGTCGCCAACCCTTGTATATTCAATAATGTTACAATAGACGTACAAGTTGCTTATATCCCGCTCTAGTGATGGTGTTGTATCGCCTGTTGATGTACCTTCATAAATAGTTGATTTTGAGAATCCCAATGTGGTCGTTAACACGCTATCCAGCTTGATAAGAGAGTTCTTCCCTACCTTTACAATCATGCGTTTCTTATGTGGGTTATAAGAAAAGTGATATTCATCTGCATCAAGGTAATCTACACCAAACTCATTTAACTTTGTACACAATTCAGATGGCGTTTTCAAGCTTTCAATGTTCAAATTAACTCTTTTTACAAGTTCACTGGAAGTAGACAATTCATCACCCAATATGTCTTCGCTGTATACGTGGATATCCCATGAAGCATTTGTTGATGCTTTGAGTTTAGAAGAGAACAATTGAACCTTGAATGTATCATTTAATTCTGTCAACCAAGGTGCGCTTTCAAGGCCCTTAAACATCCCAATCATTTCAGATCCGAATTCAATAACAGCGGACTCAGACTTTTCCAATGGTGTCTTTTTAGTAAAAACAATAAATTCTGCCTCCGTTTCAACAGTAAATAAAGTTACTTTCTCTTTCTTATATTCACAAGTCATTAACGTTTCTGGCACTGATCCTTGAAACTTTCTTGCAAAGTCTTCAACACTTCTAATGACCTCAAATTTATTTTTTACTCGGATGCTCCTTTTTTGTAATGCATACAATGGCACAATTCTACATTGAAAATCAGTGACTTTCCTCTCCGAATTCCACCCACGTCCATTGTACCAATACCTTGATGAGAAAGTTGTTCTGGAATACCCAAAAGTATGACTCAAATCCTTACCTAATACAAGAAGAACATGCTTCCCTTCCTTCATCAATTTTGTTGACCCCTTTATGACTGGTTTGTAGAATTTATTCAAAGTCAGCTTGAAGAGACCATTTATTCGTTCAAACATTCTACCGATTTCTTTTTCTGTATCTTGCAAGCTCATTGTGGGAACCTTAGAATCAAAAGTTGACGTTGCAAATGCCTTTTGAATTTTAATCATGTTTTGGACAGATGGTAAAGATGTTGAAAAAGGATGTAAAGTTAGATGATGAAAAGCCCATGTACCATGTAGACTATTTTGAAATATGCGAAAGCAATCATCCTTCTCTCGCACTTCTTTATGTAATTCAAAATAGTTGTTCTTTAGCAAACTGATATCGTTGTAATAAGTAATTTCAGTTAGAGCAACTTCATGGGGTCCATGCCGAGTAATTGGATTAGCGAATTCAACAGAGTAGAGAGATGGTTTGTTACTTGGGAATATCTTGGGGTTGCTATTGCTTGGAAGAATGATGTTGAAGTTAGTAGACATGTTAAACTCATATATGGAAGAAGTCACATGCTATATTAGCTTAAAAGTTACGAGTGTCTCCCATCTCCACATTTTGTAGATCCTGGTGCGTTATCCAGCTATTGAATGAATCAGGATATCCTTTCCATTTAACTAGATATTTCCTTTGATTGCCATGACCTTTCCTCCTAATTATTTTGTCAATCATATACACCTCTTCACTTCTGTCTACTACTTGCAATTCATAAGAGTAAAATTTTCCTTCAATTGGATTGCCATGGTAATCTATTAATTTATACATGGTGGGTCTAAATTTTGTATTCACTTCATGCACAAAAAACTCTTTTTCAGTCCAATTAGGTAGATACCCCTTCTCAAATGTAGACTTAACCTTTGAAATCCGAACTCTATCACCAACATTAATTTTCTTTTCATTGGAAATGTTTTTCGCTTTCTTATCATACAATCGAAGCCATACATCCATCGCATTATCTGGGGTAACATCAACTGGTTTCATCTTAATGATTCGATGGTAGCTTTCATTGTAATTCTTAACAAATTTCTGCAGCTCACCTACCCAAACATGTGTATTTTTTGCAGTGAAATAGCGCCATATTTTTGTCTTCAGTGTGCGATTGAACCTCTCAACCATGGCAGCTTTATAAGCACTTTTGACACTAAACAATTCCACATTATGACTTTTAAGGAGACTTCGAACATGAGAGTTTTCGAATTCCTTCCCTTGATCGGTCTGTATTCTTTGCGGAACACGCCCCTCATCGAAAATGCTCTGAAAAGCCGCTTCAACTTCTGGTCCTCGTTTAGATTTCAGCGCACGTGCCCAAGCATAGCGAGATAAAATATCTATTACAGTTAAGATGTATTTATAGCCATCATTGTATACCATGTATATAAGACTGATATCTTTGATAATGCCCAGAAATTCATTAACGGCCCGGAAAATTCATGGCCTGGAAATGAAACCATAGAAATATTTCGCAACATGGCATACAATGATTATGACATCTACATTTTTCGGGCTGTCAATGGCAAATTGTCGGGCCGCTAACGCGGCCCTCTAATTTGCCATTGACGCCCTCAAAACATAGCTGTCATCATATCATTGTACTGTGATATCTGTTGCATGTCAGCCAAGTCCGCTTGCCATTGACTATCTATATTGTTAACAACATATTTTCTTGTTGGAAACCGCTTTCTCGCATTTTTGTGAAGAGTGTAAGTCGGTTGACTCCTCAACCACTTCTTGACTTTCTCTATTCCCACACCTGCTGCACGAGCTAGAACCTCCGGACGACTGAAACTTGCGGGATGATTTAAGTCGTAATAAATCTTTCTGAGTTTCACTGCTGTACTCATCCTCTTGGTTCTGATTTGCACGCGTATTACTCGCACAGCAACTGCTAACACAATTGATATCAACCTCTATGCCCTCTTCTGCTTTACCTTCGAGCGCAGATTTCAAACAACAGCAAAATTTTTGTAGCGACATGATATGAGAGAGGCAAGGCTTAATTCATATTTGCTTAATATTTACTATACTCCTTCGCAACACGCATTGAGCGCCTAGTAGCTCTTTTTGGTTGCAGATCATCGGGATCATGAAGCTCTCGCTTGACCGCCATCGTGGGTGTTTTACTCTTTGATCCATCTTGTAAGTGACCCTTATCCAATTCATTCACAGTCGGTCCTCCAATAATATTGTGAGGTACATTTTGATCAGATAAAATTTTCTGAAAATATGACCACCCTTGTGGTGCACCTAGTTTTCGCCTTACATCTCTAACAGCATATTGCAGAAGGTCATCTATGTGACTATTTCTAATAACATCACCAGTTGTTTCATCTATTATCTCTCCCCTCTCATTGAACTTCACATGTAGATCGATGAAGTCAAATAATCGCTCAGCGCGCACACGATATGGTCGAGGTGTTGACAAGGTTATAAATCGTCGCAACTTGTCACGAATCTGTCGCCTCTCGTCAATGTTTTCAGCTGCTAACTGCATTCGTCGATAGGGATCCTTAATCTTCTGAATTTCCATATCCTTTTGTGTTAGTTCCTTAAGTTGATTCGTAATAGGTTGATCTATATTTTTGACTTCCTGTGCACTTTGTAATGTAGTCAATTGTACATACTCCTCTTGAGGAATGACTACCATCTTTGAATACGACATGTTTGAAAATAATGAGGCAACAAAGTACATTGCTTAAAACTAACTGTGAACCGAGAAAACTGTCATTGGTTCAGCGGAATTAGGTATGATATTTGTTCGAAATCGAAGTCGTTCCGGACATTCCTGGGTTAGATCAATAAATAGATAACCATGTGGTTTCTTTGTTACATCTTCATATATTTTTGAAAGTACTTTAGGTTGTTGAGGTATTATCTGTCTACTGAGATGATGTATCTGACTGCTATCTCTTGGATTTTTAAATATTGCCAAATAATGCGTATTCAAACTTCTAGTTCTTTGCTCTTTCCCTCCATCGAAGATGTTTTGGGTGATGTAGATAATAAAAGCTTCCCTATGATGTGCAGTTTGAATGAACATTTCAGTTACATCCTTTGAAGATTTCCTTTCTCGAAATAGATCATCTAATACTAGTAAGTCACCTGCTTTGATATCCTCAGTTGATGGCAACCCTTGCTTCACCTCATAACCTTTCTGGCGAAGTGCAGAATGTAGTTGTGGTTGAAATATTCCATAATACCATTTGACTCTCTTAATTTCCTTGTTAAACATTTCATTTCTATATTGTAGCAATTCAGTTACAAATGTAGTTTTACCGGACTGACTTGGTCCAGCGACACACATTGTGCGATCAGTGAATAGACGAAAATCTGTCATCTTATAATTCCATTAACATTAAACTCATCATCCCGCTAATTTTGCTTAGAACAACAAAACAGACACATGTTCCAGATCAAGTTTATTTACATTCAGAATAGAAACTTTCAAGTTACATTTACAAATTAAAACATTTGTGTTTCCTCATCACAATTAGGATTATAGAAAGTTTTCAAGTCAGCATCTTGGCGCTTCAACTTCAATTTAGGATTCCCATCTTTAGATTTCCGCCCTCGCTTTTTGCTCTCTTCCTTCCCATCACTTGAAGCAGTCTTATCAACGTTAATTAAACATTTATCAATTGGTAGTGGTTCATAGACTAGTTGAAGAACCTTCATTTGTAAAGATGCGACTTTACCAGTCGAACCATGTGAGCCAATATAAAGTCCGGTAACGTGAAGTAAGCCCATATAGCGGCCCCGTTTGAGATCCTCACATTCCATCGCGTTTGTAAAGAGATCGAATGCTTGAAAATGATCAGATAGTTTTAAAAACAGTGTATCGAATTCCGGCAATTCCTTATAACCAACTCCTTCCTCTAATGCCTTTCTCCAATGAGTGGGAGCACTTTCAGGCAGCTCAACACATTCTTTCGCGAAAGAGTCAATAGTTTTAAGAATCACCTGTTGCCATTTTGGAAAAGTCACTCGCATTTGTCTCATATTGCTATACCCTGATGTAGACATACCATTACTGTGGAAGAATGGAACTTGAAGATAAAACCCATCATCACCATAATTCAAGGTTTGAAAGTAGAATGTATTTCCAATCCCTTGCACCTTTCGTGTCGGACGAAGCTTCAAGAGATCTTGCTCAAAAGCGTCACCTTCCTCTCTGATTGTATACATTTTCTGAGTCATGTTTCAACAAGTACTAATTCGGAGCTTTCAACCAGCGCAAATGAATTGTCACTTGAAAGTGGTAAAATATCATTAAAGCGTCTTCCTTATATACACCTATATATGACTCATCAATCAAAGTGATGACGTGTCACTTTATGATTCGCTAACCTTATATTAACATTGCAGCAGTTGCTGCAATCCTTCCAAGCGGACTATTGATTACACCATTAATACTGTTTCCAATATCATTTAACATACTTAGAAACCCACCACCACCGCGCTGAATTAAGTTTCGCCTTTTCTTATCACTACTCCTTGGATTTGAAAACTTTTTTATGCTATTCAAAGAGCCAGCATTCAACAGAGGCTTGTAAATAGGTAGACATTTGTGTATTGCAAAAGCTAAAATCACGAATGAAATCATCACTTGAATTTTGAAGCAATTTACACTTCTTCTTATTATCATGTATCCTGTTTAACTTTCGCAACGCCTTTTTAAACTGACTTGAAGGTTTGAAAGACCGTTTCGATTGACGAGAAGATGCCTTCCGTTTTACAGACATTTTTATTCTAATATGGAAATAGATAATACAATTACAATTTTTGCTTAGTACTTACAACCTTATATACAAAAGTTTACAAGCATTCACACAGAGTTTGTTGCTGGTACATATAAAATTACATAAAACACTTAACAAGTTGTAGAGAGAAACTGATATACACTCACATCGGCTAGAGTCTGATTTGTAGCAGTTATGAGCTGCTCAATGTCTTTCATTAGATGTTTTGAAATTGGACAGCACATACAGCAGGGCTTTGAATGGAAAGTCTTTAAAATATTGGCATAGTATGCCCGCAAACTGATTACCTCAGAATGTCCCTGAACAGCCACATTGATGCTTACTGATGGCGGTCCACTGAACAAGTCCAGTTTGCATTTCTCACCCTTCTCGTCATAGTAGCTGGAGGTGATAATGTCATGGAGACATGTGTTGAGTTTCCGTTGGATACTGCTGCACCAACAGCGAGAGTATTCCGGTACAATCTCCGTTTGAGCTAGTGGGCGAAATACTTCATTGAGCCAAAATCTTGCAACTCGTGTAAGAGCGTTGTTCACGACTCTCATCAACATTCTCTGCACCACAACGTCCTCTCCGCAGCGGAAATACTTCACTATTTCCTCCATCAGATCCACCAAATCCGCTTTATAGCCAGTTATATTCACGGCAGAATAAAATATATTGCCGGTGAAGAGTTGACTTCGGTAAATTATTGAAATGGGAATGTTGGTAGTGAACGACATGCTGATTGACATTGTATTAGCCTCAAATTATGCTTGAAATAGAACGGTACAATGTCCTCCTTATATAGAAAAGTCAAACAA
Source organism: Prostheceraeus crozeri (assembly GCA_907163375.1). NCBI lineage: Eukaryota > Metazoa > Platyhelminthes > Polycladida > Euryleptidae > Prostheceraeus > Prostheceraeus crozeri. The sequence goes on from CAJQUW010011123.1 coordinate 40,548, forward strand.
AGACACAATAGTGACCAATCACAGACCTGCATGATGACTCATCATGCACGATATACAGTGACTGTTGAAGATATTTCTTCATCACAAAGGGGACAAGATGAAGTTTCAAAGGGTACATAACATGTAGAACACATAACGCTATGAGAACATGGCAAAAAGAGAAGGGATCGTTCCTGTTTAAAACATTTAACGCAGTTCCGTTCACATAATAATTTAAATGTCTCTTCAACTAATTTCCTTCTGAAGTCACTTTTATTGGGAGAACTTTTTATTAAAACACTGTCAGATGTCTCCTTCTTTCCATATCGCTCCAATTTGATCCTCCTAATTTCACTATCATTGCAGTGTAGCATGGAGAAATCCTCTATCCACCTACGATCCAAATTGTGATTCATAGCATGCTCATCTAGATCCATTAGTCGATCAATTAAATCACCAGCGTTGATATTTTCACTGAGATTTGTTACAGTTTCTATAGCTTTGAACGAATATCCAAGGTCTCTTGCGACAACCCACGACGTTGGGATACTAGTCATCATTATGTATGTCATCAAACAACTATCTCATATTTATAGCTTAGTTTGTCTACGTAAAAGGAAAATCAATGTGTCATCTTGATTACAATGGTTTCAATAGTCACAATAGTCGCAATTGAGCAAACCCATTCAAAATCAAACAACGGACGTCTATCGGTACGTACCCAAGTGCTCAGAACCAAACCGCACAAGTTCGCTCATAGACGTTCCGAAACACAGTGTACTCAACCGAGTGTACCAAACACATGTACCTATCCAGTAAAACAGATCTCATACAGGTTCCTATTCATAACACTGAATTATACATGTACCTATCCATGTACCTATTGATAACTAAATTATTCATGTACCTATCCATGTACCTATTGATAACACTAAATTTTACATGTACCTATCCATGTACCTATCCCTCGTAAGTAGGGCACAGTTTTCACTACTATGATGCATGCTCAACTTCCATGATTCTCGTGTTGTACTCTCGTTTCTTTTGATTCTCATGAGTGCGATAAAGAGAATTCATAGGAGTGGCAAGATAAGATGGGGCATTGGGATGAAAAATTCTGACATCAACGAAAGTTCGTTCCATAGGTCTCCAGAAGCCACGCATGGAAACGTCAAGACGTCAAGACACATATTTTGCATTGACAGAGCTGAAGACCTTTACGCTCGAAATGAATTATTCTTCATTCCCCCTCCCCGTCAACTGCGTTATTTATGGTCAATGAGTGAAACAGATTTAGGGGAGCACAAATCGATCGATGCTATGTTTAAATTAGCTTTATATTTGTCTCATATTTAGCGGTGAGCATATTACAGGGAAATGCAAGTATAAGAAACAAAATGTTACAAAAGCAATTTGCAGGCGTAAAGGTTAAGTACAAGCTAATACAAAAGTGCTAAAACGTTTGGTGCGTGCAAATTACAAGCGAAAGAGCTGTATTTGTTGTATTACGGGAGTGGTTTCTGCCAAAAAGACAACGGAAGAGATGATTCGGAGATGCTAAAATGGATAACATGAGGTTCTGGCACTTAGAGTCTGCAGAATCGACGATAGACGATGAGATTTGAAATTGTGTCCGATAATACGTGCAACATGCCTTTCAGTCAGAAGCAATCTTCTCGTTAAAAACTGCGGCGCATTACAAAAACACGGTTATTCGTAGAGAAGGGATGATCGTATTAAAGAGAAATAGGCCTCCTGCATAAGGTGCGTTGGACATCCGGCTTTGCGTAAATTTCTAATGATGAAGATTCTGGATGATGACTTATTTATTATGCTGTCAAAATACTTGGACCACTTCATATCAGCTGAGAAGGTTGTTCCAAGAAGATGCATTCCTCAACATCTCATTGAGAATAGAATTTGCATCGAATCATTCGTTCATCAAGATTTTGAAGTACCCAGGATTTTCGAATGGGGACGGTTGTCATGAAAATTGCATAATCGTCAACTCGCTACCTACGCAGGTACTCGTATAGGTCTATGAATAGATTTCATCCACATATTTATTAATCTAAGCTTAATCGAATCCACTCAAATAGCTGATACAAATTTCAGTAAGCTTCGGTAAGAATGGGAATAATTTTATCAATAAAGAGGTGTTTGTTTAATTAATAAGCCGCATATCCTGATGTTTTGTGTTTGTTTTAATTATGTATTGACAAAAAACATTTTTTTAACAATGAATTCCTTGGTGATTAATGTCGAAGGAGGGTTTAGGTGTCATCTTGAGCAGTATAGTCAATGTCTAATATTTACCGAAACTTCAAGTGAAATCATACATGCTTTTAATCTGGATTGAAAGTATCGCATCGTTTATATAGCTTAAATGGAAAACAAATTATCACTAAATTGCGAGTCAAGACTTGATATTTTAGTCATTGTTTCCAGTTCCGTTTTTCAAACCTCTTTATAGAATGGAACAAATTAGCTTGGTTTAAATGGTGAAATTAAGAAGTAAAGGACCAGCCACTCAGTTACATTCGATGAGAGAAGTCCTTTCTTTGATATTTCCTCTATTTTTTCAATAAGTACGAAGCCTTTCAGCCGCTACAGGCAACCATCGTCAGGTAAGTGAATGAATGATTTCTGTGGATGAGCTCAAGTCATTACATGCTTTTTCACTCAACCCGGGAAAACGTGACTGTCAGCAATGAATTACAACACGGTAAGAGAAAATACATAAATAATTCTACTACTGAAATCGACAGTAGAAGTAATGAAAATTAAAAAAATAAGAGAGAAGTAAAGATAATAGCGAACAGAAGACTTCATCATAAATGTCGAATGTCGAAAAACTAGTCTTTCTTATTAAAGGTGTATTGCCTGTTATAATTATTTTAAAATATAATAATGCTCTTTTTGCCGTAGCCCTTGACAAAGCGCGAACGCGCGAAACGTCAGGTGTGTTGGGACTGTCTTTTAAAAATAATTTTACTAGCCAATTCATCTTTTAAGAAGACACACGAGCTTTTCGATATTCGACATTTATGAAGACAGAAGTAAATAAGTTAAAAGTTCCAGCAGCTACTCAAAGAAACTGCATACTTTTCAGTCCAAAATACTTCTTTGATCAATCTTCGCTTCCAAAGAATGTTGACAGTCACGGTATGTTCCGGGCTGAATGAGAAAGCATGTGATGACGAGCTCATTTACAGAAATCAATCATTCACTTGCCTGACGATGATCGCCTGTAGTGGCTGAAAGGCCTCGCACTTGTTTGAACAAGAAAGGAAATCTCAAAGCGATGACTTCCATTACCGTATGAAATTTGCTAGTAACTTTTCACATCAATGGCCGCCACTTTGAAATTATATCGCGAGTCCGGGGCATTAATGAGCAAGTCCTAGCGCCGCCATTGATACATTGGGTTTTGTGCGTGCTCGGTCTACTGCAGACAATGCTAAAAAAGATTATGTGTAATTTAGATTGTTTCAATAAACTCCAGCATTTATGCCATTGTCAGCGCGCGCTAAATGATGATAGCGGATAACTTTTTGCCTGAAGATGTGAGAAAAATAACCAAAGATCATCTGCTTATATCGATATAATCTCAACATTCACTACAATGTGACAGTAAAAGGGAATCCTTCAATTTGATGCCTTCCAAGAGAAGTGATTAGGTTTCTCTCTTGCACTTGTCTATTGTACAGGAGGTCAAGCATTTCTGCTATCTTGGAAACATGCTTGACAAGGATGCTATTGTCGGGAGAGCCTTGAGAACTCGCATTGTAACTGCGCGGTCAAAATGAAGGGAACTTGCCAATCTCCTAACGAACAGAGGAATCCCATTGAAATGCCGAGGACAAGTCTACCAGTCAAGCTTAACATCTGTTTTCCTGTACTGTTCGGAAACATGGCCTCTGACGAACAAATTGATGAACACCTTGAGAACATGTGACCTAACGATGCTCCGCTTCATAACAGGTGGAAAATTGAGAGACAGGATCCCAAATGAAGAAGCATTAAAACGGTGTGGTCTGAGGGACTTAGAGGTGACGATCCGCAAAAGTAGACTCCGCTGGTTTGGACATGTGAAGTGAGCGGACAATATCGTGAAAAAAGTTAAAGAGATGGAAGTAGGCGGTCGCCGACCACCGGGGAGACCGAAGAAGTCATGGAGGAGATTCATCAAAGAAGATCTCAAGAAGCTCAAAATCAATGAAGATCTTGCCTTGGAGCGAAACAGCTGGAGACGAGCCATCAACCGTCCAACTCCGTCAGGAAACTCAAGGACGCTAAACGAGGAGTGAGTGAGTGAGTCTTATCGGAGAGTTGCTTACCCACATAAAAATTGCAATGACAGATTCTCTCTGACTCAGAAGACTTGGATGGAGGAATTTTTCCCCGGATTGGTAGACTTTTGGTCATAAACTAAATATAAATCTGAAACTAAAACTAAAACTGAATATAAGAGATCTCTGTGGGTACACCACACTCAACATGCCAGTCATCATTTAGACTTCGAATTTCTCCTCATATAACGATATAAATGTAATTGAGTTTACTGACTCATAAGGTAACACTACTATGTAATATTCCGAATAATATATTAAAGTCAATTGACTATAGGGTCACTCGAACCCCTCTTATCCGAGCACACTGCTCGTATCCAGTGGTCGTCGTGCGAATTTTCACCAATTTCGCGAGTTCGTGTTAGTAGTAATATAATAATGCAGTTGCTGGAAAAGCAGGGTGTTCACCAGACGCTTTAGGAGTAAAAGCTTGTGAGCATCTGAGCGAGAACGTCTTCGATATAATGTGATGGATTGCTGACACTGCATCTGCTTCAAATTAAGGTAGTCTGCAACTAACTTTGAGTTTTTGAGATGCTCACTGTAAAAGCCACTGCAGAAATACTCTCGCATACCCATTATGAAAACAAAGCCTCGAGAAATCAAACAAAAGCAGAAAATATTCTAGAATTCCAACATGTATTTTATGTTCGGAAGTCCGATTTCCATAGATATCGAAGTACATACATGGGCATAGTGTTGAAATGGGGATTCATAAATCAGTACGCGATGATTTGTTGAAGGGAGATTCCAAATACTAGTATTAGCTTTACGACATTCTTAAATACTTTGTAATTTGCATTTGTTCTCTTTGACTCTGTTCCAGAGTTCTTATGAGGTAGGGATTCCAGCTCCTCCGCAGCACTCTTGGCCTGGTCCAAGGCATTTTCTGTTCCTTTTCTTTCTTTTCCAGGTTTTCTTGGATGTTTTCGAGTCTCAATTCGGCGGACTTCAGTTCTTTACATCGCTGCTTTTCTTGATCTAATTCTATACGGAGCTCTTCTTGGAGAGCTTCACGCTTTCTTTTTTCTTCCTTCTTTACTAGGTTTTGCAGCCATGTTCAGTAAAAAAGTATATGATGCATTGTACATGTATTTCATCCACTCTTATAATTGAGCTATCAATTTTCTTACTTCTAAAAACGGATTTACAAATCGCAAGGTCTCTCAGGGTTTCAGGTATGAGCGAGCGCCTTTTCTAGTCAATATGTCGGATAGGTTTGAAGAAACCATCTCTACCTCTGCGTTCCCTTGCGGCAGAACAAAATGTAGACGCATCGCCACGATTTTAAGAGGATCCTGCCAGACTGCTTTGTTGAAGTCGGATTTTAGCTTTCAATCGAGATTTGTTGCTGTCATAAAGCACGGAAGGCATCGGTCGCGCCACTTGTAGAGAACATTTTCGAAATTTCGTGGTCTTTCTATCGAGGGCCAACAAATCTTTTAGAAATTGACTTAACAAATAAGACTTTTAGAAATTGTTTAAGAAACTTTTTCCTACAATATAGAAGCATAACATGTGTCTTTGATGATACGCTGAAAGTTAGAAAATTCATAGTATCAATGGATAGGGTGTGACTATCAACATCTTTGTCGATGAATACATGCGAAAATGGTCAAAAAAGCGAAATTAAACCTTCGAAATTTTGAAATGATAGATTTCGCGTAATTTCATCATTTTCTCTTAATTTCGCGTTTTCGCGCCTACACGACCACTGCCCGTATCTCAAAATTGTCCGCATCATAGGATATTGGCTACAGTTATTGGGGCAGGCTATGCACATGTATTTAATTATTATTGTTATCCATATGTCTACATACAAAACAATTACAGCAGGTTGAACTTCGAGCTTGTCGATCGCATAGACAGTTGCTAGAGGTCAATCCTAGAGGTAGCACCGCCATCGACTGAATTGACTGAATCGGCTGAATAGATGCATGTATTTGGAACGCACTGAAGCTACTAAGACTTTTTATCTCCAGTAGAAGAGCACTGATCGCGATTTCTTTAAAGGCAACGTATTCGCTATCCTTGGCAACGGTTTTTCTGTCGAACACATAAGCCTACTTGTAAATTGTAATACATGAGGCTGCCCGGTAGACATAGGTGCGCGTAACTGAGGATTTCGAGTGTATAAGAAAGCAATTACATGTGCATGTATATTGGGTGGGTAGGATGTCATAAAGCATAACAAATATTTTTTGTCAGTACGTATCAAAAATATAATGACTGGAGGTTTCGCCAATAAAAAGTGTATGACAACATAAAGCTTCTCAATGATGAATGCGCAATATAACAACTCTTCTCGTCAACAGAGCATATTTCTCAGTACAAGACAAGCACTAATTCGGTTTATTTATTCAAATGCACTAATAAGTCCGTAAGAGCACCACGGCAGGATGATGAGGAATTATAAAAGTAAATTTAACAGTTTACATTTGAATACTTTCAATAAGTTGGAGACAGTGATTTCCTCAGGAAATATGTTCCAGTTATCCCAAATGTGTTGGAAGACAAAATGAGTCGCGTGTTGCGATTAAACGGCTGTCTGAAAAGTTTCAGACTGTCCACGAGTGATCACCATAAGTATTTGGATCACATGGTGTACGGTGATTTATAATAAAGACGCGCGCGAGGTCCATTACACTCCGAAGACAATAGCAGGTTTAAATGCTTCAGTCGTTCTTCGCATGGAATGGAGGTTATGGAGGACGATCAGCACAATGTCTTTGGATAATGTTGTATTCAAAACTGGGACGACATATTCTAGGAGTGGACTCTTGAGATGAAAGTTCGCAGAATGGCAGAGAGCATTGTTGGCTTTCTTGACACGAAAGATGGTGTGCCGTGAGAATTTTGGATCCTTCGAGATATGGATTCCAACGTCTTTCACGCACTCAGACCGCTGAAATGTGTTTCCATTCAACTTGTATTGAGAGCCAGGATTGCAAGATCCAAAGAAGACACTTGAACATTTCTCTGGATTCAAACGAAGTTGCCACTCCTTTGACCAGATGGCCATCGCGTCAAGATCAGCCTACAGTAGTTGTGCGGATATCTCCGGGTCAGCGCGTTTAATTTTAATGTAAATTTTGATGTCACCGGCATATTTAAGGACGACGGAATTCATTAGTGTGTCATCGATATCATCAACGAAGGCGACAAAAAGATCTGGTCCGATAACTAACTCTTGAGGGACGCCAGAAATCATAGCTTAAGGCATAGAGATAGCATAAGTGATTGATAACAAAATGAAATGTAGTTGACAAGTAATAAAATCAAGGATGTCTGGCAATAAAACGTCCAGAAACATCATATGATCGCGGAAAGTACAATATTCTCCATATTTATACAACCTGCAAATCACCATGTTTGCTATCTTTCCGTACTTCTGCTTTCCATTTAACTTCGGAATTAACTACAAATACTCTTCTTAGGCGCGTCGTGTCAGAGCGAAACGTTAACGTGATCATGATTTGTAACTTTCTCAATCACAATAATTAGCATCAGCATTAAATCTGCATTGCGAGAAAAGGTTTATCTATTTAATTTAAATAGTAGATGGTCTGTTTCCACTTCTCAACTGAGACTGCAACACACATTTCTGCTCAAAATGGCAACATATGAGTAGTCGACTACATTTAGATGATAGTAGTGTGACAAGCCAGCGACTTGAAAAATGAGGAGTTCTGCAAGCACGCTTTTCTGGTCGTTGCCAGTTGTCTGATATAACTATCCACGATATAACTAACATCTTGAACTTGTCATTACACTTCATTTTTGCATCTCAGTAGTGCTTGATTTTGAAATTAACACGTTCTTAAACCTACGCTACTGCTGCATTGGTCTACTATACGGCAAATAAACGGCAGTCTGCATATATGTAGGGAGCACGAGGACCAAATTTTTCACAGCGGACACCGACGGGGCATGCATTTGGCAGTAATTAAACATATTATTAAACACTGGCATAGACATAAAACATGCTTACTTCAAGGTGGCAACGCTAACATTAAAATATTCAAGTGTACTTACCCGATTTTCGATAAGTCCTTCACGAAGATATCTTGCTAAATCGGCATGATACATGAATTCCATAGCTACTTTTGGATCAAGATCACTTGCGCTGTGGTGATTGGAAACAACTCCTAACAAACGAACAATATGGAACGAATTGACGTTTTTCATCTGGCATGCCTCTTTCAAGAAAGCTCGTTTATCGTCGTAACTTGCACCTTTTTGCACAGTTTTGATTGCAGCTTCAACAACCGGAATCGGCTCATCTGTGTCTCCATTCTCCAGATAAGGCTTCGCAGGAGTATCGAGTTGACGAATAATTCCCTGGAAGCATTGACGGCAGTCTTAGTACAATATCGTATCATGAACAATTGCGCATTAAAGCTAACATTGATCAATAATGATGAATAAATATGCATAGAGAAATTTTGAGAAAATTTAAGATAATAAATGCAGTTGAATATTGAAAATCTAGGAGCAATGATCAAACAGCATGACCACTAACTACTTTGACAGAGAAAAGTGCTTTAAGATCGCTGCACGTCAAGTTTGAATCAGTGCATCAGCTATCCGACAATTCTGACCTTCTCTGAGGAGAATGTGACTAGTTGAATTTCCAAATTCGTCATTGATCTGAGGCTGTCTTAAGATAATTGGTAATCGCATCTCCTTCCTGAGGGCTAACTATCCATCCTTGCATTCGCACGAGGTAATAAGATCTAAAGACTGTAAAAACTTCAATTCAAGCTTTCAGAAGGAATGCTTCATTACCCCGGCAGATAAGGCCGCCAACAATTTTATCATAGTATGTAAGAACCATTACCTTATTGTCCTCTTGAACAAACTAGGTTTTGAGTTGACAGTGGCAGTCTCAATGCTATTGGTAATCAGACTTACGCACCGAGTATCTCTTCCATTGATGATATTATTATCGAACATTGCACCGCCCTCAAGGATTCTTTTGGTATAAGGGTTAAGGATAAGCTTATGGTTTTACTCACAATTTCTGTGCACCTAAGTTACACAAAAATCCGTACAAAAGCAGATTCATAGCTAATGCCAAGAACAGCACTTCCAAAGATTTGGCCATACTTGTGAACAAAGAAAGGTTTGCAATTGGTCCGGGACAAGTTTAGTAGTTATTGCCTTTCCATCAAGTATAATTCGGATGTAAATGCCTTCTGGGGCATTAACTCCTCTGGGGAATTTCTGGACATGATGGGTTTGAATCGCCACTCTTTACAAGTTTATGATTTCTCCACACTCTATACGAACTTTAATTTAAAGCAGGTTAAGGACTCCTTGAGAGACTTATGTGACACAATATTTAGCAGTTCCAAGAGCTTCATCTGCAACAGATATTATGGAACTTTCTTCTCGAATAAAAAGTACAGAGGATGTCACAGCTGGTCCAAAACCCAATTCCTCACTACTATTGATTTCATCCTAGACAACACTTTTGCTACCTTCGTGGACTTGTCTTTAAATTAATTCGGTGCATTCATATGAGTGGGAATTCCAGATCACCCTTGGCTGATCTATTCTTAGCATATAGGGAGTTCAAGTTCGTGACGGGTCTTCTTGCGAGCAAGAAATGTGGTCCGGCCAAACTTCTCTCTCGCACCACCAGGTATGTCGACAACATTAGTATATTAAGTTACAAGCGCTTGTATATTTTTAATTACAAGCCAATAAACCTCTTGGCTAGTAGAAGTGGTGATAACACAATAAATGGGCGAATTATTTGGACGTTAAGATCAAGATCCAAGATACTGGCCTATACACCACTGAGGTCTACCATAAGGTTGATGAGGTCAGCTCCCCAATGGTGCTATATACTAATATACTAACAGCCATCGAGGACGGTCGTACGTTTGCACGCTTCGTCTCGATTCATGCAAGTTGTGATTGCTCTGGATCTATTGAGTGGTATCTCCTCGAGTTTTCATTGTCGGAGTTTTCATTGTTCAAGCATTCATTGTTCGGAATTCTACAGTCCGTTTCATAAAAAGTGGATCATCCTAAAATTTGACTAAATAAAGCATAAGTATGATACAGAAAGCATTTTTCATGTTATTTCATGTCCCTAATATATTAAAATGTCCTTATATAATCTGATAAGCTATGATACAGTAACGGTTCTTAAGAAGCTAATATTTTGTGGCCCTATCCTTATTGTCAATGACATTACCAATTCGTCTAGGCATTGATTCGATGATATCGTTGATTTTTGACTGATCTAACTTTCTCCACTCTCTTTTTAACAGTGACGCAAGTTGTGATACGCCATCTGTAGGTAGCAGTGAACGACGAACGTCACGTTTTAGAATACTCCATACATTTTCTATGGGATTCAGATCAGGAGAACGACCTGGCCAAGATAATGTCCTAAGCCCTAATTGAGACTTGCATAAGTTGACTCTGCTACTTTTGTGACACGTAGCATTATCATCCATAAATAACCAAGTCGATGGATCACCAAGTTGATCTGTCATTTGGCCAATGTTCATTCGTAAAACATTCACATAGCGTTCAGAATTCATGGTTCCTTGCTGTATATGAAGTTCAGAGCGGCCATTGGTCCAAATGCCAGCCCAAATCAGTAGAGTCGCACCACCTTGTATTGTACCCGGGGACGATGTAAATGTCTCGGAATTTCCTGATCAGATTTTATCCATAATCTCAATCGACCATCACTATCCTTCAGACGGACTGATGCCTCATCAGACCAGACAACCCGATCCCATTGATTTCGCCAGTGACAATGACTCATTGCCCATCTGAGACGTCTTTTTGTATGCTGATCTGATAATTCGATCTGAGAGGGCCTCTCACAGCTCTTGAAATTCGACTCAATAAGTCTTCTACGAATAGTGGACTTAGAAATAGACGAGTCTAGTGCAGCCATCTCAGTTAACGAGAGACTTGGATCAACTTTAACAAATCTCAAAATTAGGCGGTCTCTACGTTTGAATGTTTTGCGTGGACGGCCAGAGCCCTCTTTACGACAAAGTCGAAAATCATCATTATGCCATCGATGCACATTTGTGTAAGGGACATTTAGTCGCTTGCTTGTAGCTCACAAAGAAAACCCTACTTTTAGCAAGGCTGACACTTTGCCTTTTGTGAATGCGATCTCGTTATTGTTCATTTGTGCTTTGTATTGTTTTCAACCGGTAAGAGATAGATTTCTAGCTGAAAGCAATCAGGAGTGCTGCCAACACCACCGCAACGAAGTCAGGAAGCTATGGAACATGAAGTCCAGTTAATCACATGTAGCAGTTACATTATTGTTGATGAATAATGGTGCTATACTGGCTCTGATTGACCGATTTTCTTTATTTTTGTTTTGCTTGATAGCTTTTGGCTTGTAGAACAACATATTACATAACAAAGGAAACAAATGTAATTTTATAAGAGTGAGGTATGATTTTGTGTAACATTGCTAAATGAAGATCAAATTATCAACTACTTTTTTTATCTATAACAGGAAAACAACTCAATATTCATGCTTGAAATTTCCAACAATGATATTAGCAAGCACAACTGACATATCTTCCAAATTTCAGAGAAATTCGTTCAAATTTGGCGGAGTTAGACAAAGTTGAAGTTAAGGCGATGTTTAAGGGTGATCCATTTTTTATGAAACAATCTGTACTTATAGTGCATCGATCGGTGTCTTTGCTTCGTCGTCGATCAGCTGGGTTGTGTGCGTTGTGACCGAGTGTTGAACGGTTGGAACTGTCAACTGTATCAATCAGCTGTTATCAGTCCGCAAGGCAAGTGCCCCCTGTCGCAGATTTCTTCGATTATCGATTTTCGGCACGTGATCATTTCGTCATACTCGCCTACGACATAAATCGTCATGCACAAGTCTCCTGTAAAGTATGACGATGTAAGGCGGATGTCCGCTTCGCAACTGAATAAGCTAAATAAAGAACAGTTGCTTCTGGCTCTGAAAGGCGCCATTGAAAATGATAAAGAAAGAAAAGCGACCACAACAATGACTGATTCAGAGGGCATTGCCACTATTGTTGCACAACAAGTTGAGAATCTGCTTGAGCCTCTAGTTGTTCAAGTAAGAGACCTCTTGAGTTGGTACAGCAGATTGAAAGAGGACTATGATAAACTTCAGAATGAGTTTAGTCTCTTTAAATCGAACTTTAACGATGAGATTCTTGATGAATTTCAAGAGAGAAACAGAAGACGAAAGTATTTGATATTTTCCGGCCTGCCAGAATCTTCGGATGGCAGTGTAGAGCAAAGAAAAGAGTCAGATATCGGCAAGGTGAATTCCATTCTTGAGATGATAAACTGTTCTGGGGTGAATGTCTCTAATGTCACCAGAGTTGGCAGCAAATTGTCATCAGACAGAACGAAACCAAGGCTGCTCCGACTGAGGTGTAGTGATGATGAAGATCGCAGTAAAATTCTGAGAAATGCCAAGTATCTCAAAGATTATAGCTCACAGGATGTTAGAAAAGTCTACATCAACCCAGACCGCACAAAGAAAGGGAGAAAAGGAAGGAACTTCAACTGGAGCTGAAAAGACGCAGAGAGGCTGGTGAACAAGTAATCATACGATACGGCAAAGTTGTCAAGTCCGTACAGGTCCCTCAGAATTTTCGGCATACCTTTTATCGCGGAGCGTGTTCCCATCTGTTTCCTTGATAAATGCCCGCTCGCTCTTTCATAAAATGGAATATCTGAAAATTTTCAAAGAAATTAGGAAGTCAACTATCATTTGCGTGACTGAAACTTGGCTGGATCCTTCTATATCATCCTCCCTAATTTCTTTACCTGATTATGTGTGCGTCCGTACCGACCGTCTACACCGCAAAGGTGGAGGCACAGCTATTTTTGTACATAAATCAGTTGACTTTGAAGTTATCACTCCTGCTAAAGATTTTCCTGATTTTCAGTATTGTGTGATTACTATACGTCCCTTGAATTAACTTTTGATCTGTATGTATGTACCCCCGAATTTTAAAGCTAACCAATTGAAGTCCATTATTGACATTATCACTACCCTTGTCGATTCATTCTTGATTTCCAACCCGCACTACCATGTTCTTATTTGTGGTGACCTAAATTCACTCAATATTGTAGATCTATGTAGTGACTTGTGTCTCTCTGACTTGATCTGTGAACCTACACGCGGGAATAAAACTCTAGATCATATTTTGGTTTCACTTGAATTGTCTCATATTTACAACAAAAATGCCGTTGTGTTTGACGCTCCTCTGGGGAACTCCGATCATGCTATTGTCACCGCTGTACCGGTACCTAAAAAACAATTCCACTCCCCTATTGATGTTAATTACCATTTTCTGTATGATTTCCGACAATCGAATTTACGAGCTGTATTCAGTGCTCTTTCTCTGATAAGATGGTCTTCAGTGCTAGAATTTGATAACGTCGACGATCAATGGGAATGGTTCCACTCAGTTCTTTTACATGTTCTCCGTCAAACACTCCCACACCGTGTAGTTCTCTTACAAAGTACAGACAAAGAATGGATGTCAACGCTTGTCAAGAGTTTAATCAATGATCGCTGGGTGGCATATCGTTCTCGGAATTGGAAATTATTTAACTACTTGAAGGCAAAGTGCAAAGATGAAATTTTCAAAGCGAAATCGAATTGGGCCTCCAAAATGAAGAACTCAACAAATGGGATATGGCAGTTGGTCAATCAAAAGATTGCACCATCGCAAGGAAATGCTATTTCTAAGTTAGTGAAGCAGTGTGGCTGCAAGGAAAATCTTATGAACATCATTTGTAGAGATATCGGCGACAGCTGTCAGAACAATCGTTTGGTCAACGATAAACAATGTCTTGAAGCTAACGACTGTTCTCCACAAGTGGAAGAATACGAGGTCTACAATCTTCTGTCCAACTTGTCAACGAAGAAAGGTTCTGGCTCAGATGACATACCAACAAGAATTTATAAAGAGATGGCTGTTATTCTGTCGGAGCCTCTTACAGTGATATTTAATTCTTCACTGAGGTCAAAAGTTGTGCCACGGAAATGGAAGGAAGGATTGCTAATTCCTATTCCGAAGTCCTCTCCACCAGATGTCAACAAACTTCGTTACATCACAATTTCTCCAGTTCCTATGAAGCTCCTCGAGAGAATTGTATTGAAGTTGGCACAGCGATTCTTCCATTCAACATATGGTCTACACCAACATGGGTTTCGCCATTCGCACTCGACAACCACAGCAGTCATTGATGTTGTTGAAAACATGAGTACAATCAACGATGATAAATCAAATTTTGATGTGCTTTGCTGAGCTTTGACCTATCTCGAACCTTCGACAATGTGGATCACGGACTACTTCTCCAGAAACTTAGGAACAAACAATTCCCTGAAGGGCTTCTCCTTTGGCTGCAGAGTTTCCTTGAGAATCGTACCGGAATTGTTAAGTTAGGGACTGATTTATCAAGACCAATTTCCTTAAATTTGGGAGTCCCTCAAGGATCCGTATTGGCACCAATCCTTTTTTGTGCCTTCGTAGAGGATTTGGTATCTCCAACAATTGGAGTGTCCAGCGTCAAATATGCTGATGATCTAAACATCATCGTCCCTCTTATCTCTGGTGATGTATGTGACATAAGAGTTTCAGTCGTCAACGAAATCGACTTCGTGTCCGAATGGTGTGCCAACAACCGATTGACATTGAATATCCAAAAGTCCAAATTAATGTTACTCACGAAATCGGAAATAAGTGAATCTATTACAATGCCTCTTCCAAGGCTTCGCGAAATAAATGTACTCGGTGTTATGCTCGATGACCGCCTGAGTTGGAAGGCTCATACAAGGTATGTTATCACCAAGGCAAACCAGCGCTTCCACATCCTTCGTCGTCTGAGATCTTTATTATCGGACTCGGATCTACACAAAGTCTATGTTTCGTTTATCCGCTCACTTTTTGAATATGCTGCTCCAGCGTTTGTTGGCATGAATAAGGCTCTCTCAAAGCAGCTTCAGCGTGTCGACAACAGAGCCCATCGAATGATTTACAGGACGTACTATGGGAGCGGGAACACACCAAAATGCGCTTGTCTCAAGAACGAGATCCAAACGAGGAGATTAGTCCAAAGCAAGAAACTGTTTCACCGTATTGCTGGACATACTGAGTACTGCCTAAACGTTTACATACCGAAACGTCTACGTAGCCAGTATTCTGTGACATTGTGTCGTACATATAAAAAGAAAACACATTTTTCCCATTTGTAACAGCTTTAATCAACTCTGATTTGTGTATGCGTTCTCAAAAGTTTTAATTGATGTATGTGTAAAGGTATATTTTTGTCACTTCTTGTATGCATCACTCGATACCATATTTTATGAATGTCATGATTTTCATTTTTCTTTCAAATATACGCTCATTATTATTATTATTATATACTTTCCCCGAAAGTAATATGCTCATGAACATCCTTGCTGCCCAACTCATCAGGTTCACTAGGATTTCCGCTGATACTTCAAGACCTAAGGGCATTTTCAGTATCTTCAAGAAAAGAGGCTACAAGGTTAATCCACCAATAATTCTTGCATAAGGTCCCTCTCGAGAAACAGGTTCCTCGTTTATAGGTTTGGTTGTTTTTCGCCTCGCCATATACCTTCTATCATATGAATGCTAGACTAACAACTATTTTCCGGACTCATATGTTTCCTTTTATTCTCTTATATCCAAAATTTATTTTCGGTTAAGTTTTAGCTATGTTTCCTCAGGTTTGGAGAGACCTTCCTTATCGTTCATTCGATATGGTTGGCCTGGCCCCACCATGTGGCACAGGTTAGAGGTTAGGGGCCGAAACCTTGCTTTCCGCAGCCACATGGTTCCTCCCTGATGACTCCGGACATAGCGATCCTATTTTGAGTTCTCATGTTTCTTGATTTTCATCATTTTATAATTTATAAGTTTTAATTTATTTCCCATCCTTTTAAAAGTTAGTGGCTATATGTATTGCGTTTCCTACTCTGTACTGGGGTAAGTTACTCTATGTTATTAGTATTAATTCATACGATCTTGACTTTAAGCAACCTAATTATTTACACAATTTTCCACTGGGGTAGTTGTTTAGCTCTGATATCTTCCGTTTCCTGGATTCTTCGAACATTCCCGTCAACACAAAGTGCTCTAAATGTTTCTTCCGCGTCACATGTCCTAAGACCTGTAGCAGTCTTCTCCTGATGCATTGGACCAGCTCACGTTCTGTATAAACTATGCGAAGAACCTCCTAGTTAGATTTTCTCTCAAACCAAGAAATTCGCCGCATCATCCTCCTGTAGCACCACATCTCGAAAGCTCGCAATATGTTCATCATTTCATTTCTGAACGTACATGTCTCCGCACCATAGGTGAGTATTGACCATACGCAGTTTTTCATGATGCGTCTCCTTGTGGGAATTCAAATGCTCCAGCTCGCTACAACTTTCCACATGCTCTCGAAAGCTGCATTGCTTATGCCTATCCTCCGTTTGATTTCCTTTTATGATCTCCTATCTGATGTCATTAGACTTCTTAGATAAAATAGACTTGTCTAATTTGCTCTCTCCTCACAGTAATCAAGACACGATCTGTTCTCGTCGGATGAAACATACAGACTTAAGAACCTGATTACATTGCATACCACACATTGCTCAGACTTGTCAAATCTAAAGAAAAGTGATCTTGTAATTCCGCGAAAATATGTCGTTGAAATTCGATTTCGAGTCACAAGACTTGAAATGCTACAATATCTGATTCCATGTCAAATTCTGAAAACTGAGTAGGTCAATTAGCTACCTTGGAAAATCTCATGTTATGGTGGCTTGATTGGGATCACTTGAATACATATAGCGCAAGGAATGTGAATATGCCAATTATTTAGCAATAAGAAGTGCCCAGAATGACATGGAATATGTAGCTGCATCTTCCGTTGTAGTGTGAAATTTCCCTCTCCCACTCCCTCGCGGTGCGGCTTAGTGTGGACAGGCATTTGGACTCGGCGCGCCGCACCACGCCGCGTCCGGTGTGAATGGACTTTTAATCGGTTTCACGCATCTCGACAAATACAGAAGGTATACGAGGCAGCGCTTCTTCTATCCTATTACAAAAATATTACCTGTTTTTTGAATAATCATGTCGAATGAATACACTTAATTTTATGGAAAATTGTGTAATTTGATGCAAAAGGTATTAGCATGATTTTCTCAAAGATGAAATACTTTACGAAAGGTGGGCATTTGTCTTCACCCATTAGTTTGAGTTTGCCCATTTCAAAGATAACACAAATCGATTTGTAGGAGGCAGACCAAGCTTTGGCCATCACAGCATTTGTTTACATCTGAAGACAAAATCAGTCGACCTTACGATTGCTGCATCCCAATGCATGATATCAGACAACTAGTTACCGCACTTGACGTTCTCTAAGTGAGGCATCTGAATCCTTAGTGACGCACCCTAAAGATAAAAAGGAAGGAATGAAAGTTATGGTGCATTATCCTAGCACGTTTCTAGATCCTACGTTCCAGCTTTCTGAGTTGGCTGTAAAAGTAAGATTGAAATGTAAATATTAACAACAGGAAGAGCGCCAATCATTAATGCACTTCATGATTCTTTAGAACTCAGAAAATGGGAAAATACTTTGAAGCAATCTGAAACAAAGAAGACATAACAGCCTTTACTCAGTACGCTGCAGCAACAATCATACTACGACTATGATTTCTCTAACACTAAACTATCTAATGAGTTGATATTTCACATGTGAAACAATGCCACGCATATTAGCATCCACTTTAAGTCATTACTACAGCATCACCAAGCTTCAACTCCACAGCATCCATTTCATCTTCTAAGATTTCTTCCACTCATGTTTGATAGTCACTAAATGTACGAGTTTTTCATTGTAGGTTTCGAGCATCGCAAACATTCACAGCAAACTTTCGACTGTGATTTGTTTAGGGCTTTAGCTTGACATCAAATATAGCAGTGTTCTTCATGGATAGCATCCTCAAATCCCAAAAACTATCATTTGACCTACTAATTATCACTGGAAGTGGAGACGATGTCTATATTTCATGATTACCTACATTCCACTAGATAGTACAATGGGACACACAAACAGCGTGAACTCATTTTATAAACAAAGTACGATGACAGAACATCGAACCCTCGTGATACTATTAGAAGTAGATAATTGCTTGTTTTCACTTTTCGTGCCAGATGGACGGGAAGCGTAAATGCAAATACAAAATTTTCTTCAATTGATATCGTGAGGATCGACCGAGGTAGGGAAAAATTCAAATATGCCAAACGAAATAACATTTCCCGCTGAGGGTCTCAGGGTTTCCTGACTGACAGGGAGTAATGAAGAGCAGTCAAGACAAAGCAGCATTCTTCTTAAATTAGATGGTTAATCGGAATGTGAAGAAACCTTGATATAAGAAACAAAAAAGCATCCAGAACTACGCAAGATAAATTCTCATTTGCCCAATATGTTCGTATATTTAATGCAATATTAAAAACTTTTGCGATCTGGCCAGTAAATACATTTTAGATTTTAATTGCGAAAATGCTGCATATTGTGATGAGCTTTTGATATCAAATGTGAGAGAAAATTCTGCAAATCTGTAGCCCGTTCTAACTTGAGACCCGAAGTCGTGATCTTGTCACGGGAGTCTCGGTGAATGCTGATTGTTGAATTCAACGTCCCCTACGAAGCTCGCTCCGGCACGAGTATAAGATTCCAAAATAAATCGATATATTCTTCCATATATGGCCTCAGGAGTACATCCCTATGCGCAAAGGCAGTGCCCTAGCCAGAGGGGTTGTATAGGGTCTAAAGCCCATTGAAATTTGGAACTCAGAAAATGGCATTTAGACTTCAACAAATCGCCTCAGTCAATCAGTTTCGTCAGATCAGACTCTTCATTCAGAGCAATCATTCATTCACAAGCTACCAAAGACATAATCTCCAACACAACTTCTCAGACTGGTATCTCTACTGTGGTTAATGGGAAAGCACATAACACACATCAGTAAGATTGTTAAATGCTTAAACAATCATAACAAAAGCAGGCCTCTATCTGATGTGGTCTCCTGTGTAAACACGTCCTATCAATTGAGAAATGAGATAAGCATTTTAGTGAAGATTTGACTTCACTAAAGGTAATAATAATATTTAATCTGACTTACCTAATTAAACACTACTTTTAAACACACGACTAAAAATTAGTCTAAATTAGTTCACCTGTAATAATTAATAAATGCTGCTTTTTGCAAACACTATGTATTGAGAATTATCAAGTATTGAGTTGAAAAATGGGAACACACCTGAATAGCTGCCATTTCATCTATAGCTCTCAGCATTCTTCTGTCGCAGCTTCGTAGAATATTCACCATCCTGTCCATTAGTGCCCACGTATCCGAACCACGCAACAAAGCCGATCTCACGCACACACACTTTCACCCTACTGGCTCCTAAGAGGCATATTCATGCTGTTCCTTGGCATCAATGTTAGAAATAATCTGCTCGACATGATCACAAAAGAATCAAACATAGGCCTACCAAAGTCCAATTCTCAGATTGATACCTGCGTCTGTTGTCAATGCAGTCGATGCACTCAATATTATGCACAAACTTATTATGCTTAAGAATGTGATTTCGACATTAGTGTTGGAAGTTTTATACAGCTTGCGCATATGAGCACATTTGCTTTAGATAATATTTTTCATTGGTGAAACTAATTTCTAGCATTGAAAATTCAACATACCTTGTGTACCATTCCAAAACTGCCTTGTCCAAGTGGGGACAAAATTTCAATTTGATTTGGACGAAGTTCCCACTGATCAGGCGTGTAAACCCAGTAATCAGGATTCCAATAGATAACTTTTTCACGTTGCTTGCGACTAAAATAAAAAAAATTAAGTTTATACGTATATAAAAAAGTATTAACATTTAATACTGTAGTTAACACTCACTGATGGCAAATGCATTTGACTACCACTAACACAATCACAATAGAAAGCCCCACTGCTGTACTCATGACAGCAATGATTATTGTATTATCAACTTTCTTGTTATTCACAATAGTGAAGCTTCGAGCTCTTGTCCAGTTCCCATTACCAGCCAAAGAAAATGCTTTGATTTGAAATTCATAGGTACCAGGCTAAAAAGAAGAATTACAGATAGATAAGATCATAAAATGAAATATCTAAAAGGGTTCTGCGGAAGCCCAAGTAAGTTTGTTGTAAAAAAAATAGGAAAATTAGCAAAGCAAGAGGACGTGCATGCATACGCTCTAGCCACAAGGTCACCGGACCATCTATTGACGTGCCGGCGTTAAAGCAGTGCCTTCCTGCCTAATTCACTCTCTTAGCAGATGGTCCAGTGGCCTTGTGGCTAGAGGGCATGCTTGCACGTCCTCTAGTTCCAGCGTCGCTGGTTCGAACCTACCAACGACTGATGAGGCCCAGCAGGCCGAGACATGTCTCGTGGTGGCTACATTTGTTGAGATTTGACAAATTTATCAATTGCCAGGCTACTTGTGATAAATACATTGCCTTAAAATATGGATAATATATTGTGAGCCTAGGTGACTGCTAAAACGCACCATCCTTACACTGTACTGACTATTGCATCAATCTACAACGAAACGTGGCACACTTGTTCTTCTGCAAGCATGACTGCATCAACGATATTCAACGTGTAAAGCAAATTAAGAGAAGTAAAATGCAGCTAAATAGCATTCCTTTAACAACGTAGTGATGAAATGTGACTGGCTAATAGATGTATTAGCAACACTAAAGCATTATAATACATCTTGCTTTACAAAATATTGCATTTAAAATCAATAAACAGTTTATAAATTGCTTCAATTCTCTCTACTAGAAACATGCTCGCATGCCACCAGAAAATATGGTGATTGCATTGCAGAGAAAAATAAGTTTGTTGAAGGATATAAGCCTTGCAAATAAAGAAAGCCTTCGAACAGCTCACAATCCGCTTACAATCCAAGTCAATATGATTATATGAACTCGCTGAATATATGACTCTTGAAAAAATCTTCTTGGTCTCACTCACTCACTCATCCCTTTTTGCATCCTTTGCTTCAAGAAGATGCTGGGTAAGACGTTTGCTGCTTGAGTATGGACTTCATTTCTGTTGATCACGGACATCCGCTTCCTGGTCATCTTCAGCCACTTTCTTCCAGGTCTTCTTTTGTCTTCCTGCTCCTCTTTCACCATCTACTTTCATCCACATAACTTTCCTGATCCACTCTGTCTCATCCCTTCTTGCCACGTGGACAAACCAACGAAGTCTTTGCCTTCTCGCGACGTCTGTGATGTTTTCAAGACCCAGTGCTTCTGACTACAGTGCCACATACCCCACATGGCCACTTCGCTGTTTGGTATTTCCTTTCTATCCTATCCCTTGTTCCACTTACCAGTACTTTGCTCTTTCCTGTGTTCATCTTCAGACCTTTCGCCGACAGACACGGTTATCTATACTTTTATCTTTCTCAGGAGTTATCTTCTCTTGTAGTTCATTTTCAGTATCAGCCACAAGCAGAATGTCATCAGTATACAGCAGTTCGTAGGGCAAACCTTTTCTTACAGAATTGGAAACTGCATTGATGACGATGGCAAAGAGCAAGGGACTCAGCACAGAGCCCTAGTGCACACCTACATTGACCGGTAAGCTGAGAGGAGGAAGCTTCCTTGTCTGAGAAGAGGCAATAATTTACTGCATAGCTGCTCTCACCAAATGTATGAATTGAAGATAATGTGAAGTCACATCTTGCTTTTGGCAAGATTTTGATGCATATGCAACATGCAAGATTTCGGTGCACTTGCATGAAAGTGCAACGCATCCGCGATAGACATATGTCAGTTGGAGAATAAAAGTAAAGAAAGAAGCGAAGGTTTTTTGATAGAAAATAAGTCTGTTGAGACAAGTAACACAAGTTATGACAAGTCCTCTAGGTCCAGCGTCGCTGGTTCAAACCTACCCACGACTGATGAGGCCCAACAGGCCGAAACATATCTCATGGTGACTAA
Organism: Prostheceraeus crozeri; assembly: GCA_907163375.1. Classification (NCBI taxonomy): domain Eukaryota; kingdom Metazoa; phylum Platyhelminthes; order Polycladida; family Euryleptidae; genus Prostheceraeus; species Prostheceraeus crozeri. Next base: position 62,947 of record CAJQUW010011123.1, read on the forward strand.
ATCAATTTAGATTTGATGAAATAAGTCTGGTTTGTGCATGGACATTTCTTTGGCCACATATTTACGATGCATCTTCCGACATTGAAGAATTCAGTCTTCATTGCCTCAGAAAATAAAACGGAACAAATTAAAGTTAAATGTGCAATGCTATAAAATTATGCGGTAATCATCTGACATATTTACTATACTACAATTCAGCATTTTCACTGTCCGTATTTGAAACCTGTAATCCTGGAACGGTGAGAAGGTCTTTTAGTGCATATTAAACATAAAATATTATTACAATAATGATCAATACAGGGGTGTCAAGAGTGATGATAGATGCCAGCAGTGAACAGATTACTAGTAGAGAATAATATCCTTGTGTGTTATGCTGTTAGAATGATAATATCACCTTTGTGTTATGCGGTGGGCCTACATGCAAATTGGGGATACAGAAAATGTAGCTGAGAAGCGTCACTATGGTCAGGTCACAAAATATGAGGTATAGTGGAAGTGAAGTGAATGGACCAATGAAGAGAAAGAGGATATACAAGCTCTTAGAATCCAAGGTCGAGACGTTGAAAACCGAGACCCGCCGCGAGCTGTTATCTAAAAATTGGGACAACTGTCAAATCATACTTGGTTGAATGATTGACATGCATTGAAAGATAGTGAGTAAAATAATGGATGATCAGGATGTGAGCTGAAAGGTGTAAAATCAGGAAACAATTTCTAAAGACTTATCTCCTCCCGAAATTGATGAAAACTTGTTCAGTCGGATTGAAATCAAATTTCCAGTCATTACGAAATTTCCGTTCACAATTTATACGAAGGCACTCAGCCCTATTTTAGTTCCATATGTATACATGACATTCTTTCAAGAAATAGCAAGTGAAGGAGTGATATCTCAATACCTGGCGATTTTGGTACATAAAAAATGCAAAAGCAAGCAGATATGTATATGACCTTATATTATTGTGTCAAAGATTGCCCATGATAACAAAATGGATGAAAGTATAACAAGAGCAAGTGACAAGAACACTGCTAACACGGAAGGGAAAGGATACTGACACGACAAATTATGTGTGTGGTTTTAAACCTTGCTGCGTACAAATTATCACTCACTAAAGCGAATCATAGAGCCAAAATTCTGGCAAGTAGAAACATGAGTTTATGTCTGAATGCAATACACAAGACCTAGCGAAAGGAATCAAGCTTTGACAGATTTCATGACAATATGGATCAGGGCTGCGGAGGCGACAAACCGCCTCCGGGCAAAATTCTGCATTCGCCTCTGACGGCCCCATGTTCCTATGTACCTATGCGTGTAAAGACGTCGTAAAAAACGCTGTGTTGAAAGTTAAATGAATCTAAATAATGATGGCAGCGAGTAAGGTTCTGTATCAGATTTGGAGGTTCTGCATTGCTGAGCAGGCTACGAAGTCGCCCAGGGAAAGCGCGGAACGCATCGTCTTTCACAACAAACGTAAAGGATAGAATTCAGTCAACCTTCAATCATTAGTAAGCGCTCTTTCGTTGTGCAATTTGTGATATCGCGATTGAAGCTGAAAATAACTTTTAGGACATAACATTCCATATGCGCTAAATTGTTGTGACATGTAGGTACATTTTCAGATTCAATCACGAGATCGCTTTTCTAGTCTGGAGATGATTTATCTTATTCCGATAAAAGCATGATACAATGAATTCTCTTTCATGATCACCTACATAATCGGATCATTTCTCCAGGTATCATGGGTGGTTCACTTAGAGAGGGCATCATAATTATTTGAAGCTGAGGCAGAATTTAAAGTAAACGCATTAAGTTAAGGCACTACTAAAGCTAAATAAATAGATTGATATTAAGTTGTGGCAAAAAGTAAACTGTATTAAGAATGAACATGTAAAAACTCATATTATAACGCAGTTGTAGAAACCAAGTAGTTTTTGTGAAGACTAAATCTGGAAATTTATATCTATAGTAGAGATAGTTAAAATCTGTATTTTAAACAGTTAAATAACCTAGGTAGTGCCAAGACGCTTCCTAGAAACTAGCTTTAAAAAACCAAGCATAAACTCGATCCAAGTTCAATACTAGACTATTTAAAGGTCAATAGAAGCACTATCATGATGTCAAAAATGTCCTCTTACCAGGAGTGAAAGTGTAACCCCACCAACTTTTGCCAAGCCGCCGTCATCATCTTCATTAACGGAAATAGCCCGTTTTACTCGCTTATGCACAGAATCTTCGTCTTCCTTTATACTGCCTCCAATCTTGAGCTGTGCCCATTGTTGCGCAGGTATACACGGCGACCTAATCCATGATTCCTAAGGTAAGATACAAAAGAAAGTCAAACACTAAAAACATTGCTTGTACACTCAATTGTATAGGTTGCTCAATTGATTTGGAGCAAAATCTGAAGGGAACAGAACGGTTTAATCAAATGGTCACTGAAAATCGATGAAAAATATATACACATTATAGAGAGGCAATTGCTTTGTGTCTCACCAAAACAACTCAAATGAGCAGTCCTCAAACATGCATTTAAGAGCATGATTGACCTGTTGGACATGTGATCCAGCATGCTATGGACCACATTGCATCATTGTCTCATTATACGCATAGGCTTTGTGGATACTTAAATGTAATATATAGCTGTCAACTTACAGATGCGTTAAGGTGAACGCAAAGAAAAATTGCTACGAATTTTGAAGGGTTAAGCAGCACTTCAAGAAAAGCTTTAATTGATTGATTATTCTTGCACTTGTGCATCAAGAGGAAATCAGGGCAATTAACGAATCACAATTTCACTGCACTTAGACGTAATTACAATTACGAAAAAGCGCTTGAATTACTTGAATTCTACATTTGATAATGTGATTATGCTTCTGTCGCACAATCACGTAAGATTCGCTATGTTCATGAAACAGAGATAGACGCAGCGGAATTCATTTAAGTGAATCATGGCAATCACTTAACGTTCAATGTCATCATGACGATTGAAACACACACGACTTTAACATTTTAAATCTGAATATTTTGGCAATTGCAATGTAGCCTCCCCCCTACTTACAAGAGATATTTTACTTTTATGCAAGAATAACAGTTGTGGCTCTCACTGGTGATGTCTCGACGATAGTCAAAGTATGCAGACTGTGCACAGTGTGCAGTGTGCACAGAACAAACATTGAAAATATTGAAAAATCATCTTTAAAAACCTGACTCTTTCCAACTCAACTATTATTGAAAATATTGATATCATAGAGAGACTTCATCGAAGAAATTATAACTATTCTTCTTCATCAATTTCTAGCTTTCGTCGCGACGTTCGTTTCGTTGAAAGTCATGACTCAAAGCTTAAACAAATCAACAAGGAACCTTGTAGGTCCTCTGAATAGACAGTAGTGTAAATCTGGACATAATTAACTGTGCACTTATTGTACACTTGCAACAGTGGATTTTTTTATACTTATGATTCACTGATAGATTTCATCGAAGCTCATCTTCTATCGAAATACAGAATAGCGCATTTCCTCCGCCACATTTCTTCATTTTGAAAATCAGATATAGTATGTAGATGACTTAAAAAGTCATCTTATCATGAATAATCAAATGTTATAAAGGTGAAGCATAAGATATTTATGAACAAAATGTAAAATGAAAGACATGCGGGCAGGTGGAGAATCGAGTCTTTCTCTTCAGCAAATGTCGGCGGCGTTGTCATGTTGTCGTCTAGCTATGTAAAGAATCTCTTGTCGTCATTACTACCATTGGTTCACCCGGAAAAGCATGAGTATATTATCTGCTGAATCTTACAAATCAAAGCTCTGGTGTGCAGCATCGGAGGTGTTTATAAAACAATAGACTCTACTTAGCTCATACATGACCTGTAGCTCAATAACGTGGATATTGTTGCAAATGTTTGAGCAAGATGTTCAGACGCATCACAAGTCCGATCATCGGATGTTACAGCGATACTTTGTAGCACATGCAGTAATAGGCCTCATCAATGAACTTAAAAATCTTATTAATATTATGTAGCTAAATCCGCATATGCAGCTAATTTCGTAAATAATGGAGAAATTAGATAAATCTCGTGAAATCTACTGTATCCGTGATTTTCATTGCATGATGACAGACAGTGAGGTTTCCATGGTGGTTAATGAATCTATGATATATCAAAGTGGTTGATTATCGACAATCAATTAAACAAACAGTGATCAGTTTAAAATGCCTTCGGTTCATTAATCACAATTGAGACAGCTATCAGGAATAATAACATAATCACACCAAAGATAGCATTTCTATTTGCAATGCAAGTAGCCGAAGTGAATTCATACTTTCATATTTTGTTACCAAACATAAGCCTCTGTCTGACAAGCGAAATCTCGGTGCCTCTGAATATGGTCGTCAGACTGAAACTTGTTGGACAATAGCAAATTAAATCAAAACAATTTTTGATATTTTTTGGTCAAATCGACTTCATAGAGTCAAATCACAACTATGCTCAAGTGACAGCTTGGATTGGACTATGCAATACACGCACGCATGAAAATAACCCATCTTCTACAAGCAAAGAAGCATTTAAAATTTGAACGTCATCATATTTCACGTCGGAACAAATAAATCATCCATATGGCAACAAACATATTCTACAACAACCTCAACAAGTGACCATCCTTAATTGAAGTGTTGCGTATATTTGAGGGTTTTTATGTTGGAAGGAAAATAAGCATGATTTTGACATGAATCAAAGGAGTCTAGAGTCTCTGATTAATATGACTTTCATGCAACAATATCACGGACACATTCAATTTCACGAGATATGTCAAATTTCTCGATTTTCCATTTCCATTCAATTGAGTTCAGTGACCTCTGATGTTAACAAGCTGTCTCCGCATCACCTACGGATACCTTCATTCACGCATTTCTTCAAAAGTCCAAAGCAAATACTGCATATCCTATTTGTCGTTGGCAAAAAAAAATCGTCGTTTGTCGTTGGTTCAATAAAACGACTTTGACTCCGGAAAATCAAGTCAGCAATCAGCCAATTAAAAATCAAACCACGTATGTCAGGCATTTATCCACCAATCTACCATTTGCCCTTCTTAGTCACACCTTCCCTAGATCAGTGAAAGTATTTCTGTTGAAATTTCGCTCTCGTAAGATCCCAAGACGCTTTCGCCTTACACTGCTACTCCATCGAACACAAAATGACAGAGATGAAATGATCAGATTCGCACTGCCTAAGCAAATCGTAAAATCAATCATAATGGCAATCAATTCTTTCTGTGGAATTGTTTTGCGAATTATCTGTAGAATCGAATTACGGTCCGCCACGGGATCACATTCTCGGACATGACCTTGTATCTAACCTTCCTTTATACTCACTAATGGTGCAGAAAACACATCTTCTTCAAACCATAACCCATTACTTCTAATATTCTGCAACATAAAGCATATCATCAAAAGCGCACATGAAGTATGCAACCATCATTCAGACGCTCGGATTTCGGAAATGTATACATAACAGCATCATAAACATAAACCGAAACATTTCGAACCATTTTCTTTTCGGATAAGGGAAGATCAACTTGTCTTTCAAACAGATGACGCCAAAATGATGCTGCATCTTTTGCATTGCGTGCTGCGCAGTCATTTAACTTGAAAATCGCAAAATTAGAGAGAAAATTTAATTATTTTGCAAACAGGAATTGCAAAAAAGCAAATCGCGATCTATTTTTGATAACTTAAGACACTGCTTTACAACTGATCGATAAATTGATATAGCCTCAAAACTAGACAACTCGCTGGAAAACCATTCAATCGTTATAATATTTATCCGGATATATACAATATCCATCATCAGAGAGTCAAAAAAAAATTAAGACATGTGCAGTACATCTTAATGGGAAACAAAATTCAAATTATGTCAGTTTAAAATTAATATACATTACATATGCGTAAATAATGCTACAAAATAAAAAACACTTTTCATCAGCTACCGATCGATTTCAGCCTATTATGTGCATCTTAAATGTACAGGACCGCGCTTGGTCGGGTTTGAGCGTCCAGGATGAAGCGGTCGAAACGCGATCGTCCTGACCAAGTTCCTGTTGATGACCTCATTAAAAATAGTCAAATAATTTGTATGCATATTTTGTAGAATTTTATTTCACGTTTTAGCTTAAGGAACTAACATTAATTCTCTTACACACCTGGTAGATTTTAGATAGCGTAATCCCGCTGTGTTAGCTAGATCTGGTATTTTGATTGGAAACAGACCTGTCCTCTTATCATCTGAATGGGCAGACTGTTAAATAGGATCTTTTCAATATATAAGTGATAAACATAATATTGAACAGAACGACTTACTCGCCAATTCATTACATATGAGGAGAGGAGAAGCGTTGTTTGTCCTTCTAGTAAGCATTTTTTTTAAATTTTTAGACATTTTAGGACATAAAAATTTTCTTTTAAATCATATTTTGTACCTATTGAAAATTAACTAGTCATTAGCTTGTTTTTTTTTTTTTTTTTTTTAATTTTGTTACCTTTACGCACTTTGCTACGTTGAATTGTCAATGCAATCAGCTGATTTGCTTAACGAAAATTTACAGACGTATCAGATATAGTATTTACAACAAAGAAATCAACAGCGTTGAAGATAGGATGAAAAAACAATGAACATAGCTTCTTTGGACCTATGATCCAACCTATTAGCGTCTGGCGACAGCTGAAAAAGGGAATAGCAATAAAATGACCAACACCACAGCTCGCTATGTGCTTACTGACATTTAGCACACAATATCTGATGTTCTCAATTTGTTGTCGATGCAGTGTCTAGATGCATCCCCCGTTTGACCGATGTAAAGTTTCCTACATTCACCCACCAATAAATTTATAAATGACATTTGAAGATCTACACAGTATATGTTCTTTCTTACGTTGAATGCCTTTATACCAGACGGGGTTTCGAAATCAACTTGGCTTCCTTCAATTATTATATTGCAACACTTGCATCCTAGCTCGTCACGTTTGGAGACTCCAATAACTTTCATTCGGCTATTCTGCGACAATATAGGTTGAAGAGATCTAGGTCATTTATGGGCTCTCATAAAATTGCAATTTTGAAATAGAGTTACAAGATTCAATGTGTTTGAAATGTGACGCACAACTTCATTGTATATATCTGGATTACTTCCGTTGAACTCGTGTACAAATGGAAATATTTTCTTTTTGTTTTGTTTGTCATCATAGCTGATGCAGAAGATTTGGCTTCATCAATCGCATCATTAATTAGTGAAGAATGATGATTTAAAGTCAGTAGAAGGGTTTTTAATTCATTGTGACGATAAGTTATTGTACCTTCATACTTCCTTCTGATATTTCCCTGTACTTACATAGATTATATAACAAATCATTTCCCCGACAAGCTTCTGAGAATGAAGTGGAACCAGTCGGGAATTTCAATTGACACTGTTTTTGTTGGCTATCTTCATCCTATTTAATTCATACATACTGTACTCTCCTACTCAAGCAGAACAATTAGAAGAATCAAAAGCTCAAATTCAACAACAACAAATTCAAAGTAAAGTCAACGAGTTGACTCTGAAAGAGAAGCGGAGAAGATCAAAATGAAAATGATGTACGAGTGGCAAGAGTCTCTTGAAAAGTGAAAAATATCCTATTGGAAGAAGCTAAGCAATGAGCGAACGGCTCAAATGTATGAAAATTGGGTGACAGAGAAAATCCAGTGCTTCCAATGAAATTCAGAATGAAGCATATCAAAAATGAACCGAAAGAGGAAAGCAAAATTCGAACAAATGTTGCAATACGAAGAATGAATGGTGAAATTAAAATTCTTCACTAAAGATCAGAAAAACACTTGAAAAATGAGAATGAATTTGACTTTGAAATGATCAACATCATTAATAATTGTTCAACAGGGATTGTCAATGAAATGGCATTACCAATGAATGCATTGTCAATTTCATTGTCATCGCATTGTCAATGAAATGGTCTATCGATTGTGAAAAGGAAGAAAATATCTCATACAACCGCTAGAGATATACGGGGTCCTGGCTATTAGATTATGAAAGGCGTTATGGAACAGACACGATTAAATCTTGTAATAATGACAGCATGAACTACACTACACCGAATGAAAGGAAGACTTGCGCATCTGTAGTTAAAAACAGCATGCAAAATCAACTTCAACCAAATTATGGAAGATAGCAACACAACTATCAATATAATTCACGAAACTTCCGAAAAACAAATCAAAACAAACCAATGCAAAATTATCATGGCTCAACAAACAGAGATCATCGATACCGACAAGGCGAATTCAATTATCAGCATCAACGTTATTCTCGTCGATACCAACCCATAAAGGTATCTCAAACTTACATGTATCCACCTACTCGTTTGAACTCACGAAGCCAGTATGATGCCATGCCAAACATGCAAGAAGTGAGAATCCTCAAAATCTCCATAATCAACAGCCCAAAATCATTTTTTATGGGGAGGCAAGGTGAATGCTGCAAGGAGAATACCTCAACAGAGAGCAAACAAACAAACAGATAGAGTACCTGATGTAAAGCCAAAAATATTAATCTACCTCATCGACCATCGTTTGATGCAGAAATCAAACTATTATCCAAAGGTCCCAAGTTTTCCCCTACTCCACGAGAAAATAATTGTGAACTTTCAACAGATATCAAAACTTATACGAGGCGTTTAAGACTATCTGAATTCATGACACTATGACAAGCGACATTAACTTGATTCAAAATCAGTCTAATTTCAATCCTTCAAAAGGGAGAAACCACCTGTTGGATACATTATGTGATACATTGGAATCTGTTGATCTAAACAATGGGAAAAAGAAAATAAAAGGAAATACGTATACACGTATGTATCAAAGAACAAAATGCATTACACAACCTATCATCTGATGAAAGCATCATTATCAAAGAAGCCGACAAGGGAGGAGCCGCAGTTGCCATGGACAAAGAATTTTATGAAATACATATCAAAAATATGCTAAGTGATCCAAACTTCTATTCACAAGTCAATGAAAATGCCGATAGAAAAACAATGATAAAGATAAAAGGGTAATCAAAGACCCAGTATCACAAACTCTAACTACGAAAGAAAAGGATTATTTAACTAAATTCGAAAGTAAAGAAAGCAATTTCTACGGTCTACCTAAAATCCATAAATCCTCATCGATCAGAATCTCAATCAATGGACAAAACTCCGAGTATGTACAAAACGTCAGCCCTCATGATTTGACCCTTCGATCAAAATTGTTGTTGGCCCTAATTGTCTGACACAACGCTTAAGTGGATTACTGGATATATATTTGAAATCCTTATGTCAATTCGTAGAAAGCTTCGTGAAAGATGACTTAGACTTCCTAAAACCATTGATGAAAATGCCAAGCTGATTACATTCGATGTAGCATAGACACTTATGTAAGCTTGTACACCAATATTCCCCATGACTTAGGCATAGAAGCAATTAAATATTGGACATCTCTGCATTAGAACGATATCAATGAACGTTTTCAACAAGAATTTATCATTGAAAGTTGAAAGTTGGTACTAACAAATAACAAATTCGCCTTTAGAAATGACTATTTGAAGCAAGTATAAGGTACAGCAATGGATACATTGGTTGCCCAACTTATGCAACCCTTACCCTTGCTTACTTAGAAATTCAACCATATGACAAAATAGGAAACTTGCAGGGTGAAGACGATTGTGAGTATGTTAAGAAAAACTGGAAGAGGTATCTCGATGAGGATTCATCATCATATGGATTTTTGACAATGAAAAATTGAGAATCTTTAATCAAGTACTTAATCAACTGAATTGCAATATACAAGTTACAATTGAAACTAGCGAAGAACACATTTCTTTTTTGGATGTTTTGATAATGAAGAAAAATGACAAAGTCGTGACAGATATCTTTATAGAACTCCAGACACTCAACAATAACTCCATTTCCACCCCAATCATTCTAGGCATGCCAAAAGAGCCATCCCCTATAACCTTGCTCGAAGAATCTGCACTATTGTGAATGATGAATCTCGAAAAGAGTCCCGTCTTTCAGAATTGAAAACTTCTCTTCAAAAACAAGCATATCCTGACGAAATTATCTCAGATGGTATTAAGTGAACTAAAAAATTAAATAGAACTGAACTTCTAAACGCGAATTCGTGAAGTAACAATGTACTTGCCATACCCTTTATATATACACATAATCCAAGAAAGACAAACATATATCCAACGATTCATTCTATCAACATATCTTTGAAAAGTGATCAACAAACTAAATGTACGCGTATATTTAAAAGCATGAAATTCATTAATAGCAAGCGACAACCATCGAATTTAAAGCGCATATTGTGTAAATCGAAATTTTGTACAAATAATGACTTCGTGGCAAAGAAATGTAATAATGCAAGATGTGGAACATGTAATTATTTGACAGAAGGCAACACATACAACCTAAATGATAAGTAAATTCAAATAAAAAATAACATGAATTGTTAGACTCAAAACGCCGTTTATGTAATTACGTGTACTGGTTGCAATGAGTTTTATTTTGGTGAAACAGGTAACACAATAAGAGAACGCTGTAGAATTGACAAAGAACAAATTAACATTCCAAAATACCGGAAAATTATTTTATGCAAACATTTAGATGAATACAGTCATGGACGCTTTACCATCTTCCCTTTGTACAAAATGCATAATGCCACAGATATTTTTAGAAAAGCCAAAGAAAGATTTTTTATTGGCCTATTCCATCCCAAGCTGAACACCAAGTAACATGAATTACTATGAGCATTTTATGTATGTACTGATCTGAATTTTAAAAAGATTTTGATGTCACTTTTATGCACCTGAAGATTGTATGTACAATGCATGAAAGAGCTTGTGCTGAAAAAACAAGTTTTCTTGAAATTCTCATCCGTTTGGTTTTATGCTATCAAACTTTATATATATATATATATATATATATATATATATATATATATATATATATATACAGGGTGAGTAAAAAAAAACGTTATTTGAAGTTTGTGAAAAATCTATCTGAATTGTCATTCTGATTTCTTTCTCAAGTTGACTGATTGAATTTCTATGGTTTTATTTTCCATATCCAAGCACCAAATCAATGCTCTAAGTTCAAAAAATTCGAATTCATATCATCGAACGAATGGCATCTGTACATAGTTTATACAAGTGTATGTACAAGTATTCATTTAGTGCTTCATTCATGCCAAACTATGATGGAAAGGAAGGCAAGGCTTGTTGCATGGGCGGTTACATTCAACAATGTGTCCGAAGCAAGGAGAAAATACATGGATGAATTTCATGAGGAAGCCCCGCCTCCACCGACATTCCATCGTTGGATGAAGTTGGATCGTTGGTGCTCAGTTTGAGTCGCTGTTGTAACCACAGCTTGTGAGGAGCAGCTTTTTCAATGTTCATAACCGCTTGTTGTTGCATTTTATTGTAACTTATAATAGATATCCCACAAAAGGTAAATAACGTTTTTTTTGACTCACCCTGTATACAGGGTGGGCCACGGAAAACAAAGGGATTTAAGATTGAAATATTCTTAAGAAAAAACGACTCATTATCAAATCCAAGAAGATATTCGATAACTACAAGTACAGGAGTTTATTATGACTACGTATGGAAAATGATGTCCTTCAAATGGCCGCCATTTTCTTCCTCACAAAGAGATGCTCTCTTCAGCGCATTCATCATCACTGCGGACAGAGTTTCTGGCTGTAGTCCACTGATCTCCGCACGAATGTTCTGCTTCAACTCCTGAATTGTTTGAGGATTACTCACATACACCCGTTCCTTCAAATATCCCCATAGGAAGAAATCTGGTGCGGTCAGGTCTGGGGAACGCGGAGGCCAAGGAAATTCCGAATTCTTGAAGATCAATTTTTCTCCGAAAATATCGCGCAAGAGCGACATCGTTTGGCCGGCTGTGTGAGCAGTGGAACCAGATTGTTGGAACCAGATCTCAGGATGGTTCTCTACTTCTGGACGAACAAAGTTCTCCAACATGCTCCTGTAAACAGCACCAGTGACTCTTTCCGCATTCCCCTCGTCATCTTCAAAGAAGTATGGACCAATGATGCGTTCCGCACCAAACCGTACACTTGAGAGAATGCAGTGGGTGTTGCTTGATCTCTCTTGGATTTGATGAACCCCAGAACCTCGAATTCTGTTTGTTCACATATCCGCTCAGATAAAAGTGTGCCTCGTCACTCATTATGAGGTTGTCCAGCAAGTTGACGTTGTCCTGGGCTAACTGTTGAAAGCGGATGGCGTAATTCAAACGCACCTCATGGTCGTTCTGATGGAGCAGCTGTACCGCTTGAATCTTGTAGGGAAACATGCTCAAATCACTCTTCAAAATCCTCCGAAGTGTCGTTCTGCTGAATGAGTGTCGTTCCAGCTCGGATGATCGACGGCGTGTAGACTTGCTTGGATCTTCTTCGACGCTTTGTCGTACAGACTCCACTGCAGCTTCCGTGCGAGCAGAAACCTTCGGTCCTGGACGGGGAAGATCGGCAACAGTTCCAGTTGTTTCAAAACGGGCAATTAAATTTCGAATTGTGGTGTCACTTAGTGCTTTTCTGACATTGAATAGTCGGCAAAAATCTCTTTGTGTTTGGGTTACTGATCTCCTATTCGAAATGAAAAGTTCGACTATCTTTACTCTTTTGCTGGTGTCATAAGTAGCCATTTTCGTTAATTCGCAGAATCTTGTTAATCGTGTTAATTCGTCTAATCTTCAGTTCTCTAAACTGAGAAGCATTTAAATAGCGCTGTGACTTTATTCATCCATTGATGAAGTGCAGTAGCTGAACAGATGTTATCTGACAGAAGTGATTGTTGATCTCTAAGGAACATAGAGAACAATAACGTTGCTCGGAGCTCTAGGCTTCGTATCAGACAACTGGTAAAAGAATTAAGTAAAAGGAAAGTCAAGCAAACCAATGTATTGATTATTGAATACAAAATAAAATTGACTTTACATTTGCAAATAGCGATCATGAAGATGTCGCATACATGTAGAATGTGCATAAAAAAGAACGGCTTCCAAGATGACGTATATGTCATCATAGAAAAAATTGCAGTTGGGGTGTGAAACTTCTGTGCACATGCTTTCTGCAGAATCAAACATAACTTCGATAATATATGTATTTCAAAACCTAGTGAACTTTGAAATCCCTTTGTCTTCCGTGGCCCACCCTGTATATATATATATATATATATATATATATATATATATATATATATATATATATATATATATATATATATATATATATATATTGTTATTTCCAATATATGGCCACATATTCATTACGAAGAAAAAACTATCATTGTTTAGTCCAAACACGTTTCAGAGCGTTACAGTCTCCTTTCTCAATGGATTGATGTAAAACAAGGTAAACTCATTTTTATATGAGATGAAATGAATTGAACACCGCTAAAATGGCGTCAGATGGCCATGTACAGATGAAACAGAAAAAGGACAGACATGAAATTGCATAGTTTGAATCCAATGATATAGCTATAGATTCAACAGAAGTGGAAAGGAGCCGTCTCTATTGTTTAGCAAATTATTATCATTTTCAATAAGATTCGATTCGAGAATCTTGTGATTGTTGGTGCACGCAATGACTTCAAAATTCTTTCTCTCGAGCGTGTGTGGATGAACCGATATTTCAGTGGGTAATGGGTACGCCTTCATGTGCTCTGCGATGCGAGCAATGAAATGTCTAGAAGTCTCTCCGATATAGACACATTCACATTGTCCACAGTTGTACGAATATGTGCATTTTGATTTCAGGTCGGAAGGAATAGCATCTTTATTTCTAAAGAACATGCTTGTCTTCAGTGTTTGAAAGACCGCTCTGATTTTTACATTGATGGGTAACACTTTGTTTAATTCGTGTATTCTGCTTTTCAGAACAGTCGCTTTCTCACGGACAAAAGCAAATTGCCAGTTGATGATTTTTAAATTCTCCGGTTTAGCTTCATTTTCAACTCCAAACTGATTATCGACTTTGGCTTTAACCTTGTCTATGGTATGTTCATCATACCCGTTATCAATAAAAGTTGATTTGATTGTTTGAAATTTCCACTTCTGTTGAATCTATAGCTACATCATTGGATTCAAACTACGCAATTTCATGTCTGTCCTTTTTCTGTTTCATCTGTACATGGCCATCTGACGCCATTTTAGCGGTGTTCAATTCATTTCATCTCATATAAAAATGAGTTTACCTTGTTTTACATCAATCCATTGAGAAAGGAGGCTGTAACGCTCTGAAACGTGTTTGGACTAAACAATGATAGTATTTCTTCATAATATATAAATTCAAGAGATGAGAATGAGATCTGACTTAAATCATTACGGGAACTGCAAACGTTTCTGGCTTGTTTGCCGTCATCAGTGTAGTATACCCTATTGTAGAGAATCAGTAAATCAGATGCCGGTGATTCGTCATCCGACCTCCAGACATCTACAATCCAAATCCAAAAAAATAATCCAAATCTCATTCTCAGATCTCGGGTTCAAAAATTTGAACTAGCAAACACGAATGCAAATAGCTATTTCGTGTCCAAAATCCATACAGGCAGAATATAGGATTCTGGAAACTACATCATAGATAAAGTAGGGTTTGAACTACATGTATAAGTTTCCAGTAATCATATTCAACTTTTTAAAAGAAGAGTTCGCAATATTATGTCACATAGCATACGTATCTCGAAAATTATGTTACATTTACATGCTCTTAATGTTATAATGATTAACTAAACAAATTATTCTAGACTGAATGTCGTCAACGGGCGATATGGGTCTCATTAAATTAACCGGCCGACCGGTTCCAACCCTGGCATGCAGCCTACAAAATGATAGTAAATTAGAAAAACCTTCGGACTAATTGAGAGGAGAGATCGAGCATTGCCTTGACGAATGCAGTAGCCATGATTTTGATTTTCATGGACTTACTAATAGCAGCAATATGTCCGGTATACTCGTCTATGTCTGATATTTCAACTCTTGAAATCCATGATGCCATGCTGCATTTTTTCATTCCCAATTTGCACGATAACAATGGATAGTTGTGGCTATAGTGTAGGTCTAGACCTATATATTAATACCAGTGAACAGCATGTAAGTGGGGAAATGTCAAAGCCATTTTCCTTTGCCTGAACTCAATAATGTAACTTTTGATATTCATGCTAATGTTGAAGAAGTGGTGCAGCTAATGTGCTAAGAAGCTGATGAAATCGAGTAGCTAATGTGCTGTAATAGCGTGGTAGGCTATAGAGGCTCTTCATAACTTGTCAGGGAGTGTTATCCTTACACATTTTCTCAAACTATGCAGCGATGGAGGTCTTTATCGGAATTTCTTAGGTTTTATATTATAATTTATAGGTTTTATGTTATATACCAGGTACTTGATATATTGTCCCCGGCTAAAGAAAGAGAAGTGAAATTCTGACGAATTCATGGCGGCGATTTTCTTATCTTGAAATCCCTGCTAGTCCGTGATATGAAGAAATGATAAGGTGGCAACATTGCACAAATTGAAGTTGGACTCCTTCATGCTAAGTTGGGTTTGCTGCTACTATTAGAATTTAATGTTTGTCATTCAAGTGAATGTTGTGAAAGATAGTAGTGCTAGTTTTATTTCTAAATATGTGTGCTTATCATTCTTCCGGAAAATTGCACATGTTTTGCGTAAGATTTTGCTGCCCTAAAATAGTTATTTTCTAAATGCAAAATTATTGAATTGTTGATAATTATGTGCATGATTATTAAATCTGTCAATTTAAGGTTGCATGCCAGTTCAGCGCAGTTACAATCCAAAATAACACGATGCAAGTGATAATAGAAATTTTGGAAAAGGATTAAAGCATAATAGAATAACTATCATTTAAGTTCTAATACTCATGCAAGTGATTGACTTTGCAATCAGATGTTTTCTGAAACTCTGTCAAACGCCTGTGACAATGGAAATGTAGTGCTTATGAAATTCAACCTTATTTTTAAAAGCAGCATCGACTATGGCTACACAAAACTATTTTATAGCTCTATAAACTAATTTCATGGCAGCGAAGCTTCTCAAATAAGATTATGAACTGTTATTTAAATAGCTTTACTCACACACGCATAGATGCGCAAAACTTCTTTTATAAAACATCAAGTCAT
Organism: Prostheceraeus crozeri; assembly: GCA_907163375.1. Classification (NCBI taxonomy): domain Eukaryota; kingdom Metazoa; phylum Platyhelminthes; order Polycladida; family Euryleptidae; genus Prostheceraeus; species Prostheceraeus crozeri. Next base: position 79,205 of record CAJQUW010011123.1, read on the forward strand.
TAAATCAATTTAGACATCTGTGTTAAAATATCATTGACCGATCATTAGACTGAGCAAATCTTCTCTTCACACATATGTGCTTGTGTTGAATCCTTGCGGATTCAAATTAAAAAAGTAATTTCAAGTAATAAAATATTTATTAAGTATTTTGAAATTCAATTAAAATGGTACTATAAAATGATACAAAGAACATTTTATAATAAAAATTAAACCATCGTTAGATTCTAGATTTTGTTGCATTGACTTACTATTACTAATTACTGCTTATTAATATTACTAATCGTCAGCTCAGATCAAAAATGCATCAACCTTGAATCTGGCTTCCCTCCTGTTGACCCTCTCACTTCTTGCGGAGTTATCTGCTCCCCAAAACGGTCCCTTTACATATGCTTTTTTCCTTCCCGCATGCTTCCACACATCACTCTATTTCCTCTGTTTCATTAGATCTCAACTTGCATCTAGTTACTTGCTTATTTGTATTCAACCTCGTGTTAGACATTCCCATGCAAATTTGTTTTTTAAGTCAGTGTCATCTAACGTTCACAACATTTGATCCATAGTCATGGTTGCGGAATTATACGTCATATCGCTCTCCTCGTTTTACCTCTATTAGTAACAGTGGAGTCTAAACACGTCAATAAGAAAGTCACATGATATTTTAAAAGGAAAATATAACCATTATCTAACAAAACAATTTCACGATTTATGAAGGTTTAGCAGATATTTACAGTGTTATGTCAACTTATATCAATGTGTTCAAAAACACTGACGAAGAGAACCTATATTTCAGTAAAAAAAGAAGTTGGTGAAAGCGCTATATACAAACATGAGCATTAAGCCACAATTGAACTACAAAACAAAAAATTTAAATATTCATACATTTGTTTTCAAAGAAAGAATCAAAAATTCATTCCCTGACCAGCCAGAAGCCTTAACCTTCTTTACCATTGCTGCCATACCGGTTTTAAATAAAGCGGTATCCATCGTCGGTGGCGATAATGCAACAAATGGACAGCATTACACACAATTTCGACATTAAATCGATGATAAACACATTTAAAAAAGGGACCCAAACAGACTCAAGTAAAGAGTACAAATTCAAATCGACAGGATTGTCTGTTGGTAGAGAAGAGAAATACAATGAGTCACATATTAAAGTTTTCATTAACAATGATAGAGAAATGTCTGTCAGTAAACATACAAGGTGCTACTAAAAATTATTGAGGCTGTTTCAGTAGACCAAATTAATTGACGACATTGCTATTCTCGATGAAGATTATGAGACATATGTGGCTTAAGCCCATTATTTATCAAAAATATAATGAAAATGATATAAGGCACCTTCCTTGAGCACGCTCTGAAAAAGTGTACCAATTTAAGTGCAACGAGATAAGAAAATTAGCGTGTATCATGTAAATTCAATAAGAAATGAGTTCAGCCAATCACATTTTAGCCAGGTTTTCACGGAAGTTTGCCAAATTTTGTCATAAAGTACTATAATAAGGGCATTCTGCTGAACGGTACACTCATGACCTCCACCATATTCAGTCACATTGTCACAATGGTCAAAGAGATCAATTTTAATAGTCAGGAACTCTTCTCGAGACATTGAACAAAAAATTTCGATAGAAAGATCTACAACAACACCTTCATCTCAAAACTCAGTTCTCATGATTTCTCATTCAGTCAGTCAAAGAGACACTTATCACACAAATTCAAAACTGGTGAAAAGGCTTAGGGCCATGGTGACTGCCGAGCATGGACACCTTGACATGTTAAGAATTCTGTTGGTTTTTTTGGCAGAATGGGGACTCCTGTTGATGATCAAAGATGGAGTTGGTTCAGTCGCGAAGGGTCAGATCCTCAACTACTTCCACACCGTTCTCGGTTCAGGTCTCGTCTTGAACAACGTAGTCGAACTCATTCATTCAGGTCTTTTTAACGATTCTGACTGAGATGGCGCCAATTTTGTGAAGCAAATTGTGTTCAAGGCGTGAGGAACCCACGCCAAACACAAATAGCAGTGTTGCAGTTTTTCCTTGTTAAACAAGTCCGTGCTAACCTCCTGTTATTCGTTCAATATCCCGAAGTGACAATTGACTCTCCTTGCAAGCTCGCCAATGAGCGACACATTTCACCGATAGACACTAATTTCGCTCGACCAACTGTTCTGCAAGCTTCAGAGGACTCACCGGACGCGGGTGGCATCTTTCCCTAACAGAAAGTGGTCGACCGGGAAAAGCTTCACTGCCATATGGAGTTTAGAAGTCATTAAAAACATTAGCAAATGTTTCGCCAAACAAAGTTCGTGTTTGGGTGCAAAGCCGGGTTAAAACATTCGATACAATTTTCATAGATGACTGTCTGTAATGCCTCGTTGAACGAACGTTTACATATCTATGATAATTAAATCAGCGATAATCACGTGACTTGTCAATCGGAGAGACTCAAATTTTTGTCAGAAAAATTACTATACAGATACTTTTTACTGCGATACATCGAATTTTTATGCGATACATAGACATGTCATTTCATCTTCTCTCGTGAAAGTCTCAATATTTTTTTGTTCCATCTTATAGAAATGGACTTGGCCACCAACTAAAATATATCTAAAAGTTTTGATGTCACACAGCTATTTGCAAGCATACAGTGGATGACACGATTAAACACATTAACAATATCATCCCTCAAAATTCTGTATCAATAACGATACCCTGAGACAAATACTCGAGATAGCCTGAACTCAAGTGCCCTTCCGTTTTAACAATAACCATTATATTCAAGTCGAAGGTAGGGTTTCCTCCCGGGAATCTCAATCCCGGGAATTTCCCGGGAAATAGCACAATTTCGGGATTCCCGTTTCCCGGGAAATTTACGCGGGATCCCGGGAAATTGTTATTCATTGAAAACTATGCAATCAACATTTTTAGCGTACGATTTTGGGGTCTGACTCAATGCATGAGCTCCTCTAACGTCATCAGTAGATTGAATAGCCGAGTGTACGCATAGCATAGAAGTATTCTATGTTCTATTTCTATGACGCAGAGTTATCGATACATCAGCGAAGCCAGCGATGAGGCAGGGAAGCCAATGAAGCTAAATCGCAGCACTATTCACAACTGTTCATAGTGTGTATGTAGTGTGTGACAGGATGAAACAAACATCGATTAGTGCAGATTAATTCTGATTCGTTGAGCTCGAAAGCGTTGCAGGGAAAATATCCGATTACTTACTTGGAAGTTTTGTTTTTCATTATCTTATCGAGTTCACGTAGATTATACGTACATGGCTTCAAAATCTTCAGCGTGGCAATATTTTGATAAAAGTGGAAATGGAACTGCTAAGTGCAAAAAATGTTCAGCAATGATCAAATATCAGGGTGTTTCTACCAGCGGCTTGCGCCGTCATTTACACAAACATGACGTCATGTTAAAGTCTTCAAACTCCAGTTCGTCTTCTAAGCAGCAAAAAATTGGTTGGACACAAGAGAAACTCGGTTTCGATCGTGAAACGAAATCTCTCCAAGAGATTGTTGCAAGATTAGTTGCTGTAGATGGCAATTTTTTCAATTTATTGTATTCACTACATGTTGCATGCATATCTATACATGCACTGTGCAAAAGTGAATACTTGCATAAATCCATGTCCAGAGACGGTATGTGTTTGCCTCGTTCTCCTTCAACAATTACTGAGATAATTAACCAATATACGGATAAAGTGAATCCTGAAAGCATCGCGCTACTTCAGGAACGAATTCAAGAAAGTGACCGATTTTGTCTTGTGATAGATGAATGGACTAGTGTAAGGAGCCGTAGATTCCTGAACATACAAATTCATCGTAAAGATTCACTTCAAGTGTGCTTGGTTCTCATTAGGATAACTGGAACTTTCACACCTGACAGAATGTTAGATTGTATTCGGACGCACCTGATGAAGTATGAAATTCATCTTGAAAACCATTGCATTGCTATTGTTTCCGATGGGGCTGCAGTTATGCAGAGACTAGGTGATTTATCCCCGTTATTTGTGCAGAAATGCTATGTACACGCCATTCATTTAGCAGTATCAGATACGATTTATAAACACCCGATTATAAACGCCCAAAATGTAGATGAGGACGCGAATGATTCTTCTTAATTAGATTCAGATTCAGATAACGAGAACGACGAATTGACAAAGGCTGAATTGAGCTCCGACTTCAACCATATAATTCATGGAGTTCGCGAGGATGTTAAGAAATTCAGGTACAGCAGTAAGCCAAACGAAATACTCCAAGCATATGTGAAGCAACAATTCGGCAAGGAGCTCAATCTGACATTAGATGTCAGAACACGATGGAATAGTTTGTGTAAAATGACAGCGATATGTTCAATTGCGTCCCTGTATTATGAAGGCTTTCGTAGACATCAAGTCTTCTTCTAAAGTTTCTGATAATGATATGCAAGTCATAGACGAGTTATGTAAGAGTCTGGAACCAGTGAAAGTGACTGTTGATGCTCTTTGTAGAGCTGATGCAACCCTACTATCAGCTGAAGCGGCTTTGAGATTCTTGATAGCAAAGTTGAATTCATTTGATACACCTTTCAGAAAACTGTTGCTCGGTTATCTCAAAGATCGCATTTCTCAGCGAAGAAACGACTGTCTCATGACATTGTTGCTCTTCCTTCACAATCCAGACTCAATCCGTTCTGAAGAGAATTTTGTATTCAAACGCACATCACGTGGTTCCGCTCAAGCACTAGGAAATGACATTTTTATGAGACTTCATACAGATAATGATGAAGAACACATTATTCCAGAGGAAAATTTGGAATCTGAATTACAAAACCAAATCAATTCAATGCTGGCAGTAGCAAGTCAAAAATCGACTCAAAACTGTGGAAATCTAGCGTCTGATTTCCGAATGCTGGAGAAAGATAAGATACGTACATCAAAACTTGAAAATATCTATCAATCAATCCTTTCCATCAAACCCACGTCTGTGTCATCAGAAAGAGCATTTTCGGTTTCTGGAAATTTTGCGCGCAAAATAAGAAATCGTATGGGAGACCGATTGCTCTCATCGTTAATTATTTTGAACAACCATTTAACAAAAAAATAAAACTTTTTTAGAGCTGAACTTTTTAGAGCATTTTGAGCATTGAACACCTTGTTTGTCACTTCTACGACTTTTTATGTTGTTAATAAAATACACGTACATGTCGTTTTTCAAAAGCTTCACTTTTATATTCTAAACCATGTACTTCATTGTACTGTAAAACGTTTAATGTTGCAGGGGCATGCTCAGTGTGCTGTATATAGTAGTCTATAGACCTAACCAGACTCATACCAGACTGTGTAATGATTTGTTGTATGGTAGCCTAATTCAAATATGAGTGACAGTTATCATGAACTGAAACTTGTTACATGTATTTGAAGTTGAGAAATCAGATATCAGGTCATATCACTATAAGTGCAAGTTCAGATGTGCCTTAGTGGTGTGCTTAATATACCACATAGTGCAATGTATAACCGAAAACCATGTATATAATCCCTGTCATATGTTGGTAACTTAATTTTTCGGTTTGCGTCCATTTTCCATGCTTCGGACACTGTTGGACGGTTAATACAACATTATTGCAATTTAGTCATTTCCCGGGATCCCGGGAAATGGATTTTCGGGAAATATGGAAACCCTAAGTCGAAGGTCACAGCATGGGCTCATGCCTCACTCCCCTGGTCGCTGAATTTGCCATGAATATGGCAGTGTAGAATATTACGGCCCCAAAATTGTACATTTGATACGTTGAATATTCATTCGCAATATTTGAAAATGATAACGAAGTAAGAGTTTTCCTGCAGAATTTAGATTCACAACGCCCGTTCATTCAATTTACAATGGAATATCCACCTCAAGGCAAAACACATTTCTTGGATCTGACGGCTTACATTAAAAATAATGCGATCCATACACAATGGTTCCATACACAATAAAACCAACTAATTCCCTTCAATATGCACACCAAGAGTCGTATAGCCCTATCGGTTACAAAACTAATGTTATACACGCGCTTTTCATGAGGTCACAAAAACTCACGAGTGACCTCAGCAAAAAAGAAGGAATGAAATCCAAGGTGAAAAATATTTATTTGTCTGGTAGCCACCAATTGTCATTTATAGATAGAGTATTTCCAGCGACTAACCAAAGAAGCAAGCAAACAGAAAAGATAGCCATTTTTTGGAAATTGCGATCTACGTCTTGCTCAGCCGAAAACTTTGAAAACAACAAAATGTAGGTGTAGCCTTCAATACCTGGAAAGTAACTCCTCTGTTTGAATTTAAGTTTCGTATAAAGTTTAAAGCATCCAAGTTCTTTAAAAGTTTGTATGAGAATAGAAATTATATTTTGTAACAAATATGTAGAGATATGAAAAATAAAATCTGGAAAAATAGAAAACACTTCAACACCCTGCAATTCCTACAGTGCTTAAATTAGTCTCAAAATTTTAAGGTGTATTCCAGGATTTGCAGGTTTTTCAGGGAGCGCGGACACCCTGAAATGGAAGGTCTGTCGACCATGAATTTGATCTTTTCTCTTTCGCAAAGGTTAGAACTCAGGATCAGCACAATTCAGGATTTCGGCGAACTCCTTTTGTTTAATTACTCCTTTCTCTTTTTTGACATAGTTAATTTTCGCTCATGTTTTTCATTCATGTACTTGTTCCTATGCAACATATTGATTTATCACAGTCAAAGTAAGTTCATCTGTGATCTCTGTGGAGGAAAAGTTAGTGTAATAAGTAGATACAACGCATTTTTTGTTACCTTACGATCCAGTTTTCGTCGATAAGAAAGGTAGTAAAATAAAATAGGTCCATTTGGATTCAGGGGTCGTGGCCAACGTATTGTCACCTCAGCATGGTCGGATTCCGTATAACTCGGATCACTAACAACAATCTGAGAATCATCGACATTATCGGCTACTGCTGCAATAAAAAAGGAGATCTCAGGACTGAAATGATGTAGAATATTCCATATCAATTACATTGAAGGAGGGGGTGGTCTCAGTGGTACAGTGGTTAAGTGCTCGGCCTAGCGATCTTCCGATCCAGAGGTCGAACCCCGATAGTGTCATTGGAAGTCGTCAGGAATCCGGGCTATAAGATCACAATGCTCCAGTTAAAAGTCTGACCAAGTCAACACCGTCGAAGCGCTCAGTATGAGGGAGTAGTGACGTTAAATCATCACAATTACATAAAGGGAAATGCGGAACGTGCCAACGGAAGTGGAACGATGTCAGTGTTGCCTGACCACTGGAGAGGTGAAAACAGCATGCTATGCATCGAACTGATAATTGACAATCCTCCCATGCTCACTATCAGGGCTCTATCTAACCAACCATTAGTCTAGTAAAACGTAGTTTTATGCGTGACTTTCGCAGACAAAGGGATTATCTTGAAGCAACCAAGGAAAGCATCAAGAAAATTCCAACCTTTGCCGCACATAGGATGTGTATATGCGCATAACATCGCTAATTGACATGATCAGATTTAAAATGAGATTGAATACAACATAAAAAACACATCCACTTGAATGGTGCTTTTTTCTTTACAGGTGGTTTCAAGTTTAAAAGAATGCTGGACAGTTAAATACAGCCAGTTACTTAGCATTCAAAATCATGCACCGACCAATCACATGAGTGAAACCGGCAAAGAATTTTCCTAATTATGGCAAATTCTACATACATGGAAAATGAAGGATTGAGACCATGTAAAACAAGAGTCATTTGAAGAGAGGAAGAAGCCATGGACCCATCGTTGTGTGCCTCATCTTTTGTATTCAATATAAGAGATTTAGTGTCAAGCAGGGCTCGAAACTGACGAACATCAAAAAGTAGGGAAAATTTGACCTATCCCAAAAAGTATATAATTCTGCCTTCAAAATGACCAAAGAAGGAAACAGTATGGAGTCAAATGCAGCACCCATGCACCAAATTTATGATTTCTGCAGCGTGCTCGCCATCTTCTTGTGGCTTTTGGTCAGTAATATTAGGGTGAATACCACTGCGCATTGAACAAAGTTGTTGGATAAATGAACTATATGCAAGTAGGCCTGCACTCGACGACAAGGTGCACTATCAATGAATAAGTTTAAATTTTCTTTCATTTAGATATAAAATCAATCATATGGAATGGAGCGCATTGATTTCTTTGGTGGACGTTAACCCAGTTTTTCTGACTATTTTACAACTTTTACCATCTGGCATCTTCCTAGAGGTGACTGAGATTTCTTCAGTTGCCACTTTTGTTGTGTTAACATGATCGTGAGAAGGTCACGCAGTGAAAAACCCGACATCGATAGACAGACAACCTCTTTAGCAAGAGCACCGATTCCTTGGAAAAGCTGATTTTGGAAACTCCTTCCAAGGCTCCGAGAAAATGTGTGGATGATCGACTTTCGGATATCAAGAGCGTAAATATCGTTGTAGCTTTCGAAGATGCTTCATCAATTTGTAAAGAAAGCTTGATTGAACAAGAACTCGAATTTTCTGTTTTCCGAAGCAATGTACTCAAGAAGATTTATCGAAAATTTGAAGCACAAGTTTTGCAGGTTGCTATTAGAAACCTTAAGTTGTTCCTAATTGACTTCAATTTTATCTTTTGATGATTGAAGATAAAGGATTCTATATTTCATCTTCAATATCAGTTTTACTGATCACAGACAGCATTCTCGATGAGAATATGTCAACCTCACGAACTCTCACTTGATTGACGCGAAACCGACGCAATCACCTTTGAAAATTTGTTGTTCTGTGGTCTCATCTTACCTTACGGTTAGATAAGTTGCCAAGTAATGGAGGAAGCAGTCAATGTAGAACGTCACAAAGCCATTTTGTTGAACACAGCACTTCTATTCAAGACACAGCTACGAAATCGAACACGAATGCACAATAGGATGGGACAGACAAAACCACGTAGGTCTCTTGATAGACGTGAGCTCCAGACATCAAAATTGAATAATCGTTGGATTGGTCGGGATAAGCCTGCTCTCTGTTCTCCAAAAATCCTCAACGTTAATCCACTGTTGGATTTCTGGGTGTGGATCCAGATGCGAAATGGTGTTTAATATACACCGCACAAAACGTTCTTACATTCCAACAGGCCTGCTCGAATACATAAGTCTCGTTGTAAGAGAAATGTAGAGCAATACAAACTTTAACTAAATCAAGTGTGTAAGTAATACACAACCATTTGGCGAATTTTACTACCGCATTTTTCATTCGATGCAACTAATTCTGTGTATACAGCAGCACATGTTGACTAATGCGGAATGAGTACGCAGATTCAGAAATATATCTGATATATTCACAATAAAAATTGCAAAAATGTAAGAATGATAAGAATCAAAACATAAAAAACGGATCATTGAAAGTGTGGAACAATTTCTGTATAGAGCCCATGTAGAGTATGACTTATCATTCACAGATTTTAAAATTCCGGTACTTCCTGTTGATTGCAGGTGGACAGTCCGATACTTCTATGATTTTATCAAGCGACGATTGACAATGCATGCAATACCCAACCCCTCCCTTATCCTGTGATTTATTGCATATTTTTTCGAATCTCGAGACCCAATGATTTTGACCCCAAAAAGTCGGAAAAGTAGGAGAATTTCGAGTCCTGGTGTCAAGCAAGTTCGTGAAGCCAATGCACTTATTCTTAATGTCGGAGGCGATGCAGGGACTAAGGACCTGGATCGACTGAGGAAACTCTTGGCATTTGAAGAACCGCGTACTGAAGATATCTGTACAAGTGTAGCAGGTGTGTATCCATGAAAATCAGCTGCGTGACGTCTTGGGCTTCCCGAGAAACTGAGTGATTTGACCATTGATTTCAAGAGTCTTCTCAACGAATGAACTGGGTGCATGTAAAATCAATGAAGCTTTCTTTTCTACATGGCATTTCAACAAATCACCTTAATTAGTGCGATTTGGCAGTTGAGTGCACAATGTCTCTCAGAAGTTGAGAATACTTTCTGCAAGCAATGCGAGTAACTTCTACCCGCACTGTGCAGGAAAAATTCACGATTTTTCATTCTCTATACTTGTAATACATGAAGTTTTTCTACAGATTCGTTTTGTTTTGAAAATGCTTTAAGGGTGTATGAAAATACATGTATCAAAATACACAGCATACATTTCAGTACAGTATTGTATATACACTGTACTATACACGTATTCCGTATGTACAAGGACAATTGTACATACATGACTGCAAAATGTGTACATAACTGCAAACGGCTAGAAAGCAATTTTAAGTTTTGATGTGTTAAAATTATGGCTAACACTTATAAAAACTTCGCGGGAATTCCTATTTTGTGGGTGGGTCTGGACTGCAACCCCCGCGAAGTAGGTGGGATTACTGTACTATAAACTATGACAGCACAATCTATAGGAAATAGTTATCAAAACTATATAAATCGCCGGACTTTTCATGACTTCAAAAACTCCAGCGACCATTAACAAAATCCACATTTTAACTGGATTAGCAGCACTGCAAGGTCTGCAAGGACAAAAGTCCCCAACGACATCTTTTTATTCATCATCATGAATAGTTCTATGTATTACCGCAAACCGTATAGAAGCACCTGTTCGCTCTCACTACCCATCTTCTATGTCAATACTGAAAGTCAAGGACTTTCTAAAATAAGTAACCGTGTAAGAGCAGTACATACTAGATCAAAGCTTCTCTCAGAAGCTCAAGTGAGACAAGATCTAGTTAAGCTTTTCTTCTACACAGAACTCACGCGAATTTATGGTCGCATTCAATAAGACGCCGGTATGCGGCATAAAATAATGTATGCCTCTAACCAATAAGGTGGCAGTGAATCGACAGCGAAATCTAGCCATGGGGATGACACCGAAGCGACGTTAAGAAATAAGCAGCACGCTGAAGCTTCAATACCTAAATAGCAACAAAACATCTGGACAGTGAACTGTGTCAGCATTGAAATAGTTGTAAGTTTAGCATGGCTTCTCAACAACTTTGTAATTTAAAAGTCTACGTGGCACAGTGGATGAATACTTGGTCTAGCGGCTTATTGGTTATTTGGTCCTGAGGTTGAAGCCGGAGAAAGTCATCGGAAGTCGGTAGAAAGGGCATCAGAACTATTCCGCCCAGATGTCAACGTCACAGCACAGATGGGAATCACCATTAAAGTTTGATAGACGAACACATTTTGGTGATCAAGATAAAACCAAAACAGAAGCATTGACTTTAATGATTCTGTCAAGTATGTGATATCACGATGATGTGATACCGGGTGATATCACGATTAAAGTGGCATTTAGGTGAAGCTCAAGCCATGAAATTCTGTTTCATTCAAGTTTGTGTTTTGCGGAAAATACTTCAACTGTAAATTAGACATTTTATTGAAGCAGACGTTTCGGTGGCTGATCTGCCCACCTTGATAATTGCCGAATACAGAGTGATGAAATGGATGCATGCATGATTGATCAAAAGTCACGGATATCACAAAAAGCTATCAATACAGATAAAGAGAAAAGTATACTTGTTTACGATACGTTACTGCTAACAGATAAAAGTAGCATGCTTTTTAAGGCTAAATAAAATTAGAGAACCGATGAATTAAAGGTCTCCAAACCCAATCATTCCAACACCAACATTTGTTATATAACGTGGTGGTCTCCGTGGCACATTGGTAAAGTGCTTAGCCTAGCGATCTTCCGGTCCAGTAGTCGAACCCGAGAGTGTCATTGGGCGTCGTCAAGAAGGGCATCCGGACTAGAAGATTACAACGCTCTAGAAAAGTCTGTGTCAACAACTCCAAGCCTCCAATAAGGGGGAGTAGTGACGTCAAGCCATACCTTGTCTCGCTTAGCTGAAATATACATCGCTTCTTTCTGTTTTCTTCTTCGAAAATCGTTCTCCTTGGCGATAATAGATGCCTCAAAATTGGGCTGATAACAGTTGTTATGTGTATGCTCAGATGCTGCTGAAGTGAAACGAAGGTCACGAGAGTCACGTTTATGCTCATCCACACGTGTGCTTAGTTTCCTTCCACTTTCTCCCATGTAAAATTGATGACAATCCTTACAGTTTACTTTGTAGACAATATTGCTCGTATTGTCATCAGAGACCTTTTCTTTGACTTACGTGAGACAGTTCCGCTGACTTATACCTGGTTGATATACAGTTTGTGCACCATGACTTAAAAGCAGTCTTTGCTTTTAATCACTGACTGCTTTAACATACGGGAGAGTTCTGCGAAAGTTCCGGTCTCCATCGGTATTGGAAGCAGCGGAATCTGAATTTTACTCACGTATAGCATGATTTGATCTCTGTTCCAGTTTTCTTGGATGTCCGGTGTCGGTGAAAATTCTTTGCAAAAATTCAAGATCCTCTCCAGCATATCATCGGAACAAACTTCCTTTGATCTTCTCACTTAATAATTAATGACACCCAACTTGATATAATGACGATGATTGATCAGATGAATGATGCAAACAGATATTTGAGCTTGTTGGCTTCCGGAGAACATCAAGGGAAAGACGATGATCCTCGTGACGTGAAGTCAGCACATCCAGCATACGAAGTTCACCACTTATCTCATGCTCATAGGCAAATCGGATGTTGCCGCCTGCGAACTTAGATGACGTAGAAACTCCTCGATTTGATCAGCATCCATTACTACACAGGTGTCATCCACATATCGCAGCCATGTATAAATCCACCAAGAAAATGTTGACAATGATCTTAACTCGAAACTCTACATGAAAACTCACTTAAGATAAGTGAGAGGTGAACGCATTGGACAGATCGTGGTTTGATAGCAATTCGATAAGCAGTATGAATAATTCATGTCCGTCCACAAATAAAGAAACTCTTTAATTGAGGATAACGTGTCCTTTGAGAGAGGTAATCATCTCTTCGTAAGAAATCCATTGTAATTTGGATAGCTTCTTCAGCTGGCACACAACCAAACAGATTCACCACATCAAAACTCACTAGACTTTGAGAATCACTGACTCGAATATGCTTCACCCGCTCAGAGTTGACATGTATCGATTATCCGGTTAGCGGAGGAATTTGCCAAGGGTTGCAGAATCTTGGTTAGAAAATTACTGATTTTGTACGCTAGTGGATTTATAAATGATACTACAGGCCGCAACATGCATGCATCCATTTCATCACCCTGTAATCGGCAGTGATCAAGGTGGGTAGATCAGCCACCGAAGCGTCTGCTTCAATAAAGTGTCTAATTTACAGTTGAAGTATTTCCCGCAAAACACAAATTTGAATATAATGGTCCCAACTGCAAATATGTTTGGTGATATGAAATTCTGTTATACATGAATGCGAGCACAATAGTTTATGAGATCGGCCATCTCGATGACAGAAGGGTCCTATTAGCTCGAAAAGGAGAGAAGACACCCTCAGTGACAATGACTGAGGTCATCCTTCAACTCCAAATGTGTTTCTCAATGATTGAAGGGACAACCTCGATGATGGATGGCATTATGGCTGGAGGCGGTGGGCCCCTGGTGATTGGTAATGGCAAGGGAATCATATTAAGAAGATAGGTGCATGAATAGTTTTGTTTTAAAATCAACGGTCGTGAAAAATTACTTAGTATATCTTCCTTTATGTAATGAAGGACATGTTGCTGCAACATGTTATGTTAACATTAGGTGCAGCGACGTGCCTGCTGGCATTTTGAAAGCAATTTACTTTTTTATTTGTTCCAATATCTTTTTATTCAACTCCTTACTAAAAGGGACCATTTGGAAATAGCGTGAGATACTGAAAATTCGCATACTACTCAAGTATATACTGCAAGCAAAATTCACAAAAGTAAAAATGTGCAATTTCCTTGTAATTCAACCGATAGAGATTTGAATTATCATTTCTTCCACCGAGTGGGCCACTTTTTGTGACAGTTTATTCAGATGATTCCAGTAAAATCCGGTCTAAAATTTCGTGCAGCAAACCCCGGGATGCGATTTACAAAATAATTCTGCTGTTGAAGTTAAAGGAGCCATAGTGCTCAATTTGGCATTTCTGTTTTCATAACAAAGATACAGGTAGACGAAATGGAGGTAATTAAAAACGCTACATAAAAAGGTGACTTATTTTTCTTCCACCTCTGCTCGCTACGCGCGGAACCAAGCACTGATATGATATTCATTTAGCACTCTTGAATATATTCGTTTTTCTGGCGCCCATTTGTAAATAACTTGAAATATAAAATTCATTCTTCTTTTTTGACGATTTATTTATTTACTGACCATTGCCACGTCGCATCTCTGTCGTGGTTAACATGCGAATTGATTAAAATAATAAAACCAATTTGGGACGGACTACGCGAATAATATTCAATTTCATGCAGCAGTTGTGATTATTGTTTTAGAGTATGCATAGAAATTGGAGTTAACATTCAATGAAAAGAGAATTAAGCATGCATGACCTTTGTGTTCATAGATATTTGTAAAAAGTCAAAGTAGACGTAAATTGAACAATCCTTCCTTTTGTATACAAAGTGATGGGTTTAAGAATTTTATACAAACACTTTCTAGAATAGGTAATTCATAATTGTGGAAGGACTTTTTCAAAATACTAAAATTAAATAAAGAAGTTCGAGACTGAGCATACTGCTGGAAAACTTGATCTTTAGAAGGGCAAGAGAGTAAGTGTCTGGTTACAGAAGAATTAGGAGGTTTTTGTGATCTTGGCCTCTCGCCTCTTTGAGTCCATTTTGGGATGTGTTCTGACACTCGAGTCTGAAGGTGCCTCTCCGTTCTGCCGATGTACCCTGCTCCGCAGGGGCAATCAAATTTATAGATCAAAGAATGTCGATCGGCAGTTGGTATAGGGTCCTTGTGCGCGGATGGTGCCAGCTGTTTTATCTCTTATATGAATGCTGTTTGATGCATTTAGCGCGCAAAAGACACTAAAGCGTTGAATCAGAAACAACTCGAACCACATGAAGAGTGGCAGAACATTTGACATTTTATGTCGATCATTAGCTTTTTCAAAAAATAGATATTCTTAACTTGGGGGAGAGCTTGCTTGTTCCAGGCGTTTAATCATATTTGCATTAGGCTATTTCTTGTGTTTATGTGAGGTGTATATACGAGTATCATGCATTCTTCATTAGTTTATAACACATCACCTAGAAAAACCTTCACGTCAAATATGTTCAAAAATTGGAAAAATTGGAAAAAATGTGAATACATTTTTCGATAGCATACTGTGGCCGAAATAAAAGTTCTGCATTGTTACATCGTCCTATTTTGCATTTCACACAATTAATTACAGGTTAATAAGGGATATATTGGTATCCATATCAGTCATGAGGTCAATTAAATGAGTAGCAGGTTGATATCCTCATAATGCCCTAGAGATGCGATTAGTTTCCATAAAAAATCTTCGTTTTTCAAAATCCAGGGATCGCATAGCAATCTGAGATTTTCGGGGTCGCAAAATAATAAATCTCCCTCGTTAAGAGTCACATTACTATTTTCAAATTTTGATTACTTAGCTACTTTAAATGCACATTTCTACATTATTCCTATCCGTATGCTATCCCGACCGTACAACAAAAGCCTCTACTTAAAAACGGAAATTCATCAAGTTCGTTTTCCATTCATTCAAAAAAGAGTCTCCACCCATAAAATTGCAAACTTACTTCCAGCAAGCGTGCGATGGAGACCCCTTGTCTTACTGCTGCAAACTGGGTGGACGAGATTATCTGATTCTTTGGGAGCATCTTGACAAGCTTGAACTTCAATAACATACTCGGAGAAATGGTGAAGTCCGGTAAGAATATAGACAAGTTCTCCATTGCCATTGCTTTTCACATTGCTAGCGTTGAGATAGATCGTGCCCTGTAAGAAAGAAAAACATTTATATATTTTGTTTAATCCAAAAATAAATAATCATTGAGCAGCACGGACTGGCATGAAAACGAAACATGTGATTAATCACAGCCATTTCTTTATGCCAATTAGACGTCTAACTGCATAAGGATTCCTTCTTCTAGAATTGGATTCAAGCCCTATGAGCACTCTTTTGTAAACTGAAAAAACTATTTGAATAATAATGTACTCGAGACATTAAGGAAAATTAACAAATCGGAAAATTTCAATCTAAAACATATTCGACATTGCATGGAAAAATACTATTTTTCAGTGATTGAATGAGTGCATCCCCATTTATCTCATTCGACAGCATTTGCAAAACATCGCATGAGAGTGCATGACATCTGAAGAAACACACATCAATAAGATTTTTGTAATAAAATAAAAACAAAAATTCCACTACAGTTAATAACAAATACAAAACTGTCATAGTGCTGACACAGACTTCGCAAGGCAATATTGTAAACAAAGCTAACTCTATAGGAGTATGTATATACGAGTATAAGCAACCAAGGTCAAAAAATGCAAAACAATTATAAGTAGAAACGAAGCCAGAGAAAACTCAGAGTGAACATGCAATGCAGTTGTTGTACAAGAAAATGCAGCATCAAAATAAGCGCTTACAATAAAAATCCAGAGATTTAACCTCTGCCAAGCTCAATTATACATAAATTCACAGACGTTCCACAAAGCACGTTCAAGGTTTCAATAAGGCCCTAACTATACATCTACAAAGGTTAAATGAGCTTATGGAATGCACAACATGCCTATATCAACCTGTACAGAAAATAAATGGCCTGAAGCATAGCATGTTTTCACATGAAAAAGACATCCCATGACTTAGATTACTATGAACCGGGATGTCTGTGAATAATATGATACAGATTTTTGCCTTGCTTTGATCTCCTTCTTTTCGAGGAGGCTTACGGAGATACTGCTTAAATCTTATTTATCATGTGTAATTTAAAATTTTTCCTTTCTATAGATTAGCTCCTTTTTAACCTTTTGATATCTCAAGTCATCCATGATATCTTTATTGAAATTCTGTGTTAGCGTGTTTCAATGTCCATACTCTACTAAGGTTCAAGGTTGTATTCCATAGATAGGTTAGTTTAAATCTTCTTAACGACTTTCAATGCAATTTTCTTTTTCTGTATCCCGTGATAAAGGCTAAGCCGAAAAATTGAGAATATACAGTTACAAGGTCGCAGAAAATTGTTTTATATTATCATTCTTTGACGAATCTCGACCGATTGCAACAAAAGATCTAATTGAAATAGTCATGTATGTTCTGACCACTTAGCCGATCAACATCCCTCTCCTTCAGGACAAGCTCCTTTCAACAGCAAGTACCGCTTCGTAACACGTCTTCTTACGGCGGTCTCTTGGCGTTGGCCACGGTAGGTCCATGCCATACGCCTCCTTGACACAGTTTTCCTCGGGCTTGCGGAGAGCATACCCGAACCATCTATGAAAGAATCTTCTTTTTGGACCAATGTCGAATAAGTCAGTCTCTATTTCGTTTGCAACTTAACGCAATCCCATGTCCCAAAATGATTTAAATGATTGCAAGTTTTTCTTAAAATGACTTCTGTCTCAAAATGATTTCATTTCAATGATTCCGCATTAGAATAATATTCAAGATTTCATCCAGATACGCTGCAATTTAGAACCATTACAATGTTTCGAAATAATCGTGCTATCTTATTTCAGACAAAATATTAATAAATGCTTATGTTCTTATGTTCTTACAACCAGCAAATGCATGTAACATTCATTGTTTATTAAAATATTGAAGAATAAAGTATGACTCAAGAAATTGTTAGCGGAACTTGATAGCATTTCTCCTATTGTAGGGAGAACCTCACACAATTAGAAATGCGCTCATTGTAAAAAGTAGTCTGCTAAATCTGGTTAATTGCTATGTATGCACATCAATTTCCTTCTCGAAAAATGTGCCCTAACACAAAAAAGTGCTCGATCACTTTCAATTAGGGCTGGCTGTGAGCGGTGCACCGGTGCATCGGTTCTTTTGCGGGAACCGGTTTTTGGTCCAATGCACCGAAACATTCGAATTTTGATCAAATTGGCATTTTACTATAGTTTTACTTGAAATTAATTAATTCTGTAATTCTATTCGCAAATCTTAGCCGCAACAGATGTAGAGGAATGATCTTTAAGCATATAGTATGACTAATCTAACTAGGTCAGCATTATTCAATTATACTATTTATTGAATTCAGTTAATTATAAACTTCCAAATTTCTAAGTGATGAAAATTGAAGCATTTTAAAAATCAAGGCTACGTATGTCATTAAATTACTCATGCATTTCCTGATGATGAGAAAAATGTGAAAACTGACAAAAATAATAGATGATTCAAGTTCATGAGAAATTATTTTCAGGCCACAGAATCTCATTTCTCACGACCTAAGAATCTCGGAATTTCATAGAAAATATGTCATGGTCCATCTCATAGTCCAGAATGTCAAGATATATCCAGCGTTTTGCCCGAAACATTTTTTCGCACGGTATGGTGACATTCTATTATTCTATTATAGGACTGCCTGAATCCGAGTTACGTCTAGCTGTTGACCCTCCTGCACAGTAATTTGTAGATTGCGGTGACATCGTTTCGATTCATTCTATTCTTAGTGAGGTTTTCAGATTTTGTTTTTTTCACTATTTTGAAAAGTATCAATGATAAGCTCTTCCATTGCTATATACTGCATGTTCATGTGCATTAAAAATAAACAATTAAAACGCGGACATTTCGTCCCACTGACTTTGCAATTTTGTGCAAGCAATTTTCTGCCACTTTCTGGTTTCGGCTAGGTATGATGAGAGTCACTTGCAAATATTGGCAAAATAAAATTAAAAGAAGCCTTATAAGTTTGTTGAAGATTGCCAGCACTTTTTGAAATTTGCATTAAATTCTGAGCATGTATAACAGAAGAAAGAGACCCTACCTTCAAGATCTTGCAGTCTTTATTAACTATCAGAAGACTTATTAATTATAAAGACTCAGAAGTCTTTATTAACTATCAGAAGAAAGAGACCCTACCTTCAAGATCTTGCAGTCTTTATTAACTATCAGTCTAGAGCGAAAAAAAGTTATATTTCGGATACACTTAATTGCTGCAGTGCAACTTATAAAATTTGTGGTGCACCGGTGCAAGCAGGTGTGGCTAGCGTACAGCCATGGACGTCCATGGTACAGCCCTACTTTCAATAACTTTATATTGATGACTGTTCAAACTATCGGTTCATCGTGTAGCAGCTTTAGTCAGCGACTCGTTGCGGTTGTAGAAAGACTATTGTTAATTCATTCTCATTGTGAAGATCACCGACGACGTCACCAGGAACTTTTGCATCGCTTTTACGCTTTGTCGATTCGGTTTGAGCGACTTTGAGCGGATTGATTCAAGCAGCTAGAGTCAGACCCTCGATTATATACAATGAAATGGACAACGAAAAACATCCGGAGTGCACCTTTAGCGCACTGCATGAATTAAAGATAGACTTCCCACGATCAGTTTAACAATAGACACTTGCAAACTCGAGATAGAGCTACTCTCACAGAATGTTACAGTAACATGTCATCCAATTCATCAAATACCGCGAAATCTATTCCTCCAACAAGTGTCGATACCGAGCGGTCATTTTCATCAAGCGGAAAAAGGGCAGAAAAAACTCGAAGCCAGAAGAATGGCCGCAAAAGAATTCATATTTTAAGTATTCACGTACATATGTAAATGTCAATCTCTGATCGAAACCGAGAACGGTCTGCAAAAATGAAACCCAGTGAATATTAATCTTTTGCTTTGACTCATTATTTACATGAAAAATGTAGTTTGATTAATTAATCAGCTCAGCACAATCATGATACAGCGCGATGGATTGGTATGGATGCTCTTCACCCAAACGTCGTTTATAGTAGTTATTGTACAACTGGTTTTCAATTTGTGTCAAATTAGAACATAAAATATTGCCAGATTTGGTGGCAAACAAACTGAAAGTAGCATTCTCAATTTTTTTCAATAGCGCCGTCTTGTAGGTGAATCAAGAAATGCAACGAAAATATAGGAAAGAATGTGATGAACACGATGCAAAAACTGCAGAGGAAACGCTCAGACTAACGTGATATGCAGCAAGCAGGAGTGGATGACACGTACGTCACAACAACAATTTGCTATAACTTTTTATTGACTGTGAAGGCTCCGTTTTAGCTGATGAATTGACTGACATACATACATACAGTAGTTAATACTTGCAGATCTCTACAACCGCATAAGTTCATGGGTTAAAAATTCAGAAAAGATGAAGCACGAAGTAATATAAAATATACTACGAAGGAAGTGCATCACAATTACATTTGCATATTCAGTTGACTAATTGCTATAAAAAGAAGACATAATCACAGCATTAATACTACAACGTTATTCAATGACAGGAAAGAGACAGAAAACGATAGCTGAATACTATAAAAATGCGAAGAAGTCTCAACATTCAGTCATATCACGACTGCTTTATCGGAGAGTAGTGTAAAGGCACCCTCGAATCCTAGCACATTTTGTTCATAGCGTCTGTCTGTTCATTGAAAACAATTAATGAACAATTAAGAACATAACATTTTAGATAAAATTGACGTACAATGACTCTCTAAAATGGATTCATGTTTATAATAAAATCAAGGGTTATTATAAACAGGTTTTGGGAATAATTCACAATTTTATGCATATACATGTATGCAAGTCACAAAATATTCCAATAAAAATGAAAGACTTCAATAATAAAATCGCAGTGCGAAAAGGTCACACTATGATCATAGTATGAAAACATAATATTTACATCGCATGGACAGCTCTCACTTTGATCGCAGCATGAAACTATATGAAAAGCACTACATAAACATACAATGCTATATCTTCGTATATGTATACATACTATGGCGTAGGTATGAATACATGCTATGACAGCATAGCATGACTAAATATTATGATCATGCTCACTTATTTACTTGAGGGAGGTTTAGACGTGTGCTTCATGATATCAAGCCTCACGTATAATACTATTCCTATTATACAGTTATTCCATGAATGGACCAGCGAGATACATCCTTAAGAACACCACCGTTAGACGAAATTGCATCAAACACATCCATATTTTTCTTTGTTATAATGTTAAGAGCAATACAGTTGTTCTAATCTAGGGACATATTCGCAGCTGAGGACCAATCTGCGTAATTGTTCCATTCATTGTCTTAGGATGGTCTTCAGGTGAGCATTTCACAAAGCGTAAAAAAAGGACACGTCGTCTGCGTACTTCAGTTGGAGAGAATTTCCATTGACAAGGGGAAAGGTCATCGACAGCCTAACGGAATAAAATCGAATAGAGGACGCTTCCTTGAGGAACACCACTTCCAACCGCAGACTAACGGTATGCTTCAGTGGCTGTGTAAATACGCTACCTCCTTGATGTGAGGAAACTCCGTGCACAACTAATGTATAACTAACATCACATTATTTTTGTGAATATTCAAACACTTAAATTTGAAGATCCGTATTTCTTCGAATTGCACCCGCGGCTACAATTTAAATCAGGTATTCTTGGCTGTGGCTACTAATCGAGGGCGGTCATTATTAAATAGTGCGATCGGCTCACGGAAAGTTCCCATTCGTAACAGTGTCCCGGCACGAGATTTTCGAAATTTTTACGCCCACCCTTCAAATTTACGCCCACGAGGGAAAATCTGAAATTCACTGAAAAAATGGCGTTTTCAATTGACGTTCTTATCCCACCACAGAAGAAAAAGACCTTTATAGTAGAAAAGTAGTCAAAACGACATTCACAGTACAAATGTACGTATATTAAATCAAAATTACAATATGAATACCGATTGACAAAATAATGATAATAATAATAATAATATCTTTATTAGTCTCACAAAGGAGCAGTCGGTGAGAGCTTTACAATAGAAAACTAGCGCGGTGCTCGCGTAGGGTCACAAAAAGTAATCGGGAGAAGGCAGGACATAAACACGTCACACTGCGTTGCAAGCACGCAAGCGATGTAGAGATAATGTGCAGGCGATACGGTGACAGAATTCTAAGAAGGAATAAATGTACAATGGGAAGTCGGAGGCGAGACGATGACTAAGCATTGACGGCTGAGGAAGATTGCAAAATGAAAGGAACAGCCTTGTAAATATAACCGTATATAGCGCTGTAAAAATATATCATAAGCGCTGTAGTCCGAGAAGCGAATGTCGAAATCACTCAAGTAAGTAAGTCGAAGCAGGTGACCATGTAATCCGAATATATACAGCAGCAGATATCATTATCACGAAGAAAGCAGCATACTTAAGAAAGCTGAGGCAACAAAGCAGATAAGCAAGCCGCAGACAGGAGCTGTACGTCAGCACGGCAGCCTGTCTAAGTGGCGAATGCAAAGGGGTTTAACAATCAAAATGGATAAATGCACCAAGTCGACTAATTCACCTGACTACCGACGACCGATGATTTCGATACACCTCGTGCTTCTTACGCATGCAGGGTCCCTCAAGAGTACTTTCACATTGCAAATGCTTCTGACTCATCAGCTGATACTTGTCCGATTTCAGTAATTTTTTAGATGATACAGCACAGAATTTTGTATGAATTATTGAACTTCGAATTTTGAGATAAGGTAATTGTTTTCGTATTTACAGCATTTTTAGCACATTTATCATTATATACATGTAGACTACGTTGCCAAAAGAAAAAATCATCAGAAAAATATAAATATCAGATAATCTTTCGAACTATAATAACTTTGAACTTGTTCCGACTTAGCCCTGTCTTAGTAGACTTCAATTTGAAATGGCTTCATCTCTGAAATTTTAAATTTTCTCCTCCATCTCTCTTTGACCGCGTGTGAGGCGTTTCCGTCTCACGCAAAGTCAAGTCCAAAAGAAAATAACCTTTTTTGAGCAAACGACGGCCTCTCTTGAATCTGACACTTCCATGAGCGGTATTAATCGTACCAGTTTCATCTGATTCAAATCTTATTAATCTGGTTGTAATCTCTGTCGCATAAGACGTTGGAATTGAGAGAGATTATGAAAAATCGAAACCGGTCTTCCAACAGTCTGCTATATTTTTTCTTTGACTTCCCATATGTTCGTGGGTCATTGCTGGGACGGAGTGAGGAACTCTGATAGAATAATTTTCTATCCATCAATCTAACTGAATGGACAAAATATACTGTAATTTAAAAAACCATTGATTGAAGAATTTTAAAGTCAAACTTAAGAATTATCTAGTGAGATGAAGAAATTCAAATTTCAAAATATTCTGTATCCCAAAGATGAAGTCAATTTCAAATAAAAAAAACTAAGATAAGAATAGGTCGGAACAAGTTCAAATTCATCAAAATCTAAAGATTATCCGATTTTTTATATCATAAGGTGAGGTACATCATTGTAAAAAGTACTAAACATGCCATTAATATGAAAGCAATGTCTGCATCCTAAAATATAAAAACTTCTAAAGGACCCCGTATATCTTCAATCTGTTATGAAACAAAATAATGCTTAAGTTTCGTATCTGAACAATGACGTACATGAAGTAGAAAGGACAACTAATTCAAACAATTGAGTCTAACTCATGACAGAGCTCATATAAAATGATTTTTACGGAAGTATGCCAAATTTGACTGCAAAAAAATGATGTAACACTGTCGCATAACTGCATCTAATTACGGTGTCCATTAAGAAAATATATATAATCTAAAAAACCAAAGTTCAAAAATACAACAAGAAAAAATAGAAAAATTACAGAAAATGATGTGACATGATATAGCTTATCGCTGAAAGAATTGTTTGTCGCTTGTAGAGTAATCGTCCATGAGGGAAGAATTCGGGAGTAGCAATAACAACAAGTTCGTTTAAAAAGTCACAAAAACTTTCACCTATACTTTTTTTCTTCTTCTTGAGGATCACGAATTTATCCCAGATGCTTTCCTTTAGCACCTTTTCCGCAATCCGCTTCTCAATCCAGAAATTCAGAGAATATTTCATTCAGAACCATCACTTTCAACCGATATCATCATTAGTTGTACTCACCGTTGTTGCTCTGCCAGAATAGCTTTCTTTTTTCTAATTCAGTCCTTTGTGTCGCGAGAGCATTTTCTTTAATGTCAATGCACTCACGCTCCGCTGGTCCAGATTTTGCCTCTTCTTTACAAGAATATCGCCGATCATGCTGAATAGACGTTCTACCTCAGCATTGCCGTGCGGCAATATCAGACACGCTCGCACCAATTTTGACAGTATGGGACACTGAATATTCTGGAGAGATGTTTTCCAGAAATCATTGACGGATGATGTATCATCTATCGGGCTGCTGCTTTTATATATGCGAATTTCAAGCCGAAGGTCGTCCATTTCAGCAGAAGACACGACTGACGGCATTTCCTTTGCTATTTTTATCACCCATTTCTCCAAACGAGAAGAAGATTTCGAGGACGGCAACAAGAACCGTAGACTTCGAAGGGTGGCATTGCTGAATGGCAGGTAATGCAAGAGCTTCTCCGTTGTGCAAATGAAGAATTCCCGTACTTGATCATAGAAGATGTTTCTCTGATGTTCATTCAGTAAGCCAATCGTGACTCGTGTGCTTTCTCCGATAATCAACATTGAATCTGGCAAAACATTGCTACGATAACACGTAAACGCTGGTTTTTTTTAAACAATCTTGTCCTGCTTAACTCTTCCATAACTGGTGAACATGGCAGCCAGAAGACTGGAAAGTTTTTTCGAATTCTTGAAGCAATTTCAAGGCGTAAGTAAGAAACTGAAGAATACACAAGGTAAAAGGGTTGTCAAGTTTTTCTTTGATCTTTTGGGCTGATGAATGATTTGGATTTTCCAGTAGGAAGTCGTTGGAAAAAACTACCAATGCTGGAAACTGTTCAACAATCCTTCGAATAACATCTCCACACTGAAGCCATCTTGTTGGTATATGTCTGAGGAACTTGTGATGCTCCACCTCCATTACCGATGTCACTACTTCGTGCTCTTTATCGTGTGTGTGGTATCGAAAGAACGTGTAAATGCTTGATATAGTTTCTTCCAGTGATATGATACTTATACTGTCCAGCGCTGAGCGCACAGCATTGTGCATATGGTGCAGTGAGCAACCACCGACATCTATCAAAGTTCTATTCACAACCTGCTGCACTCGGGTTATTACTCCACTTTTCCACCCACGCATCGTGTTGCAGCTATCAGACATCAAGCAAAGAAGATTTGTCTTGGGTATTTCTCTTTCTTCCAAAGTTTTGATGAGTGTTTCAGTGATGCATTCTGCAGTGGTGGACGTCAGCTCGGGTAGATCCAAGGACTGGACGTAAATGTTCCAATCATCTTTCTCCATATAGCGAATAACAATACCTAGATGAGATCTCAAGATGATAGATACCACCTCGTTGAGTCTCGACGCTCAGTTATCCATCGTGAAATCAAAATACACATCATACACAACAAGTCTACGGACAATTTGCATTATCAAATGCATTGAGTATCATCAGACCACAAGCAAATGTGCGACTTGGTGAGAGTAGGTAACTGAAATAAACTGCAAGCAGCAAAGACAGCACTGTCTTTGGTAAGCGGACATTTTCTCTTTACATTTACCACAACGAACATCTTGGATCAAGTATCTTATACTTAAACCATAACTATCGAAAGTGAATAGAAAAAATGCTGTTTAATTGAAAGCTGCTAAAGCTTGCTTAGCTTTCTTCATCACCGCTTCGACTCGGCGTCAGATAAAATATAGTTGGCAGACTTCGACTAGGATTTCTCCAGCCGCATCAATCTTTATACTAAAACTGAACAAGTTTGAAGCATTTCTTACATAGGGATCATCATACGCATACTTTTATTCCTTTTTTCCTGACAATTAGGATCAACATTATAATGAAGTTAGTTTACGTAACAGGACGTGCTTAATCCACAAACTTCTCAAAGTTACTCCTGAGCGTATTTAATTTTCAGAACACGAATATCCTTTTCTGCAGCTTACGAGAAATATAATCTTGCTCGATCACATTGATTTTAACCTTGAACGGATTGTTGTTTATTTACTTACCAAATTTGCGTACCTCGCAACATCTGCCGTCATTATGAGTCATACGCTTTTGTTCTTCAGTAGCTCACAACCTACCGGAATTCGATAGATTTGATAAATATCATTTTAATCAATCATTCCCTCGCTTCATTGACAAAAAGCATTTGAGTAGGTTTGTATCAGTCATCGCTTCACTATATCGGGCTATGCAGTGTACATGGTCAATGGAAATTGGAAATACCTTCAATTACTGTAAAAAATCCAGCTCGGGCATGCTAGACTTATCTGATTGCGAAAGTTCTTCAACAAGTTTTGAGTCAAGAATGGTCTTTACCAATTAGACCAAGAATTTCTATAAATCGCAATCCATTCGTATATCATATTTCGCTGTAATAAAGAGGATAACACGGACAGGTGCAGAAAGAGAACAGAGAGAAAGTCGTGTTCACTCATGAGCATCAATCATCCATAATATCAAAGAGAATGACACTAAGTGAGTCAAGTCAAATATGAATTCATTTCATAAAAACAGGCGTAATGCCAAGTATGGCTTCTAGGCCTATGTGAAATTTAAAAAGAGCATTTTCGAAGTTTCAATTATGAGACACTACATGCAGATGCTAGTGTAGAGTCCTTTAAGTAGCTAGAAAGACGAAGACAGCATGCAGCGATGAAAGCCACAAATATCCGAAGTGGGATTTTTTTTCTCATGTTTGTTGCATCAAACATGTTTTCATGATACAACTCATCTTGTCTGAAATAACAGACTGTGATCATATTGCTCCATTTGTGAGGAAACCCGCGGAAATTAGGGTATCTCAATAAGAACGGAAATTTTCTAGTTTAAATAAAAACGATTTCTTGCCTAATGAAATCCGAAATTATAATATTATCATGAAATATACATGTGGGAATTGTAATTTTATGTGAATTTCAGATTGAGAACAAATAAGTGAGGAGGAATCATGCTTGAAGCAACACATCTAACAAAATGTCCTCAGCCACTTTTTGCCGGCACATTTCAATTCTTCTGTTGAAATTCTGGATAACAGTTTGACATAATTGAAAAATCCTCGTTCGTTTGCTGTTGTTCCGTGACCCATTCGGCGAAGTCCCTGTGCTGCTCATGGTCAGTTTGTTACAGTTCTTGGGTCAGTTGGATTTTACAGAGGTGAAGATGCAACTCTCTTGTGAGAATACGCTGAAAAGTGCTTTTGCAATGCTGATCTGTTGAGCACGATATCTTATGGATGTTCTAGGATTCTCTACCACATTTTGATGAACAGCTCTGAATGTTCTCTACTGAACGACGTGGACGAGCACATGTCAATGAACTGACATCAGTCACCGATCCTGTCTTCTCACTTTTTTTGACTATTTTCTCAACTGCTAAAGCACTTGGAACATTTTTTCTTCCAAAGATAGTTCGTAATTTGTGTATTGGAGCCATTTTTGCAATATCCTGAATAATAAGAATGCGTCATTCTGTTGAATAGCGATTTATTTATAAATTTCTTGTCTTGCATGGAAACAACTGGGCTGCAAACTGCATGACTTTATACTCGCTCGCTGAGTACCGATCACAGCGGTCACAGAAACGACGGCCGTCACAACAGTTGAACTGGTAGGCTTTTCACAAGCAAACCATAATAGTGGTATGATTCTATAAACCAAATAGTAAGCATAATGCCCAATTTAAATTTTCCGTTCTTATTGGGACACCCTGTAGATGGATTAAATCTAATATTGAAAAATGCATCCTTCTCCGAGGGTTTTCTCATAAATGGAACAGTAAAATTCATCTTTTGAAATCATGTCGGCATTGCGTTTCAGATAGTTGTAGCCCAATTATCCATAGTGGGCAGAAAATAGTATTCTATTTAGCCAGTCGATGGAATCAGTTCATAGTTCGAAAGAAACAATAATTCGATTTCCCAAAATCCCGATCTCAAATGATTCTCTCATATTTGTCTATGAAATTGCTTAAGTATTTCGACTTTTGTATCGTATGCTGTTTATCTGCAATTTCATGCATCAATTTTACTAGACATCGAAAGTGTTGCATTTTTCGACGTACGGTAAATATAATAATCATCTTTTAGCTTTCAGCAATCACTCGTTCATGCTGTGACGCATAGATAATATTTTCTCCCTACGTGCTGGGAGACGGCGACAACGATGCCACCAATAAACTCCTGCAAATTCTAAATTCGTGATAGCATCGATCGTGCTTACACATACCGTTATTCTCTTTAGGGACTAAGGTAAGGTGTTTTCCATTTATCAAATTCGCGGTCATATTCCATTTCAACCCTTTTCTTTTGTTACTTCGAAAATAGCTGCACGACCAGTGTTGCGAGTCTTAGGGTAGTACAAAAAACAGGCGCACACATATTAAATTTCTGGTACGCCGCAATAAGAATCACGACCGTCAGCATTTCAGTGAAGACGAGGATTTCCAACAACACTTCCGACTTTATTCGAATGCAGTCAGCTATTAAGTGAAGATAGGAGCAATGTTTTGATTCTTTACAAAAGACAAAAATACGCGCACATACAGTCCGTTTCATAAAAAGTGGATCATCCTAAAATTTGACAAAAAAACATAAGTATGATACAGAAAGCATTTTTCATGTTATTTCATGTCCCTAATATATTTAAATGTCCCTATATAATCTGATAAGCTATGATACAGTAACGGTTCTTAAGAAGCTAATATTTTGTGGCCCTACCCTTATTGTCAATGACATTACCAATTCGTCTAGGCATTGATTCGATGATATCGTTGATTTTTGACTGATCTAACTTTCTCCACTCTCTTTTTAACAGTGACGTAAGTTGTGATACGCCATCTGTAGGCAGCAGTGAACGACGAACGTTACGTTTTAGAATACTCCATACATTTTCTATGGGATTCAGATCAGGAGAACGAGCTGGCCAAGATAATGTCCTAAGCCCTAATTGAGACTTGCATAAGTTGACTCTACTACTCCTGTGACACGTAGCATTATCATCCATAAATAACTAAGTCGATGGATCACCAAGTTGATCTGTCATTTGGCCAATGTTCATTCGTAAAACATTCACATAGCGTTCAGAATTCATGGTTCCTTGCTGTATGTGAAGTTCAGAGCGGCCATTGGTCCAAATGCCAGCCCAAATCAGTAGAGTCGGACCACCTTGTACCCGGGGACGATGTAAATGTCTCGGAATTTCCTGATCAGATTTTATCCATAATCTCAATCGACCATCACTATCCTTCAGACAGACTGATGCCTCATCAGACCAGACAACCCGATCCCATTGATTTCGCCAGTGACAATGACTCATTGCCCATCTGAGACGTCTTTTTGTATGCTGATCTGATAATTCGATCTGAGAGGGCCTCTTACAGTTCTTGAAATTCGACTCAATAAGTCTTCTACGAATAGTGAACTTAGAAATAGACGAGTCTAGTGCATCCATCTCAGTTAACGAGAGACTTGGATCAACTTTAACAAATCTCAAAATTAGGCGGTCTCTACTTTTGGATGTTTTGCGTGGACGGCCAGAGTCCTCTTTACGACAGAGTCGAAAATCATCATTATGCCAATTTGTGTAAAATGACATTTGTGTAAGGGACATTTAGTCGCTTGCTTGTAGCTCGCAAAGAAAACCTTAGTTCTAAGAAGGCTGACACTTTGCCTTTTGTGAATGCGATCTCGTTATTGTTCATTTGTGCTTTGTATTGTTTTCAACCGGTAAGAGATAGATTTCTAGCTGAAAGCAATCAGGAGTGCTGCAAACACCACCGCAACGAAGTCAGGAAACTATGGAACATGAAGTCCAGTTAATCACATGTAGCAGTTACATTATTGTTGATGAATAATGGTGCTATACTGGCTCTGATTGACCGATTTTCTTTATTTTTGTTTTGCTTGATAGCTTTTGGCTTGTAGAACAACATATTACATAACAAAGGAAACAAATGTAATTTTATAAGAGTGAGGTATGATTTTGTGTAACATTGCTAAATGAAGATCAAATTATCTACTACTTTTTTATCTATAACAGGAAAACAACTCAATATTCATGCTTGAAATTTCCAACAATGATATTAGTAAGCACAACTGACATATCTTCCAAATTTCAGAGAAATTCGTTCAAGTTTGGCGGAGTTAGACAAAGTTGAAGTTAAGGCGATGTTTAAGGGTGATCCATTTTTTATGAAACAATCTGTATTTATCAATTTCTGATACAGGGTATCAAGAATTTTCATGCTCCTGCTTTCTGCGATATTTTGAGACGAATTCAACATAGCTGCATGATAAGTGAAAGTTCTGTGGTTCATTGGACGAACTGAGGTGTCATCCGTTCATAACAAAAGTCATTATCTGGAAAAATGCCTCATTGACCTCGGTATGGTTGCCAAGTCCAACCGAATTCGGTCGCAACATCGACAAAATGGATATTTATAAGCTACAATTATGACGAATAAGCCCCCGAAAACAATTATTCAATCTACTAAATTCAAGTGTCAAAAAGAAAGATGTGGGTCTTCGATGCTCTTGTCGCAAACCAAATGTTTAATATTCAAATGTATGTGAATTTCAGGCGAATTCCCAAACGTGCTCTCAAACGGCAGATAATTTGGGGCAGGTTTACTTGATTATCTCGTGTAGGCATTCATTGGGCCGTATTCATAAACTGAAGCATTTGCTTCTAAGAAAAAGCAAATAGTTAGCAAAAGCTATCTGAGAAGCAAATGCTTAAATTCATATGTATAACAGTTTGCTTTTACTTAATAGAATTTGCTACAAGACTTAGTAAAAGGTTGGACAGCGAAGACAATAGACACTACTATGATATCAGATCTATTTATATAAACAACATCTTCATTCCTCATTGCATCAACTTATTAGCATAGAATAGGGAATTAATAGAGTGGAAACTCTATCATCAACTAGGTGAAGGAGAAACATTTTACTATCAAATTATATATCAAACGAAATCTTTTTGAACCTTTTTGCCGTGAAAGCGGTAAAAGAAGCGATCGTATTGGTTTAAATGCTTGATCGCTTCAAAATTGTCCTCCATTTTTTAGACTACAACAAATTTCAAATGTTATTTGCAATAAGATGTGGCGTGACCAGAAAATCAGAATTTGTCAACTGTTCGAGTGCAAATATTCCACCATTCATACATTGAAGTAAGGGAGGCCATTCCTGGATGTATTTATAATTAAAATATTGCCACTGGCTTTCTCAGGAATACTAATGTTTATTTCGTCCTTCTTCCACAGGGACGGACGTTAGACTGACACGGCATTACAAGATGATCGGGTCATGATTACATTTCAGCTAGTGACATGCAACACTATCAATAACAAAAGGAAACAAAGGTAAGCAAGTCACCATAGAAAGTAAGTAAGTCACATCTGTACAGTAAGAAGTCACTATCTGCGATACTACTCTCGAATGAACGGGAGTACCACCTCACCAACGCAACCATTGATTAGAGAGTGTAAATTGTTACACCCTGGCCATGCATATGCATTAACTGTGGTAGTTTCAGTTACATCAACATGAAGTTCTAAATCACTTGCATTGCGTCCTCATGTAAGTGCAGTTGATGCAATTTCACTTGTTTCAACTGCTGAATAAAGAAATACCATAGATATCACTTTCTTAGATAGCGTTCGAGCTCCTCACAGCTTGTGTAAGTTGTATGAAACACAGATAGCGTCAGACTGTCTGACAAGGTATTTCCACATTTTGCACACGCTGAAGTTTGTATGAAAGGCTCTGTCTCAACACAATTTTGTGACGCTATTCTAACTTCGAACGCTATGACAGCGCTAAGATAGCGTTTTCTAGCGCTATAGTAGAATAACACTGCCCGCCTGCATAGATTGATCTGTTGATTATCTGACCCAAGATTGCTATGGCTCGTAATTGCACATTGTGAATGTAACCGTAATTTCAACTTGTTCTGTTATCCAGATACGCTAAGATACGCTCTTTGTACAACAGCGAACACAATAGATTCTGTTGCCAGTCAAGACTTTCACACCTAGTTGCGTTGGAATAAGGGAATAGACAGAATGAATGCCCATACAAATTCATAGCGTTGTATTGTTACTCTTTCATAAGTGTCTTCTTTTGATAAAGCAGTTGCTGATTGTATTTGATATGAAATCTATTCTTTAATGATTGACTTGTTAATAATTCTCATCACTAATATATAAATAGGATTTCTGAATTTTACCCTAAGCACATCTGATCACAATGGCAGACCACAGCTTTGACGCTAGTCGATTTTCCATTGCGTCGTCTCAGGACATTGATCGCGTTGTTTCATGTTCACGGTCAAAGAACACCGTTAGAAATAGTTCCTGGTGCACAAAGTTATATGAAGATTGGGCCACTTGGAGAAACCAACAATCTTCCACAACACAAGAAAATGATTACTTGGTTCCCCAACTAACAGATTTGTGGACGGCTCCAAAGGCTGACATTTCAAGAGCCTTGAAACATTTTATATTCGAGATCCGACGGCAGGATGGAACCGAGTATCCTCCCAATACTATTTACAATATTGTTTGCGGATTGGCCCGATTTATCCGAGAAGAAAGACCCGACTGCAATATAATGGATAAGGAGGATTTCAATTTTGTGCAATTTGTCCGTGCTTTAGATGCCTGCATGAGAAATCTCACTTCTCGGGGCATCGGATCCCATCACAAGAGAGCTGATCCGATATCAGAGGATAGTGAGGCGAAACTATGGGATACCAATGCATTTTCCTTACATGATGGAAATGGACTATTGCGGGCCGTTTACTTCTACAACTGTAAAGTTTTCGGGCTCAGAGCGTGCGACGAGCATCGCCAGATGCAACTGGAGCAATTCACGTTTTCAGAAGACGACCATGGGAAATTTGTTGAGTACACGGGTCGCGGCAACAAAGTCTTTTCCGGTGGAATCCGCGATCGCAAGATACAAAACAAGTGTGTTCGACAATACGATAGCGATAACAATCGATCGGTATATAAGATATTGAAACTTTACGTGAGCCGGCTTCGAAGCATGGGTGTTTTTACGGGAGCATTTTACCGTCGACCACTACGAAACATTATCCCAGACCAGCCCAGATTCGCCACTTCTCCCGTTGGAGTCAATTCCATCAGAAAATTGTTGCCGGAGGCCGCATCCATAGCCGATGTCAAAGGATAAATCACGGCACATTCTGGCAAAGTAACATGTGCGACAAGGCTATTCCGAGAAAATGTAGACGAGCAGTTAATAAAATCAAGAACTGGGCATCGAAGCAATGCTGTTGAAGCATACAAAAGAAAAGGACCGGAGCAAGAAGTGATGCTTAGCAGCCTTCTAGACCCGCCTAAATCAAACTCTAAATTATGTAATTGCTTTCATACATCCATTGATCAAATTGACATTGATCTCTTGTAACTTGACAAGTACTAAACATGCAAAAACATTCCGCCAAAAAGGTGGATAAAATAAGATAGCTTTCATTTACAATTACAGACAACAACCAATTTCCTATTGTGTTAAGTAGCGTTTCTCAGAACTTCAATAAATAGCGCATAGATTGGCGCTTCATGATAAAGAATAGCGCGTTCTGAAATACTTAGTTTGTCGGATAACGCTATCATAGCGCTAAGATAGCGTTGCAAAACACATCTGCAAACTGTTGACCAGCCAAAATTGCTAGTTATAGATATCTATGGTTGAAAAACGATTTCTATGCCATTCATTGAGGAACAATAAAGTACAAATTCCCTAATAGTTCAAGCAATTACATAGAAATCGGCTAAGTGTGGTGATAAATCGCTTACATTACTGTCCAAAAAAAACAGTGTAACAATTTCAATTCTCCTTATATGTGAAACCATTTCACAGCAACTGTTGCTTACCTTTCTCCTCTTTTGTACCGGATAGCCGAAAACGAGGACTTCTTATTGGTGAAAACTGGAGAACAACACGAAATGCATCTTCTCAATTGGCAAGTTCTAAATGGTCACTTCGTAATCGATTTACAGAGAAAGGTTATCCTAAGAAATGGATTGGCAGATATTATGACCAACCTATTGAGAGACGAGCCCGTAATGAAGAAGAAGAGCCCCTAACTTATTTGAAGATCCTATTCATTGACGAGCAAACCAGGAGAAGAATTGGAAAATTAACCAAACAGTGTAAGATGGAAAACAAAATAAGGGTTATATATGAAACTGAACGTCCATTAAGTCACCGATGGCGTAAGCAGAGGGAGAAGCCGATATGCAAACTAGATTGCTGGACCTGCAAGATTGGACTAGCTGAAATGTAATCATGACCCGATCATCTTGTAATGCCGTGTCAGTCTAACGTCCGTCCCTGTGGAAGAAGGACGAAATAAACATAAGTATTCCTGAGAAAGCCAGTGGCAATATTTTAATTATATTCCACCATTCATTTTGTTCTCTTCAAATCTGGTCAGAACATCGATCCAATTTCATGGATGTATAAAATAGTTGTTAAGTTCACTTTCAGCTAATTTGCTATTTGCTATTAAATAAGTCTAAACGAGTCATTTGTGTGCGGTATATTAGGAAACTTGTTTCACCACTAAATTTTATTCACCTCAATAGGTTCTTCAATCGTGCAGCTTCATGAATAAGACTTTGACCTTAAAACGTCATCAACAGTGACGTGCATAATACGATCACTTGTAGAAGTCAGGGATGAAGTTAGGTAATCTTGGTTCCTGTGGTACGAGTAGAAGTCGAGTTAACCATCAGAACCACAGAATAAGATTCATCTGCGCGCGCTTCGGTTTCCTAGAAAGGAAGAGTTATATGTTGCCTTAATGTCGAAATGGCACATCACAGAATTAGACAACTTGCTCCTTCTAGAATGGATAATTCGTGTATCGCTTGTTATTGGAAATGGCAAACGATAAGCTGTCAGCAGAGGAACCAGAGCCAGTGAGAGATGTGTGCGCGCTGTGATATCACTTCGCACACACCAAAACACACACAGCTTCCTTGGCAAGCATTCGATTCAGTGTAAGCACTATACAGCATAGAAATAAACTGTTTATCTGAAGTTGACTAGAATGGAGATTGACTCAAGGTCGCGGCACATCCGGGGAACTAAGTTGGGCCATGAACCACCAATTAAAAGCTTCGATTTACACATGTGACTGATTCTAACCCAATCATACAGACGGCAGGTGCATCTAAGTGAAAATGCGTGAGATTTATGTGCCGTTATTGTGCATTGCATGAAGCTTAATTTCCATTCTAAGAGGTTTTATTGTTGTCAATTTCTATGCTATACAGTGAGAAATACCGGGGAGAGAATGTGAAATCATCAAGTGAACTAATTTTCGTACGCCTGCTACTTTCTTTAATAATGATCGGAAGGACATTATGGAGAAAACTTGTGCCCAATGATCTGAATTCTTCGAATCTGAAGGAATTGTGGCAATTGAAGCACTTTGCTGGAACTCACATTAATCCGCAAGCGACGCACGACTTTTTTTCCTATCTCTGTAAGGTATTAGGAATTCCTTTTTGCCCACTTAATAGGTTCCTCGATGTGCCGGACATAATAGGTTCCTCGATGTGCCGGACATTTCGTATTTATCACACTTCTAGCAAACCGAAGCAGATAAACAAAATATTTAGTTCTGCGATCACAACTATCTTCCCTACCAATGCGTCGTTTTCATCGATAAGTCTGCCTATTTGGTTTTATTGCGAAGCCTTCATCAGCTTGATGTATATATATATATATATATATATATATATATATATATATATATAATGAGAATGCAATCATAGACACCGTCTGTAATCAACTTGAAGTCTTGATGTCGTTTACTTATTCGCTGACAATTCAACATAATTCTCATTATTAGGCTACTTCCGACGATTAATTCTGCCTGACCTATCTTATCCAGTTGCATGCATGATTATACTAGATGAAAAAGCACTCGCACATCGAGTTGAGTCATTTTATTCCTAATTTTTTTATTAGCAATAATAACACGTTAGCACTGGCGATGAATAGAACTAAAACATTACCGAACTAAATTTTTCAGCGCATTAGTATTACGTGGGAATACATTTGGGCACCTTACAAACGAAAACTGTGCTGACAAGCGATGGTGATAGTTACTCATAAAAATGCAATACTTTTGCACCATCTGAAAAATTTAGTTAGGTGATGTTCTAGTTACGCAATTCATCCACCTTAGCCAGTGCTGTAATGAATTTTATTAATAATTATAAACACAAGAAGAAAATGATTCAACTGGATGTGTGAAGGTTTTTATTATGGCATTTTTATGAATAACAGACTGTACAATAGGATCGTCATTCAATTCGAGAATATCCACGTGTTTTTTGTGACTTACTCTCAAATTTGAATGGAAAGATTTCTACTTATTACAAACATATAACTCCTGCCATTCATCGTAAAGAAACTGCTGTATTCAGTACGTGGTCTTAATGTTGAATTACGATTGACCAGAATTATGCAGTGGATCTTGACTCGTTCAAAAATGAAAAATCGAAGAAGCACCAGACAAGGGAGGTTATCCGAAAGTTGAAAGCCTAGCCTACATTTCTTCATCAACAAACCTCAGCTAGCGCAATGCTTTTATTTATAGATAACTTGCAGCTTTTCTTCTAACACATTTCCACACTCAATTTAAAGAAAAACTTTACACAGTGTGCATAATTGATGAAATCCATAATGAATGCAAAAGAAAAAATATAATATAAGAAACTATATCAATGATGAAATCCACATATTATCAGGTATGGAGAACCTTCTGGATATTTTACAAATTGTAGCAATGCAAATTTTACATTTCCGCATGAAGGCCCATCGTCATGACATTGTCATTTCTACGTGTGTAGAACTAGTTAAGAGTTTCTCAGAAGAATTTGACTCAAATTTTCTCTTTAGCGTCAACTCAATTCTAAAGAATTGTATAGCATGTCACTTATTGAATGTGTAGGCCTTGATTTTAAGAACTAATGAGAAACTAATTTGACTGAAAAAATTAGGTCTGCTATTCAAGAAGAGTTTGTTATGATTTGTGAAGTGTGAGGAGAACGCAGCTCATTTAACAGCTGTATTGTCTATGTTTTAGCCAGATGTGAGATGTGCACAGCATTCTGAATGAAAAATGAAATCAATTGGTTCATGAAATTTGAAAATTTTATTGAATTCTAGATTGACTTTCTTTTGTGTGAGATCTTTCTAAAAGACAATTTTTTCCCAGGCCAAGAAAATGGATAATCGGTTGCTGAAGGAAACCTGCGAAGGAAATCGCCTTGGAAAAATAGTTAAATTCATTCTTTTGGAAACTGGCTTTCATTCTTAAATATAAGTGCCCTGAAGAAAGTGCTACGCGTTCAGACGAACATTGTGCATCTAAACATCCACATTTCATGTTTTTTTAAATATATTTGCTATGTCAACAAAATGCGTGCTCAACATAATGCATAATGGAAGAGAGCTTGGGAGCCAACCAAGACATGAATTCTGATGAATCGTAAAAAGTACTTCAAACTACATCCTGTCTCTTGTCATATGTTGTTACTCAGTTAAAAATCGAATTTACGTTTCTGCTGAACTGAAAAGAGATGTTGCAAAGAATCCGGCTCACTTTTACTGATGTTTAAGTACTGATATAATTTCATAGTGTATAAATTGCAAACTGTTCATTGTGTGAAATTACTTTTGCCGTATCGATTGGTATAATCATGGTTGCAATTTTTATATAAATCTATCAACATTAATAGTATAGAAATTAAAACGAATAATTTTTGCATACATGATCTCAGTTACAAGCTGAAAATTCAAGTAAAATTATAACGCAGCCACAGGGACAATAGTGTGGAATGCTTACACATATCAATTTTTCTGATAAAGACTGCTGCTGAGAAGTCCTCTAAAATACCATTCTCATGTGCCGTTAATAACGAAAGAAAGAACCAATCTGATGGAGTCGAGGTATCAATCAAAATGTAACACATACTTAGACAGCCGAATCCTATACGTAAACAATTAATCGCACTACTCATTAACATAGTCTTCACAAGTAGTTGAAAATAACATTCATCTCCAGACTTAACTACAGACCTGGTCCCCGTTAGCCAGTGGTACAGCTAATGTTGTAGTATCCAAATCAACGCTCATGCAAAATATGGGACGCTTTTGTGATGATATTATTTTTTCACTAGAGTTTCCACTCTATTAATTCTCTACTCTATGCTTATTAGTTAGGAAATATAATTAAACTTTAGTCTTTACTTTAGCAATAGTAAAATTCCAACGTAATTACTAAAATGCAAGGTTAATTTCATTTTCGAGTGAAAAATACTTCCTTAATATGTCAGTACGAATCTATTATATCTCAGTCATACAATGAACGTACGTGATTATTTTGAAAGAACACAGAAAAGAAATTGATGAACCTACTATCACTAGCTCATACAAACCATTTTGTTGCAAGTAGACCCATATATATATATATATATATATATATATATATATATATATATATATATATATATATATATATATATATATATATATATATATATATATATATATATATATATATATATATATATATATATAGAGGCACTGCCATGGGCACTAAAATGGCCCCTACTTATGCCGTTTTAGTTATGGGGTTCATTGAAGAGAACATGTATAGGATTCTTCGAGAAATTCATGGTGATGAGATTATGACCGCCATGAAGAGTGCATGGCAAATATATATTGACGACTGTTGGGTTATTAAGGAAAGCAGATTTGGCGATATTAATAACTTTTATGATAGGATTATTAGTTTAAATGAGAATATAAAGTTTACGATGAAATCGAATAGCGCCTCTTTGAATTTTTCGGATGTTTTAGTCTACGAGTATAAGGATAGGAATAAAATTGAAACTGATATTTTTCACAAGCTAACGGTGGTTTCAAAATTGCATGTAAATGAAAATTCTATGATCCCGTTCATAACAACGCATAACAAGAACAATCCGAACATGTTTCAAGAAGTGATTCTTCCAACTAGTGGTAGCTTGAAATTGATAGATTCATTCAAGGACAAAAAATAATGCGCGTGTTCAAGCAACCGAAATCTCTACTTAGATCTCTCTGTAAGAACAACCACAGAACAATTTATGGTGTCAGTAGGTGTGATGAGACGAGATGTGTGTGTTGTGAGACGATGATAGTAGGCAAAATCATTGATTTCAAAGTTAACAGTGTCATCAAACAGTTTAATGTTAATTCTAATCTCAACTGCTACTCTAGTAATGTCATCTATGAAATTCGCTGTAAAAATTGCCAAGAGTATTACATAGGGCAAACTGGAGGCAGTTTTAGGAATAGACTTACCGTTCATAGACAACAGATGTTTAGACCTCAGTATATGTTACTGGACGTTAGTCGTCATATATCTAGGTGTGCAGCGAATATCTCCTCACCATATGATAAATTTGAGGCCGCACCGATTTTTAAAATGCCACCCACATCAACTAAGGTTGAACGTGAGGTAAAAGAAAATTATTTTATTTCTCTGCTTCAGCCCAAGCTGAATATGAGTTGATTGCTTTTTATTATTTATCTTAAAACTATGTCTTATTTCCATGATTTTGAAATAAAGTTTTCATTCCCATGACTAGCCTCAAGAAATGAGGTGAAGCCGGTCGGGAAGCCAGATCTTAGTTTTTCCTGAGTTATTTCTTATTTATTGTATTGGCCATATTATTTTCAATATTTCATTTATATATACAGGGTGAAAATAAAAGAATACCCCAACTTTAAAAATTTATTGTGACAAAACTAAGCAACGCACGAGGTTCGGTGAGGTGTCATTTGTAAGACGACGTTCTGAAGTTTTTTTTACATCTTTGTTCATCTTTGTCCTACCAGAGCTAAGGTAAAATTTACTTTTCTCAAACCATAGTCGGCCATCGATTAACGTAATCGTCTTTCTTGAGTTTAATTTTAGATCGTGTGGGACTCCTACACCGGTACGCATGATGCATTAAGTAATATCTATATTTATCCCTCTGGGATTCCCATGAATTGATGCGTGTCAGTTAGTTACCAATCGCGATCGAATGACTCGTCTCTTAATTTAAAACTTTCTACGAGACCCATAAGTCATTTTTATCATTCTTCAACATGATTACAACGAAACAAAAAGCCTTTTGCGTTATTCAATTCTGCAAATCTGAATCGACAACAACTGTTCAACAACAACTTTCGTTTGCAGTTTGGGGTGAGCCCACCTGATAGAAAAGAGATCCTACGTTGGTACCGACAATTCGTAGAGACTGGATGCCTGTGTAAAGGCAAGAGCCCAGGTAGACCTAGAGTGATGGAGGAGAGCGTAGAGCGTACTCGCGGTGCTTTTCTACGAAGTCCACGAAAGTCAACTCGTCGTGCCAGCCTTGAACTGCAAATGCCTCAATCTACGGTGTGGAAGGTTTTGCGAAAGGATTTGAATATGAAACCGTACAAATTACAGCACCTACAAGCTTTAACAAGTGGTGATACAGAACAGAGAGTGGAGTTTTGCAATTTCATCTTCGAACAGACTGAGTTGGATGTCTCTTTCATTTCGAAGCTCGTATTCTCAAATGAAGCTATATTCTACGTGACAGGGAAGGTGAACAAGCACAACGTACGTATATGGTCAACTGAGAATCCTCACGAATCTGTGGAACTTGTACGAGACTCGCCGAAAGTTAACGTGTTCTGTGCTATCTCGCAATCTACGGTTTTTGGTCCTTTCTTTTTTGAAGACTCTACTGTAACAGGTACCTCGTACTTTGAGATGCTTGTTCATTGGTTGATGCCTCAATTAGAGGAACATGCTGGAAACTTTATTTTTCAACAAGATGGGGCACCGCCTCACTGGCATCTATCAGTCGGACAGTACTTGTATGATCATTATCCTCAACGCTGGATTGGACGTCATTCATCTACAGATAAAGCCCTTCATCGTTGGCCACCGCGAAGCCCAGACTTGTCACCTTGTGATTTTTTTCTTTGGGGGTATATTAAGAATTCTGTGTATGTGCCACCACTCCCGACAAATTTAGAAGAACTGAAATCTCGAATCGCAGCATCCATCCGATCTGTGACATCGGAAATGTTGCAAAACGTCTGGCGTGAGTTTGATTATCGAATGGACGTTGTTCGTGCTGCTGAGGGCGGCCATATTGAGCATTTATGATGTTTATATAGGGCCTATGATACAAATGGTTAGTATTGTAAAATCGTATTTTATTTAATTAAATACTTGATGGAAATAAGGTAGACTTGCACTTAAAAAGTTACAACAGAGTTGTCGGTAAAATAAATAATAAATATCATGCATTTTTAGCCAAAAATTAATGATCAAAATTTTGTTGAAAACTTAAGAAATTAAGTCATTGCTTTGGTAGTAAAAGAAACTTCAGAACGTCGTCTTTCATATGACACCTCACCGAACCTCGTGCGTTGCTTAGTCTTGTCACAATAAATTTTTAAAGTTGGGGTATTCTTTTATGTTCACCCTGTATACAGAGTTGGAAAAGTCGGAATTGGAATTAATTCCATTTTTCGTCGGAATTGGAATTGGAATTGACGATATTTAAATCTACTGGAATTGGAATTGAACTTGATAAACCTCAATTCCACTTTTTCGATAGACCTGTGATAAATCTATTTGTACAAAATTTGAGATCACAGTACTCGGCCGTTGTGTTAACTGCACGCAGAGATAAGAGATAGATCGACAGAGGTAGCTTTATTCTATTGTTGAATAAAGTGTGCTTTTTGTGACTTCGATTGGCCTACAACCCCGGACAATTTTATTTCAGCGATTCAGCAGACAATAAAAAGACAATCATCTTTGTTCAATCTGTTATTTAGTTATTTATCAAGTAAGATAATTCATCAAAATAAAGTAACTGTTGAATTTAGTTCTTGATAGGATAAGCACAAAAACTGGAGATTAACTTAATTGTTGTACACACGAAAAACAATTGTTTGGAAAGAGGAAAATTGACGCTGCATTAAAGGGCAGCAACCCTGTCAGTTCAAATCACAATATAGACAGTGACAACAGATTATTCTAATAATTAGTGATTCAATTAAAATGGCAATTACATGAACTATTATTCAGCTTCCAATCACAACAATCAACAATATTAATTTTTAAGACTATAGTTATATAGATGCGATACGCAACGATAAAAGAAAAACTTTACACTTAAGGGACTTTCACACGAATGCGAATTTCATTGCGAATCACGGCGAATTTTATAACTTTAACATAATTTTATATTCGTCACCACTTCGCAATCATTCGCATTGTCATTCGCAATGAGTCGTACAGTTCGTGGAGAATCACGGCTTCATCGCGACTCATGGAGAATATTTTGGAATATTCAAAATATGTCGCGATGAAGTCGGCGAATTTTCCATTCGCAACGGAGTCGTAGGTGATTCTCACGCGTCTCATGGGCATCGTAGCGGCTTCGCCGACACAACATGCACGAATTGGGTCACGACAACAGTGAGACGCTTCGCGAATGAATACGACAGTGATGAGACAGTGCCAAGAAAGACTGCGAATGTGTGTGCGAATGGATACGATTGAGTCACCTTGGGTCACGTGTATCAAATCGTATATAAATACGGAAGCTTGGACAGTAGCAGAATCAATCATGAGTGATACATTGAGTGAGTTGAGCGGTGACAGCAGCCATGAAGAAGGGATTTCCGACAGTGCAGAGAAAAGAGAAGAAAGACATCTTGAATAAAAAGAAAAATTGACAAACAAGCTTACATCTTCAAAGAAGACCAGGAAGTAATGTTGGCAAACTGGTACCGGGAGAACGAGTGCCTATATAACAAGAAGTTGAAGGAATATAAGGACACAGACTTGAAGAAGTCGCTCATTGCTGACAAAGCGGCAACTCTGGAACCACCATGTACATGTAAGTGTGAGCTTATTTTTTATATTAAAAAGATAACTTGATAGATTGAATACAATTAATTCATCCATATCTATTTTATTGATTCATCAATCAAATAATACTGCTTTTCATCTGATAAAATTTAGTACTATTTCAATAGTTAGGCTATCTACATAAGCCACTCCTTTAATTTATGACCGGCTTTGCTTTATTTTTCCGTAAGCCTAATCCTCATATTAAGTGGC
This sequence comes from Prostheceraeus crozeri, assembly GCA_907163375.1. Lineage (NCBI taxonomy): Eukaryota > Metazoa > Platyhelminthes > Polycladida > Euryleptidae > Prostheceraeus > Prostheceraeus crozeri. The sequence goes on from CAJQUW010011123.1 coordinate 122,471, forward strand.
CTAACAATAAAGTACAAGGGTATTTTACTATTTTGAGGCCAGTTAGGTAAAGGAGGGGTCATGAATAATTTTCAATTTCACCTCGTTTGTTTAATAGGATGAGGTTCCATCAAAATCATCATTACTTAAATAGCTTTTGAAACGCTAGGCTTATTAATCTTACTACGTATCAATGTGTATGTTTTCATACAAATAGCCTATCATATAATGCCCCATGAATACATAAATCTGTACTTAGAATATTCATCTTCGTTTCAGATTATCAGCTGGTTTCATTCTTTGGAGGAATGCGTACAAGATATGGTAAAATTGCTGCCAAAAAGTCTGGACAAGGCTTTTCCGAGTTGAGTGATCGAGATAAAGTGATTTCCGATACATTCGTGTTTCTCAATAACCATATCAAGAGATGCCCAAGTCGCCAAAGCACTAAAGTAAATATTCTCTGATGATTTGACCGTAATTTGTTTTGTTTTAATTTGCTCTTAGGGTTTACACATAGCTTTCCTTGTTCTTCTAATTCTGATATATATTAATAAAACTCATTTAATTTTTAGTTTCGTGATGTGACTAACTCAAAATCGAAAGAAAATGTAGAAGAAACATTAGACGACAGTATGGAGAATAATTTCGAACCAACAAAGGCAATGAAAAAATCCTGCGATGATGAATTAATACAAAAGGTAGGTAAATGATTTCAACAATATTATCTCTTGCTACACTGTAACAGGCAACAACATACTCGTATTTCTGAGTAATATGCTCACCAAAGAATAATGTTTGCTTTATCTACATGGAATAATTAATTTTATCGATCAATACGAATAGTAGTTTTAAGTCTATCTCAAAGAAACCCAAAATACGTGTATTAATCTGATTCTCTTAAAATTAATCAAAATTTTGTTTTTCAGTTACTTCAGCGAGCAGACTCAGCTGCTCAACAGCGGAAGGAGCTCGTAGAAAGGTATCAGAGGTCTCCTCATGAAGAAACAGTCGATTCATTCGTTCGGTATTTGGCGACCCAGCTACGTTTAATCAAACCTGTTCACTGGTTTAATTTTAGTGTCGACGTGCAGCATTTGGTCCAAGGATATATACAGAAGCCGGACGTGCCTATATTTCAGCCACAGCAATACAATTTTCCGACGCATTCGAATTTTGTGCCTCAACAATGTAATGTTACAGTCAACCCAAACTCTGCTTTGCAACAACTGATCGGCTCAGGGGGTTCAGGAGACACATTTGTCAGCCATACCAAGGATGACGTTATATTTTTGTACAATTTTATGGTGTTTCCTACATGTAGACGTACCAGAATTTGTATCCTGTGTGTATCATGCAATTTACTAGACTTTTTATAGTAGAGATTTAATTTGATCTCACATATTTTTTTAGATATAAATTCGTCCATTTCTATTTCATCATATTGTTTTTTGCATGATGCTCTTACATCTCCTAGTTCTCCTGTATCTTTGTATGACCATTCTATTATCAACTCATATATAAATGTATCTTACTGTAGGCATTTTATTGATCTATTTTTCAAAATCCATAGGCCTAATACACAATATAATAGACTATGTTGGCTTTACTGTATATACAAATGAAATAAAATGAATTATAAGTAATCAAATAAGCATACAAAAATACTAAGAACAAATACCTTGAAAGTCTCTCCCTATAAATCCTAAGAATAAACTTTAATTAAAACAAAATTAAATGTGTTAAATAAGACTCGAAAGAACTGCTCGTGCATTGGACTATGTTGGCTTATCTTTTTCGTGTATAAAACAAGTCAATCAAAACCAAATGATAAACAAAAAATATTGGATTCATATCGTTAAATCATATTTTCTTGCCAGGGTAATTTCCCAATAGAGGAATTATAGTAGTCTTTCAAATAATCGCGCTGTCGTTTAGCCGCTGAAAGTGAGGTATTGCCATGCTGACTTCGTAAACCAAGGAGATTCATTGAGTCACGCCATGAACCAGGTACGATGACATGAGTACCGATATCTTCTCGGTCAACTTCCTGTATGATATGAGACGGATGTCGAGTACGAATAAGATTGTGCAGGACGCAGGTGGCCATCACTATGGTTCGAACATTAGTTGGATGTTGTTGCATAGTGGTGAGCAAACAGCGGAACCTGAAAAAACAAATATATATATTGCAATGCATATAGTCCACCTACATACATGTACATGTGCGAGTATAATAAATTGCCTCACAAAAGAAATTTGAGAGAAGTTTGATAATTATCTACCAAACTCAAAACTCTTTTTCAAGTTTACGTACAGTAGGATAAAATGTAAATATATTTCCTTTGTTGATATTTCTGAAATATTCTATCATAGAAAAGTTATATTTCATAAGGTTTTTCCCTCAGTATAAGTTATATTTCAAGTATAAGTTATAGGCTATTGTTGAAATATTTAGAATTTAGTGTTGTTTCAAAAATGAAATTCCATATGGAATCATCAATGAAGATAAATCACTATTTATCTACTGACATTTATGCGTGGCCTATTGTAAATAGATTGTAAAATAAATTGTAATATAGATCATATTCAAATACTAACCTGTGAGCAAGTATCCCGAAAGTGTTTTCTACTACCCGCCTCGCACGAGATAATCTGTAGTTGAATATCCTCTCACGTCTGTCAAGAAATCTGCTTCGAGGATAAGGTTTCATAAGCCAAGTCCGTAACGCGAAAGCATCATCTCCAACGATAGAGTAAGGTATCGGTTGAGTATCATTTGGTAAAGGTTCCGGAGATGGAATGCCAGTTCTCCCAGTCTGCAAAGCCTCAAACAAATCGCAATCTTTAAATATCCCACCATCAGAGCAGTTACCATTAGCTCCCACACCAATGAATATACCGTAAATCGGTAATTTGCATCAACAAGGGCCAGTAGAACAATAGAATGGAATCCTTTATAATTGAAATAAAGTGATCCTGCATTGGATGGACAGCGAATAGCGATATGTTTCCCGTCAATTGAACCGATTGTGTTATGAAAGTTCTAACGCTTGGAAAATTCTGAGGCGATATCCTTCCATTCTGCTTCGGTTTGGGGATGTGCAAGAACTTCTTCGGTATATTCCTGAATTATAGCCTCACAAACTTCAGGAATCAAAATCGAAATTGTATTATGAGCCACTCTGAATTCATATTGTAGACTTTTATAAGAGTTCCCAGTAGCTAAGTACCGCATGGTCATCGCGGGCCGTAGACCTGGTTCCAAAGGCTTTCGCATTATTGTTTCATTCTTCTCAATTCGAGGCCCAACACGACGAAGCAGTTCCTGAAACAATTGGGGGTCTATACGTGGAGAAAATTTTTAAAGCTTGGAGTATCTTCTGTCCGCAATTCAACCATAAGTTTTTCATACGCTCCAAGAAGTGGTCGACGCAAAAGCCATTTTCTTATCCATACAGATCTTATACGATTTCTTCTTTGCTTTCGTCGTATCAATGCTGTGGCAGCTAGAAGAATATTTTCTTCTTCAATTAAAGAATAAAAGCACGAAGCGTCGTCTGGTGACAATATGACGTCCATCATCCAAAGCCTATGTTTGAAAAGTGAATAATTTATGTAGCCATGTACACCTTATTTCATTAAATCGTCATGATGTCTCAAGCATTCGCAGGGATATCTTTATGAGTCGTGGTGGAATCTCATAGCAGTCGTGGCATATCCTATTGGAATCGCAGTCAACGGTTTCAAGGTCTTAACCATGACAAAATCTCAGTGAGACTTCATTGCGAACTTCTGCGAATTTCAATTCGCCGTGATTCGCAATGAAATTCGCATTCGTGTGAAAGCCCCTTTACAGTTCACTTCAGTTCGATCGGACTCACTTATATCAAAATAATATCATAAATATCAGTGTCACTTATACCGTCAATCTTCAATCGCGCTCGATGATGTGTTGCCGCATACGCTACTGTGTTGTTGTTCGCTGGTAGGCAGTTGTAGTTGTTACTTCTGTAGTCAAGTTACACCGCGAGAGCTCGGAGTTCTTCTAACAGCTACTGAAGATGTCGTACGTGTTGTTGTTGGTAGTTGTTGTTGTGTCAATTTCTCATCGTTTCTTATTTATACAAATTTTTAAGACTTGACGATAAATCCGCTTTCTTTTGAAAATTGAAAGAGTTTACTTTAATCTCTGTTCGTTAGCTTTCGTCCCGACCACATTTCGTTCTTATCGCGGAATTTTTAATCTCCTTTTTTAACATGGACCATTAGTCAGTTTTCATGATATCATTTTTATCGTCGTTTTTTTTCTTTCATCAGCAATCACGTCATTCACACATTGAATTTCTTTCTTTTGTCAGTTTATTAATAGATTTATTCGCATCTCTCGCTCTCTCTCTCTCAGCGTTTGATTCTTTGCTGACCGTTATTTTCTTTTCTTCTGTTTCACCAGATATTGAATATCTCGCTTACGAAACGAAAATGGCGTAGGCTGACCGGTTACATATATACATGTACACAAGAAATATGAACTTTGAACATGAGAACGCACATAGGAACGACGCAGGGAACGGCACACAGGAGCAGCGAGGATAGGATAAGGGCACATGGGTTAGATTGAAATGAACAAACGTTTGATACATTAACATAATACACTATACGCGACATGCAATTATCGGAATTGAATCTTATTATGGAATTGGAATTGAATTGAACTGTTTCGACTGGAATTGGAATTGAAATTTCTGCTCCGGAATTGGAATTGGAATTAAAAAATTTCAGTGGAATCTTTCTAACTCTGCCTGTATATATATATATATAAATTGTATATATTGTATATATGTTGTCCCCGGACGCTAATCGCTTGGACCGTAAGTCCAAGGAAGCTACGTTCATTAATTTATTTCATCCTTGCCTCAACGCTGTTTGATTTCTTTGATTTAGATATGATACCTGAAATTTCAGTACAATTTCGTTGAATAAATCAGTTGATTGCCTTGACAAGCCAGAAACGGCTGAAATCGATCGGCAGCGGATAAAAGTTGTTTTTTCTTTTGTAGTATTATTTACATATTTTATAGCATTTGTATTTTACTTTTTATCTATCTAGGTAAAGCTTTATTTTCTCACTGGGAGAGGCATGCAATTGCAAATAACTCAGAGTGTACAAAAATCATAAAAACGCATTACAATTGCGAACTGAATAAACAAAAGCAGTTAGCACAAAATAAAAGAACACTCAGAGTTAACCAAGTCCAAGATACCATACTATAGGTAACAAGAGAGGCAACGCCGATAAAGGAAAGGACATGGATAACAACCGAGAGATGAACTCACGTGTGGCTCAGCCAACCCCACACCAAACAGTGGTGGACACCGCCCCAAAATGAGGAGGGAGGCCTAGTAGACAGATGGGACGACTATCTACTCTCGAGGTGTCACGCAAACAAGGTGATAGAAACCATGTTGAAAATTAGCCTTAACATTATAAATTCATGACATTGACAGAAAAAAATAATGATAGACTTACGTGCCCATCATAAAAGAGTCATAACATTTGAGCGATCCTAGGACCGCAAGAAGAGACAAATCATGCAAATCATAGAAACTGAACTTGAGATATGGCATAAGGGAAGAAACAGATTTATCATAAAAAATGCCTCTGAACGAGACAATGAACGGGAAATGAAAAAGATGCTGCACATTAATATCCAATCTGCGAATGTATTTCAGTATATTGCCGTGAACATCTGGTGAGTGGTATTTCGTCACCTTAATCAAAAAGGATTCAGCAGCATTGAAGTCATTGCAAATTTGGACATCGATGATAATTGCAGTAGAGCCGAAAACAGCAAGAATGTCCGGTTTCACAAATGATTTACCCGATGGAATCTGCGGTTCAAGTGCGGAAAAGCTTGACTTTTTCTCAACACATTTGAGCAAACGTTTCAGCAAATGGTTGTGCCGTTTCACTCTAGCACCATGAGTACGGAAACATCGTTGAATAATGTGAGGCAACGATTCGCTCGACTGGCAGCCAGCTCTGCAGGATGAAGGACCATCACGTAAGCGTCTTTTTATGCGAGCCTGTGTAGGGAGGAGATATCTATATCTATATATATATATATATAGATATAAATATAAGAAGGAAAATAACTCCCGTAAGTCGTCAAGGAAAAACTTTGAATCTTGAAAGCCCGACCGATTGATATGTATTTATACATATACATATAATTCTGTATTGTCATCGTCAACTGTTGTAATGCTCCCACCGAATGTTATGTAAGACAATAAATACCATCATTGTGCACCTCTTTCACTGCGACAAACTTAATTTTCAACAAACCTTATTTTCGAGTGTTGTACAGTCGATTCAAGAGGCAACATAACCTACTTTCATGCACATAAATTTCACGTTGAGGATAATTATATTTTTACTCATCTGATTACATGTGCAATTATCTGCTTTACCATGAGTTTGAATTTGAACTCAGTAATTGATATCTGTATCTCACACCATGTATTTAGGATCCTGTCTGCCAACTTACCTTAGCTGCTACGATAACGTAGACAGGCCTCATTGAATCCTGCAAACGCGATATCTTCCCTATTACAGCATCAATGCTTCCATCAGCAGCAATAGCTTTGCAGTTATGTTTTGTTATCAGTTTTATATTTTCTAAAGAAACATCGCTATGTAATTTGTTCAGCAATTTGATCTGCTTTTTTAAATGCTGAGTCCGATGTCGATTGTTCTCAGAATCTGCAGATTTCTGATTTGTTCAGATTTCTAATCAGTGTTTGTCGATCTATAAATTTAGATCGCCGTAATCGGTTGACTTGTCAATCATTAGATAAGGTTATTGTTGTAAGGGGACTACAGGGAAGAAATCAAATAAGTGCTAGCAGTATTGAAATTGCCACAGCGAACTACGAAAATAGAAAATAACAGTAGAATAGCAATAGTGCGATAAAGAAGTTCGTCATCTCTGCCCTGGGGTTTTCAATCCCGGGGTCTCGGGATCACAGGATTATTGCATTTTTTACGGGATTCTGAATCCCTGTATTCCTTAACATCTGTTTTTAGGCAGCTAGGCTGTATGAAGATTAGGGTTTTCAAAATCCCGACTTTTTCTGATCACGGGATTGATCCTGTGATTTTTGCGATCCCGGTTCCGGGATTTGTCCCGCAGGATTGGCAAGATCAATGCATTTACTGATAGTATACTTAGGCTACCGTAGGTTGAACAATTATGGCGTTTTAGATTCTTAGACGAGTATTTTGAACAATGCACTGTACAATACAGCTTATGATATCAGATAGACAATTTTTCTTTTCACATGCAGACATAAACTATAACTAAATCTGGTAATCGTTCACCATATACGTTGTGGCATTAAATCTGTTATGTGATTTTCAAATCGAAATTGAATCGATATTGCACAATAATCGCTTCGAAAAGTCATTAAATATTAGTGCGCCTGTATGCATACCGCTCTCTCTTTCTTTCTCTCAACTGCCTGAACATAGTTTTATTTGTTGATATCAATGAAAGTAAACAATTTTTGGCACACTGCACGAAAATACGCTTAAATTAATTCTAGCATATGATGAAAATGTGTGAATAAGTAATACGCACCTACATGTAATTATAAGACTACCATGTCTGATGTATTCTTGATAGTTTAGGTCTAATGTTGATGCTGAAAAAAGTACAAGTTTAAAATATAACAATATACTCGTATTGCAATTTGCAACAATGACATACGTGTATCTTCATTGTTACCTCCTCGTTACACATTTTCCTCCATTTTCACACAGCCCAACTACCTAGACACAGATGGTGACGAATACCGCGATTCTGAATGCCGCAAAAATACGATAATCCCGGGATTGAAAACCTTAATAAAAATATAGTAACAAGGAACATGAAGTTCATGATGCAAGAAAGAACATGAACGCCTATTGTACAGGCAGATTTGATGCGTGAAATGTGAATGTGAACGCGGTGCAAGAGCTAAATATAGACTTCCCACGCACGATCAACTTAACAACAGACACTTCCAAACTCGAGACTAGAATAAATATATCATATCATTTTTATTGTCTATACCTTAGAAATATAACGCTCGATGTATCTGTAAATCTGCCAATTATATGCATTTTTGTTATTGCATAGATTGTAAAAATACTCTTTTACAAACTGGTTTTGAAGCGAAATACTGTTCCCACGAAAAGATTTCAGTGGGAAGGGTTTCAGTACTAGTCGTAGAATTAATTTTAGCGCATATTTGTGCATTATGACTAAAATTATTTATTTTTATTGGTAACCGAAAGAACTTCGCTTGAGAAGAAGTCTTCTGTCTCAGTAAAAATTGGAGGTGTCTCTACTTCACATAAACTTCATTCAATTCCCCATGTTTCAAACATTTGCATGATGTTCTACATTACGTACTCAATCAAATCAATATAGATTATACTGTATCTCAGACAATGGCGATGGAAGTTATAAAAACAGATTGTCTAGCACAACTCATAATAAATATGATTAATATAAAATCGCTAACGGCAAGAAAATCAAAAATTATCTGCAGAATAACAGTAAATAGGTCTAGTTAAGCACGAAAGTATAGAAATTCGACTAGTCGACTATTTTTTGCGTGATTAGTCGACTAGAAAAAAAACCAAGATGAACACCCATGGTGACAATACAAACAGCGGAGCTCAACGATAAAATGAAATATCGTCACGATTTTGTCGTCATCGATACCACTATACTGTGAACGCGCCTTCAGTATACAAATGAATTCGCTCCTAGAATGGAGAGATTCAACTAAAACAATAAGTTTATGGTGATCTGGATCTGCTATTATATACTGTATACATGCTCATCTGGAGCATGCGTGAGAGCCTTTCCGGGATAATAGAAATATCGAAGGTTGACCATTAATCAATAACCAAAAACTGTTTTCATTTTCATGCATCCGTTCAAGAAAGACGACCTATTCCGTGTGACATTCATAAAGCGACGTCCATATCCTGAACAAGGTCCAGGATAATGGCAACGTCCATATCAGCAGAAAGGCGCTCTTCGCAAATAGTAATGATATTTGCTGTAATCGTCCTACACCTCGCAACACTGCATATGCTCTGCTCGCCATCGATAATCAATGGTAGGCAAAATTTGCGGTAGCAAGTGTGATGAAATAACACAATCCACCTTGGGAATCGAAATTGTGGAATGCCTTCAGAGTCGTCAACCCAAGCGCGTGACACAACTAGTATTTGAAGAGAGTATGCACGTGAGTATGTGCGGATTTATGAGATCAAAATTCCAGGTTTTTGAAAGGTCCTGTACAGTTGCATGCATCCACGGAGAAGTATTTCTCCATGTTTAATACTTTTTTAGTAACATAGCTCACATAATATCAGCGTATTTTGAAGAAGACATGCATGCAAATTGTATCTAATTGCTCTATGAGTAATTGCCTAATTTTTGCAGATGTCGTGCAAGAAACGACACAAAAATCCAAAGTATTTCTTGATGGCATGGTCACTCCATCGCATTTCGAAATTGAGGATAAAGATTTGGAAGATTCATTGTCGCTACATCAGCCGCTAGTTGATCTGATGAACTCGTCGGCTCTTTCAGAAATCGCATTCACTCCTGAGTGCGATAGAAAGTGATTCAGGTTTTAGGACATTCTTTTATGACTATTACGACTTTAGGACTTTGTGGACACCCGGTCAGAAATAGTAAAAAAAAACAGGTTTTCTCCAATTATTCGACGCTCATTGCAATAAATATCCCAGATTCATCCTGTGCGCTTAGTCTATACACAGACAGTATCAATGGTTAACAAATGGGTATTCCTTGATTATTCTCCCAAAGGTAACCCTTGATATTGTCTGCATATAGACGAAACGCGTCGGATGAATTTGGAATTTTTATTACAACAAAAAGTCGAAAAATTGGAGTCTGCATTTTTTCTAGGGGAGTGAAGCACTTCAAAAAGAAAGATATAATTGTCTCCATCATTTACTCATCGCCACCAGCATGCCAACTGCGACTGCTAAATTAAGAAATCAATTCGCCTGCTTATCACTTCGCTTAATTCTCTGAACTTAATCAATAAATTTGCAATTTCCTCAACACGCAACTATTTGAACCATGAGCTCATCCAATAATGGCGCTCTATAAATGAACAGTTATTAATAAATTCTGACAAACCTCTTTCAATTTATTTGTTTTCTACAACGATGGATTTCACCAGTGTAAGCTGATGCGCTATTAAAGAGGGATCGTGTTCATCCAGGATAGAGATCTTTATTCAGGTCAAAACATGCACATGATGCATAGTCAAGTATGAGCGTTAGTCATAGAGGACTGCTACAATGAGTGCCGACAAAGTCAAGCAAAGTTGTAAACAACTTTTGATGTAGAAGGTCATCAGTGCACATGCAAATTTGCATGATGTTAAAATTTCAATCTTTTCTCTACTTATCAAATGTCGATCGTCAACAGCACTGATTAATCTGCTTCCCCCAAATACAGTGAAGCTGATACCTCACAGAAGCCAACAACCACGTAGGCTGATAGTGTTCATCTGTCAAAACAAGTAAAATTATTTCACTAGTATCACCACTTCTGATAACTGAGAAACCTTTGGAATAATGCAACATTTGCCAAACTTTTCAAGTCATCCCTCTATACTATCAATTTTTCTTCATATAGTCAAGCTGAATCATGCGTGATTGCTCGAGAGACATTTCATCATCCAATTGACGCCTCGAAAATTGAGGATCAATTCTTCGGTGAAGACCTTTCTGTTATCTGTCGGTTGATGTCAAGTTCCCGACGAAGAACGCGAAATATCGGACTATAGACAATATATAATTCCTGAGAAATCCAGACGCACTTTATTTTCCATCATTACTACTCCAGGGATGGCAGAATCATCTCGTTTATATCTTTCATTAACTTTTTGTAATAGAGCTTCAGATCGCGCTCTTTTTCGTCGTTGATTCGAGTCGTATGATTCAGTTATGAAGTCATGCTCTGTGAACGGTTTTCAGCAAATCTTTGAGTAGTTGTTGAGAAGGAAGTCTTTTCTCGACATTTTGGCAAGCCATTTCGTTAATAGTTCTTGGTCATGCAAAGGGAATTGATTCAATAATTGAAGGCACAGAGTATCTCATCAATGCCTTACGAAAGTTCGATATCACTGAATTGTATGCGTCTAGGGATTCCAATTCCGGGATCAAAAATCCTACCGGATTGAGATGATAACACAATGACAGCATTTGATCTAAAGAAAGAAAACGGAAGACAAAACCACCATAAATCCACAAATTCACAATCTATACAACGGATATAAATGTAGACTTTTCAAACTTCAATAACCGTCTGATAAGACTTTTGATAGTAAATCGAGAATTGAATTCGAGTTTGCCATTTGCTTAAGCTAGTAATATTTGAAAATGAAATCAATTTGGATGGATATTGGCCAAATAGGCTTACAATACGGGAATGAGGAAACGAGTCAATTCTAGGGGTTGAGATGTTTAGGAAAAAAAATGTTCACTGGAATCACAGTCCTTCCTTATATTACTGGCCTCTGTTTGAAACTCTACCACAGGTTCAAATAAATCTCAAGATTAAGTTGTTCAGGGAGAGTTCTCCTTATTTAAACACAGTTGTTATTCACGGCATTTGCCTGTGTTTCCCCAGGCTTTGAGAGCCATTCCTTTAGGTTCATTCGATATGGTTGGCATGGCCCTGCCATGTAGTACAGGTTGGAGGTTAGGGGCCGAAACCTTGCTTTATGCAGCCACATGGTTCCTCCCTGATGACTCCGTACACAGCGATCTTATTTTGGCTTCTTAGATTTCTTGATTTTCACCATTTATAATTTTCGGTTAGCTTCTCATCATATCTAATGACGAACTCTCATTTTAGCTCTTAGATTGTAAATTGCGTATTTGAGTTATTTCTTTTCCCTTCAAAAGCAGGGTCGGCTAGCCATTACATGTATTCATTTTCTACTCTGTACTGGGTTAAGTTACTTTATGTCATTAGTATTATTTTATGTTCATTCGCTCTTGACTTTTAAGTTACCTAATTATTTACACGATTCCCCAGTAGGGTAGTTATTTAGCTTTGGCATCTTCCATTTCCTGGATTCTTCGAATTTTTTATCGTGTCATATTTTAATTTAATTACCGTAGAAAGACATATATAAAATTTTTCAGTTCCGCAATCTTGATCTGCTAGTGTAATGCATGGAGAAAATAGTTGTAATTTTGACTAACTTACCACTTTTCATGTAGCTCCTAGCTAAAGATGGCATAAAACAGAAGTTCCTTGTTCATATTCGGAAGCACATTAGGCGACACGCCGCTCTTCCATGTGTACGAGTTCCATTTATCCCACTCTCATTCTTTCGCACTGAGTGCTTAGCAAGAATGCAGAGTGCATCCATTTTAAAAGTTCCTGGTTTGACCCTACCTAGATTTGATTTGAACCCAGGTCTCCCAGACGCAGAGCGAGCACACTACCACAAGGTCACTGCGCCTTTGTGTTAATGTTAATAATGTCAATGTTAACTGTGCCTATTTTAATAATATGACAGTCTCTATCCCAGGCTAGCGCTCGTCATCCGTGTTGGATCAAGAAAAGTCCGGACTGATAGGCATGCTCTGATCCCGGGTCTTCGCTCTACCAACCCCGAGTGTCAGAAAATTGAAGATTGAAACTGCAAAAGTTTTCCAATTGTTCCCAAATACTCTCAGCATTGAAAATATCAATTTGTGCTTGACTAATATTGTTATTATTATTCTAGTATCAGAGCCTGCCTGTCAGTCCAATTGTTGTAAGCAGACTTAAAGTTCGACAGAATACATACTTTAAGTCTTGCAAATCCCTATACTACATGCACGTAAACCGACTTCTAGGGATTCCGAATATCTGCTAATTCCACACCCGGGTATCCCATATTCTCAACATACATTTGTGCTTCCTAATAGCACTAAGAGGACTTCTAATAGGACTGGTATTTTGAAATCCTTACCTACATCCCACAGATGACTTACCCTGATTTTGATCTGGGAGTCAGTGGAGATAATGCATAACTAATGACATCAATAGCTGATGACATTCATCCTTCCATAGAATTTGAAGTTGACTATCCATCTAGAAATGAAGTTTGCAAAATACCTACCTATCCTGGATACAAAAAATAAAAGATGAAAACATGATTGCACATTAACACTATTGTAAAGAAGTTTCATCGAAGGCGGACATTCATGCCAACTCATCTTCATGAAGAATAACAGGACGATTCTTACACAAGAAGTTCTACAAGTTTTAATGAATTGTAGCACTCTGCTTCCTAGGCAAGAAATAGCCTATCACGTAAGAACTTTGGAAAAGAAAATGGAATTTTCTGGACATGGCCAGAAGTTCAGAAGAGAAGTGGTAGATTCGGCCCTTAAAGTGCATGACAAGATAAAACACAAATAAAGAAAAAGGTATTCAACTATCTAGAGACCAAGAGGATGGAAAAGGCAAGAGCGAAGAGATAAGAGAGAGGAAGAATGGATGGTATACGGCGTTTCCGACGGCCGCGCAGTCCACAGATTTCCTCGCAGGAAGATCGATTGGATGCGAATTGAAGACTCACCACTGGTAGGCATGCTTGAAGGCAGAACCGTTGTGCATTTGTGAAATGAAATATCCGTGGAAAATACTTCAAAAAACATGATTTCATCATTACACGTCTTTTCATCAGGAGAAAGTCAATTTTCAATAACATGTATCAATGATTTTGATTCTTGGAATGATCGTGCTACACAGCACGAATCAGAAGAACCAGCTGCGCTCTCCGTGATTAAGAAATTGGCGAGAATTTTCGACCAATATAATCATTTGAACCATAATTTAAAAAATGATTAACATTCAAGTTGTGCAAAAATTACATGAAAATATGATGGTAGTAGGTCTCACAATATAGAAGAGAATGTCAATATGCATCACATCAATCGCCTTCACTGTGTCAAATTTCAAGATTGTTTCAGCCTTATTTTCTCACGCTCCAGCGCTTCTCCTCAAGGCTCATTATTGGGCCCTCTCCTTTCTGTGTTATATTGAAGCGATTTGATGTCTGTCTCCGGCACTACTAACATAGCTCAATATGCCGATGATATTTATCAATTTTGTCCAACAAATATAAAGATTTTGTATCGCAGTGTGTCTCTTCTATCAGTTCTGAATATGAACATTTCAAAGATTGGACACCATCAAATTCATTTACTGTGAAAGATGTGAACTGAACTGAATGTAAAGAAATCGAAACTCGATGTTCAAGGCGTCTATATTGAATATTTTGAGAAACTGTCTAAACCATGATGAATAGTGGAAAGTTTATACCTCTAATATTGAATCAGTGCTATTGTGTGTCACACAATTATTTCGTAAACTTGATTCAACATGCTGAATATTGAAGTTTGAAAAATGTGCGAAAAAATCATGTACCTCCTTGTGCAAAAAAGGTTTCAAAAAAAGCTGAACTACAAATAAACAATAGCTGAAACCTTGAGTTTTTAAAAAAGAAGAAATACTCCCTTTTTACCATCACACTGTACTGACCGCACCTGGAAACAAATTGCTGACATAAACTTTCGTCAAACGAATGTGATATCTCTATCCAGTGTTGTACACAATGAGCGACCCTAATGCAGAGGCAGGTTTCATAATGGATTCAACAAAAGCACTGAAGTCTCTGATCATAAAAATGTGCTGATATAGAGCATCGGCTGATATTGATAACTAATTTACCTAGGTTACTGCTATTTGTATCAGATTCGATATTTGCATTGATTCAGTAAGTACACAAGAAACTCCGACCAATAATGTATCGTAGATGTGTCGTTTAAATGGCATGTCTTATTTCTGTAGATTTCACCTTTTAAGTATTTACCTGCAATATACTCGTAGATAATGGGCTTTTGAAAATATCGATAGATATTAGCAGCTGTTATTAAACGAAGAAATAGAGACATCTTATTTTCAAGCTATACAGCATCTCAATTCCATTCTCTAAGAAAGATGATAGAGTGGGGAGATCAGAGCAAATATTAAGTTCAACTCTCATTTAAACTGTCACTCTTGAAACTGTTATCTTCTTCATATAGCATTGAAGGTCATTTTTGTTGTCGCATAAAATTTGCTATTGTTATCGATTCAAAGTGCAGTGCGAGTCAAATATTGTTTTGTTAACCTTCGACACAAAAGCAAGTTTCAATTGTCACATCAGTGAATTAGGCTCCGTGTCAATCATGCTATATCTCTTTATGTTCAGCTATAGCTGTGTGAACTCAAGTTCTAATAAATCAAGATTTGTAATATTTAACTCATCTGACATATCTGAGATGCATGATGAATGAGCTCTCTAGTAGTATTGCTTCATTCCGATAGATCGCATTTTTCCGCACACATAATACTGACAAGTGTTTTCTCTATTAAGAACGCTTGACACACAATTTAAGCTTAAAATATAGGATGAGCGAAATGGTATCTCAGTACGTTTTAGAAATGTGTGAATGCCAAAAACACGTAGAGAACATTCAATAATTCCAGTATGTGTTCTATATATAATGACATTAAAATACTTAAATTCGTACCAGACAGTAAAGGGGGTCACTAGCCGTCCCCCCGTAAAACAACACAAGCAAAGAATGAACAGCACGCGCTGACAAAGTTTTCAACAGAAGGAGATGAGGAGACTACGGCAGTGATCGAGGGAGGCCACTTGAATCTCTGCACCATGCAAACTGTCAGGAATTCTATTTCCATACCGCCGAATTCTCGCTTTTTTGGAGGAGGGATGAATCTGAGAAAACAGTGCAAAGACCACCTCGACTCCATAGCAGAGGCGTGTCACACCTGAATACTGCTGATACGTTCAGTAATACGTACTACTGCTTCAGTCATATATCGGTCTCCAAGGATCATCACGTTTCTGTTTCTAGAACAACTGATTTCACTAGCGATTGGGACGATCAGGACCCTCTGTTTGAATTGAAGTTTGCAATGGCACGCACTTGCAATGGCAATGGGCTTGTTTCAGGTAGGTGATATGCACATTATGTGGTATCAGTAGTGTGCAGGGTGAGACAATTCTTTAAATATCTCTCCTATCACACACGTTGACCTCTACAGACACAATAATCCATGCGACTTACGAGATGATTATTACTCGTAGATCCCCAACTTTTTCAAGAAATCTGCCATCTCCTGAAGACCTGTGAAATGAATGTTTCCTTCCGACAAGTAAAGAAAGATCCACATGCACATTGCAAAGTATATTTCGTTCACAATAACACCAACCTTCTCAATCATTGATATTGGAAAGAGCTGTTTGATGCTAACTCATATTTTCTTGATCAGCATTCAAAGATCATCACCGCTGCGACTATTCAGATTCTGCTCTCTTCTTGACGGTGACATTGGCAGTCAGTTTGCCAGTAAATGCAACATGAGTAGAATTAAGACGTAGAGGCCTACATCATAAAATGCTCTCTAATATCACAGCACTAAAATGCAAAATATCGAAGTCAAATTTCATGACAACATTAATGGATATCTAAAATATCACGAGACAAAGGTTCAGCGATGACTGAATGCGCTTTATGATTCTTGGATTACAGCGAGATGGAGCTTTGTGACAGGTTTCTGATTTCCAATGTTATCAGGACTTTTGCAAATATCTACTGAATCAGCAGCAATTCGATATTTTGAATGATCAAATCTCAGAGTGAAGTCAACAACATTATTTTTAAAGTCAAATTTCATTTCAATGATTCTACTCAGTCATAAATCTAACAACATTCCTGCTGTCAGGAATCTTATTATAACAGCGATAAACGAGTAAACCTGACTTTATGAACAGTGGATCAATAGAAATTTAGCAAAGAGAATTTAAGGACAAGAGAACTATAATAAGACCAATTGTCCGATTTGACTGGATGGATGCGGTCGGATTGAAGACGGAATGGGAGCTATGGGAGTGACGCAGTCAGTTGAACAGCAAAATATCGATGAAATTAAGGTTCCTCAAATAACATCAGAAATAGATTTATGATTTAACATCAAGGCCTGGAAGCTTCGTGATCAAGAAAGCAGAAAGCTATTTAAAGAGAGGCTCAGGCAAAAGACAGAGATGGGGACGCACAGTGAGTGGAATCAGCTTCAGAATAACATCCTGAAAACCGTTGAAGAAATCTACGGAGCAACAAAAGGTAAAAAGAGACAAACACAAAAAGAGACGTGGTGGTGGAATCTGAAAGTTCAAGAAGCAATAAAAGATAAAAAGATGGCATACAAAAGGTGGCAGCAATACAGAAGTCAAGATGATCGGGAAATTTACAAAACTAAGTCACTATTGGCAAAGAGGGAAGTTGAAATTTCTAGACAGGCTGCATAGAAGGCGTGGGGAGAAAATTTGAGCGCAACAGAAATACAGCAGAAAATATTCAAGGTTCCGAAACAAATGAAAAGGGATCGGAAGGATGTTGATCAGAAGAGATACATAAAAGATGTACATGGACAGACTTTCACGATGGAAGACGACATGTGCAGACGATGGAGGGAGTATTTTTCTAAGCTTCTGAACGAGAGTAGCGAGTTTGCTGTTGAATGAATTTGCTGTTGAATGAATTGACGCAACTGAGGGTCCCATTTAAGAAGTTTCCAAAGAAGAAATACGCACAGCGTTTCGAAGCATGAGGAAGGGAAAAGCACATGGACCGTCAGGATTTTCAACGGAGTTGATGAAAGGAGCGGAGGAGATTGTCTATCCATCCATCTTTCAGAAAGCTATGGGATCGAAGGAAATCCCTACATCTTGGAAGAAAAGTCTGACGATCTCATTGTTTCAGGATAAAGGGGATTCACTAAGCTGTGGATCGTATAGAGGTATCCGGCTTCTGCGATATATTTCTGCACTATATTTCTTCAAATGCATTTCGAAGCGACACGGGGGGATATTACACCCACTCCACGGGTGTACATACCTCGGAGCAAAGATAAAATAAGAGAAAGCGTATTGAAGTCGAATTTATATCTTGATTTGATTGACTGATGTAAACATCGACACAGCTGTCGAGCGTTACTTCAATTGTCAAAAGAGTTAGTTTGTTATGCTTTCGATGAATGACTTTCTGACTGCGTTTCTTCATCTATGTGTGCTATGCATGATTGTTTTATTTTCCCTTTAACAACATTATCAATAACACTACTCCATCTCTATCAGGGCAAATAAACGCATTAATTGAATGGTTACATACAAAATACGGCAAGGAATCAGAACACAACACTTGTTGTGAATTCTAAATCAAGTTAGAACAATTACGAAGTTGAAACTAATGAAAACAAACAGAGACATCAAGAACAATTGATGTGGGCGGAATGAAATAATGTGCATGCCAAGTCGAACAATGCGACAATGATCCAATTTGCATCTACTAGGAGAATTGAACAGATAGATTAATTCTCTGTAGACAATCGAGTTCAAATTTGTGAACATATTACAATTGATAGTAATAATATTCTCGTCAATGACATCTACAGGTAATAGTTGCTGCTCGTTAAATCATTGATAGGCTTGATGACAATGTTTTCGATTTTTCAACAGCAATGTTTCCATCGTTTGGAGATGAATCAATGAAGCTAGATTTAAACATAAACAAAGAATGAACAGATGAATTAAAAAAAACAAATTTTTCCATAACATTTGTCTTGATCGTTCATAGTAGATGAATATTTACTTTTTTATATACTGACTTAGTAAAATACATTATTTCACGAGGTCATTGGCTCACGTAACGTGCCTTGTATAAAAACAGAAGTCATAACGAAGACTTTCCTTGAAAGTACAACACATTTTTCATCAATAATCGCATTATTCAATAGCTCCTGTACACATGCAACTTCAAATATGTTGGTGTTTTTTCTAATTATAGTGCAAATCATTTACGCATGTTGAAATGTACACTGATGCAGTAATTGAAGAATAAGCGCTATTACTAAGTAGCATTGTGGAATTCCTTCTGGCATACATCAACACAGATTATTTCGCACTTGCTTTTATATGCACAGAATATCAGCGCACCCGAGCACAGTAAAGAAAGCTGAATGGTTCATTTCTCGAGTGACAGAGTCAAACGAGCACGTTTTGCAGTTAAGTTTGATAAAAGTGATATCGCGCTAATCGCGGTAGTACACTTGATGTCATCGTGATGCTCTTCCGAGCACCTGTAGTCAGGTCATCAGCGCGACTTTCTGCAGAGAAAGAGGACGAAAATGAAACTTTCACAGAATAATGTACACCTCATGGCTGCCACGAATCTGAGCGTCTCCCGAGTTCTATCCGGTTCCTCCTCTTTCAAATAGGATCAAAGAGAAGTAAATCCAATGCCACGAAGACTGAAGTTTTCTATGTTTCTCTGAATAAAGTGAAATTGAGGTTTCTGGCATGGAATGACCTTATGTGTCAAGCACTCCTGTACATGGAGCGAAACACATTCAGATTTAGCAAGCCTCTGTATATCAGCAAACACAACATTTTGGCTAGTTATAGCCATCTTCTGTCAGATTCTCGCATGTATCACCGATCAGTTCAATCAGCTGCATGATAATAGCATACTCATGATAGAGGATGACAAAACAAAGATGCTTGAAAACATGCCACACTGAACAAATTCAATGTTACAAATCCCTGGAACTAAGGCTAAAATATTATAGCCTTTTTGTTGTCATTTAAAGATCTTAATTACAATTTTAGTTGCACCTCTCCTCCTGTTGCTGCACACGGATCATTAATTAAAGCATATAGACTTGACTAAAACTTTCTTTTAATGTATTCCTACAAATGAAACTGATAAGAATAAAATCACTGAGACACATTTTGTAAAAAAGATTTACCAGTTGTCGACAGTGTACTGAGATGCAAGATGGCATACTCCATGCACATTCAACATAACATTTTATTCAAGGACGAAAAAGTTCCAGATCTCTTCATGCTGAATTTTTGGAAACAAGGTGCTTGTCCTCAATGAAGACACGGGATCATATTTATGCGTTGAGAGAAAGGAGTTACCATACATATTTTTGGTTCCAAATTTCACTGGAACTTGTCGTCTTAACATCATAACTCAATATAATAACAGTTGGTCAGCTTCTAGCAGCCTACTCAAACCTCATCAACTTTCACTCTCAAAAAGTCAAGAAATTCAATAAAGAGAATAATTCAGGATGCAGAGTCATTTTTCACAATGAATTTCCGTGTTTTCTCGAGCATTATTTGTCAAATATGATGAGGAAATTTTTGTTTTAATATTTTACCTTGGTCAGGTGAAGAGAAATTTTAGAAGGCCTGACGATATTTGTCATTGCTATAACACGCTACTAATTTCGAAAGTGAAATTACCGCTTCTCTACATAAATGGACATCTGTAACAAAGAGGAGCCTCTTTCTGAACAGTACATAAACTGACATGTGTTATCTGTCCGTGCATTCATACTGTTACCCCTTGATGAAGAATATCGAAATATTGGGTATTACAAAGAATTTTTTTGATTCCTGAGAAAGCCAGTGGTAATTGAGGATATTATAAACGCAAACCAGGAATGGCCTCACTTCAACTTATGCATGATGACATTCTTGAGACAATAAATGAATTGAGATCACAGGAAAGCAGAGGAAGGGACAGACAAGAAAGTTTGATTTTCGATTTTTACTGCTGCTTTGCACTAGTTTTGAGCCAACAAGATCTCTGGCTGTTGTGGAACGTCATCAACGATTGATCATGTGTTGCGCCTCCACGTTTGCAGAAAAGAACTTGACATTTTAGAACTAAAATCAAAGAACTTCACATGGTAATGACCCACACCGCACACGGCACTATCATTCTCTGATCAGCATTCTGTGGAAATTCAAATTTTAAGAACTGAAATTCTTGCACCATGAAACTATGAACATCAAATAATGATGCTGATGTGCCAAATTTTCTCTTTCACAGTGACTAGCAGTAGAAAAAAAATACGATAGATACTTCAAAATCTATATTTCATTCAAGATAGCAGCATGAAGCATTTGTCTTTAAAAATCGACATAAATTGCTGCAGGCTTGTACTTAGATAAACTCGTTAAAATCTGTCAACTTACTTTCTCCAAAGAAACAAAACACTTTAACTCTTCATTGAAGATGAAAATATTCCCTCTGCTTAGATGAAGCTCCATTCTCATTTTATATAAATTCAGTCATTGCTTCGTATTCAGTTGACACAAGCGAAAACAATAACACCAACAGCCAGTCATTATCTAGAAGCTATGGTGATGATATATAATCGAGGAACTTTCATCGCTTTAATAGGTGAGTGAAGCTAACGTGGACTGAGGAAACCTAGCATGAAACAAGTGTAGAAGGCCTCAGCATGAGGTAGGGCAGTCTGGCACATATAAAAAAACACAAAGAGGAAAAGTAATCGATTATTCAGAAGAACAACAAAATATGAGAGGATAAGACGAGCCCAAATCTCAATAACAAATGATGAAAAATTAATAAGTAAAATACATATATCTTCCACACACATTCCAGTCAAACAAATAACGACAAGACAATGACAATAAGCAGCAAATAATCATCAATTAGAATATTAGAATAGAATAGTGTTATATTTGTCGAATGAAAATTGTAGTTTTACACCGAGTTATTGCAATTGATTAAAAAGTCAAATACTAAAATATCAAACATGAGCAAGAAAGAAAACAGGGTTGTGGTGAGAATGAAAATATTACTTTCAGAAATCACTTTCTACATAGCATGCTTGAAACATATGGGACAAACAACTTTTTCATTTTGTCTGTGCGACATAAAGGAATGCGGGGCGAGCCGGTGTTTGTCAGACGAGATGGAGGCAGGTCATGAATACAGTGATTTGGGTCCTTTTCAGCAAATGTGCATAAATTCCTACTCAGGTCAATACATTCATAAGAAATTTCATCGGTTTTACAATTACAATTTCCTTTTTCTTTGCCATAGATAATAAAATATGCTCTTTTATTAACCCTTTCCAGACAACGTGACATATCATTTTTTAAATTTACCTGATAAGCATATTCAATAATAGAGCGAATGTATGATGCATACATAAGAAGATCAAATTCATTTAAAAATGGTCAGAATCGACGCAGAATATAAACCGGCGGTTAACAATCTTTAAAACAGCATCGACATGATTACGCCAACTCAGATCATCAGAAACATTGACACTATAGTAATATTCTTCATTCTGTCGAATAGTATGTTGTACAATGTTGGATTGCGAAGCAACTTATTTTTTTGACATAACATCGCTTTAGGTTTTCACAAGTTCAAAACCATGTGATTTTGCTTACACCAGTTAACTTTCTATCTCGCTACTTATGTTCTTTACAACAGAATCGATAGCAACACAATTATCATCATATACTGGCATTACAGCCGTTAGACCGTTTGCAGCGTACTTAACACAGCATGTTGAATGTTGTGAATAACTAAAGTCGCCAAAGTAGCAAGCAAAAATAAAAGTAGCAAGTACAGAACCTTTAAGTATACCTCATATAATTCTATAAGACGTTGACGTAGCATTATTCAATCGGACACACGCATGTCTATTAAAAAGAAAGTCTTTGAGCCATAACAGGAAGCCCACAGGTAATCTACATTTCTCGAACTTTTTTATAATCAGATTGTGATTCATTTTGTCGAAAGTTTTTTTAAAATCATAAAACAAGACAACTGATTCGCGACATAAAGAATCGTCATAATTTTGAAAGATGGAATTCATAATCGTTATGAGAGCAGTTGTGATGGATCCATTTTTGAGAAAGTCATGCTGTTCGTGTCCATATAAAGCAGTTATCTCTTCACACATGCTCCTCAAAACAATTCGCTCAAGTCATTTTATCAGGCAAAATAGTCTGCGATATAGGTCTACGTTTTTCTACCTGCACCGGGAATTCTTTGGGGAGTAATGACACTTCTCTTCCAATCAGTTGGGAACTTTCTCTGGTCAATTGGGGCTTGAAAAATGTCACTCAAAGGCTTCGCAATACCATATAAATGACAGATGGAATCATATCGTCATTAGATACTTTACTGGATTTGATTTTTGATAGGACTCGCGACACTTCATTCCCATCAACCTCTATTCTCCAACCATCATCAGCCAATATGGGGCAATGATAATCTGACGAATAACGTTGTGATGATTGGAATTCTGCAGGGATTTTCGACAGAGTATTCTGCAGGCCATTATCGTTGACATCAAAGAACTCTCAAGATATCAAACATTTTTTTCAAACTAAGTTTCACATTGTGATTTTCTGATGTCATATTTATGAATATATTATTAATACATTTTAAGCACCGCAGATTATGTGCTATTTTATGCGCTATAATTTCATTAATCAGCCGTCCGAATCACTCAACCAAAGTCATGTCTTCAAGAAGATATAAAAAATAATCAGCGAATCTTAGAAAAAAATTTATACTTAATTATAGATGAAAACAATCTTCGCGCAGGGAGAAAATGAACTGTAGGAAATGCGAGATATAAGTCATTGACAGGAAGTCATTTGTGGATGTTCTTGAACACATGCAAAATGTCTAAAATGGCACAATACGGCGCATACATGTGCACAAACAAAACGGACGATACTAAGAAGCTTGTCTTCTACAACATTCCAAAAGACAGAAAAAAACGGATGTATAGTAGCATTGTACGACCTCTTTCTTCCCAGCGCTCTTGCGGGAACGACGTTCCTTGCAGGCAGCGTTCTGCGCTTTGGTGTTATTGCTTATGTTTTCGCCCTACTCAATCATTTGGTAATAACTTTTATATCATTCTAACACAAATCATCTTGGCTACGCTGCTATACTATTTTCTACTACTGTTACACCTCCTCCAATCCGCTACGCGCAGATAATCGTTCTTATGTTATTGTTTATCGCCATATACACCGCTGACTCATTCGTACCATGGCCGCGGCAACTTCAACGCGCCTTGTGCACACTCATGATGACCTCTTCCGCCTGCGCGATAACTTTCCTCTGTCTCGCAAAACAAGAAGAAGATTGTGGTATCATCGCATAGCCAAGCGGCCTCATGCTCCTATTACCCACACGTGACCCAGTTCCCTATCGCGGTACGTATAACAAACAGGACGACCTCAAATTATCATCCCACAGCTGTTTCCCCAAGGTCTCCTGATCGTGACCAAAATCGGCCGCGCACCCAGCGCTCAAATAATCGCCACGACATCCGACCGGGTCGACGGATAACTTTCGGTCTGCTAAATATTCGGTCCCTACACAATAAAGTTGATGACCTCTGCGACTTTCTTCACGACCAGTCGATCGACGTCTCTCTGTTGATAGAAACATGGCATGACAGTGATTCCGTTTGCATAAGTCGCCTGCGCCAGAATGGTTACAATGTCATCGATCAACCCAGACCTCGAACACAAACTAGCCCACATCACCTTATGTCGACAAATCATGGAGGTGTTGCCGTTATATGAAAGCCTGCGGTCAAGCTGTCATTTGTTCCGATTAATGTCAAACCCACCACCTTCGAGTTCGTATGCGTCCGTGTCCTCTCTCAGTCTTCCTCTTGCATCACTCTGCTCATGTATAGAACAGGTCCAATCACTTCTGCATTCTTCAGTGAACTATCATCCGTCTTAAATGTCGTGATGATGTACTCTGACCCTATTACCGTTGCTGGCGATTTAAACATCCATGTCGAGCGCAGAACTGACTCAGACACTTGTAAATTACTTTCAACTATGTCTGACTACGGTCTTGTTTGCTGTATCGACCAGCCTACTCACGATCTAGGTGGAACTCTTGATGTCGTCTTTTCATCTCATAGCCGTGCTCTTCTCTCAGTGTCTGTCGTCGATCCGTCTCTATCAGATCATCGACTCCTACGTTGGACTTCCTCAATGGTCTTACCGCGTCTAACTTATTCAACAGTTACCTATAGACAGTGGTACCGCCTTGACCTCTCGTTGTTCCGCGAATGTCTGATGAACTCCATCCTTTGTCAGAGTGAAAGATGGCTCGCTCACGACACGGTCGAACTGGCCACACTATTTGATGAGAACATTACAGCAATACTCGATCTTCTGATCCCACTGAAAACTTCCAAACTCCCCCGTCGGTCATCAAATCCATGGTTTGACGAGGAATGCCGACAGTTTGAACGACTTGTGCGCCGGCTAGAACGAAACTGCCATAAACTTACATCTGCGAATTCTCCGTCGACCGTGCTAGCTCATGCCCAGTGGAAGGAGTGTCTGAGAGACTATCGGTGGCTGCTGAGACTCAAGCAGTCCGAATATTGGAACAAGCTAACTCAGTCGAGGCAACACATTTCCCGCGATCTTTGGCAGGCCGTTGACAAGCTGATGGGTCGTGGCCAAACACGTCACTCAGAGTCAATTACAGCAGATGAATTTTCTCAATTCTTCCAACAAAAGCTAGCCTCAGCCCAAGCGTCCTATACTTCGCCATCACCTACTTTCCTGGAAAACCGTAAAAGCCAGTTTAATCTTTTCCATACGCTCGCACAGGAGGAAGTGCTTTCAGCCATCTTACATCTCCCGAACAAACATTCATCAACTAACTGCTTGCACACAGGCCTACTGACACCCATCTGATGAACTCATCTCTCTCAGAGGGTGTGTTTCCATGCCGTTGGAAACATGCTCAAGTGACGCCAATCTCGAAGAAGGACTCAAGTGATCCTACTGACGTCAGGTCCTATCGCCCTATCTCTAATCTCCCAACGATATCTAAACTGCTTGAAAGGATTATTGCCAAACAAGTGAGGATCTACCTAAATACCAACAGTCTGCTACCCCTAACTCAATCTGCTTACAGACCTCACTATTCCACCGAAACTGCGACTCTACATCTGCTCAACGATATCCTGAGCTCCCTCGACAAAGGAAACATTTCTTTCCTTATCGCCCTGGACCTATCGTCAGCATTCGATACCATTCATCACCCAACACTCCTCCAAAGACTTCACACGACTTTTGGTTTCAGAGACACATCACTGGAGTGGTTTCGCTCCTTTCTGACTGGCCGTACTCAATCAGTCGTCTCAGGTGGACACAGGTCTCATCCCGTTCAAGTGATCTCCGGAGTTCCTCAGGGCTCAGTACTCGGTCCCCTCCTTTTCTCCCTGTACATATCCGACCTCTCCAACTCCATCGAGCAAAGTGATCTCAATGTTCATCTATTTGCTGATGACATTCAAGTCTACGGTTCCTCTCGTCCACATCAAACTGACGAGTTAAGTAGACACATGTCAACCCGTATCGAAGAAGTGAATATCTGGCTGAAAAGCAATCACCTACAGCTGAACGCTTCCAAGTCAAATGTGATATGGTTCTCGTCGAGAAAAAAGAAAGTTCTCCCATCAGCCCCTGTATCCCTCTGTGGCCATCCATCAACTCCTGTCGCCTCTCTGCGACTCCTCTGGGTTATCTTTGATAACCACTTAACCTTCAACACTCACGTGTCTCGAACTATATCGACCTGCTTCGGAGTTTTGCGTCAAATAAAGTCAATTCGGAGATCTATCTCTCGTTAGCTCACCATAAAGCTTATTGTGTCGCTAGTTTTTAGTCGACTTGATTATTGCATCACTTCGTTAGCTGGCTTACCTCAGTCTACGCTGAGACGTTTACAGAATGTAATCAATGCCGCTGCTCGTCCCTGTCACGCTACCACCACATCTCACCCTCACTAAAAGTACTTCGCTGGCTCCCTATTGAAGGTCGCATTCAGTATAGACTTGCGACTATAGTGTACTTGTGCCGTCATAACTGTGCTCCCTCCTACCTCACTGATCGCCTCGACTTCTCATTCAATTCTTTCACACGTGCTCGCCTCCGTTCTTCCTCCTCGCTGAAGCTCATTACACCTAAATCCCGTTGCCGTACTCTTGGTGGTCGCTCATTCCAGTGTAATGCTGCTCGCGAGTGGAACAAGCTTCCATCCACCATCACGAAAGCTTCCACTCTATCCGCTTTCAAGTCTATGTTATATTCATTTTTGCATGACGCTTACTTTACCGATAGCTGAGTTGTCTGTATGCAATTGTTTTCGAAGCATTATGTTATGGCCTTGAAGTCGATAATCGACAAAACGCCACTCGCATGTACGAGAAATTCACTGAAATAAATAAATAAATAAAAACCTCATACTAAGCCGACGAGGCACAGTGTTGTGTATTCTGAACACCTCAAATAAAATGATAAAAAAAGATCTAGGATATACAAAGTGTGATAGTGAAGGAATATTGCAAAATCAGACAACCTTTGCTCCATTTGAGTAAGGAGGATGTACCATGCTTGAAAATGGGACGCAAATTAGTATCATTTTCTCTCGCTAAAAGACGCACATGATCTAAAAATCTGAATGAAAGTCGGGCCAAATTTGAGATGGTGTTATCAGCTAATTCTCGAGACAAACTTCAGATGAAATGGATATGGATTTCGATAGTTACCATGTAATATGTGGAAGTGAGAGTGTGGACTTCCACACTCTCATTCTTTAAATGCGTCGCTTCTGCGTTTTTAGCAAGATTGCAGGATGTGCCGTTTTTTGAAGCTTTTGTCCAATGTGAGGTGATCGAAATGTGAATTCAGATTGTAGAAAGGTAATTCGTGTTTCCCATTGATTGCAGACTGAAGCTGCATGATTGCTTTTGCACTGAATGTTGTGTCTCGAGTGTTCGTGAGTTTATCAATGAAATCGACCCGGAAATTCCCGATACCGCCTATACCTAATTTCATTCAATTTGCGATCTTTTTCTTTTTCAATCTAATCACTTTGTGTATACCCGCCAAATGATCATGCAAAGCGCTGCTCATAGAAACAAATTGTTTATCTGAAGTTGACTAGAATGGAAATTGACTCAAGGTCGGGAACATCCGGGAGAACTAAGAGACACCAATGAAACACACAGAATTACACATGTGACTGATTCTGACCCAATGATATAGTCGCTGACAAGTGTATCTAAGTGAAAATGCGTGCGATTCTTGTGCCACCATTGTGTATAGCATGAAGCTTAGCTTCCATTCTAGAGGTTCTATTGTTATCAATTTCTATGGCGCTGTTAGAGGAGAGATCATCAATGGCTCTCTTGTGTTCAAGATGCCTGGTAATAAATTTGCCTTACCGATATAAAACTCCCCGAATATATCGCTGAGCAAAAGCTGAAGTTTGCTGAACAAAATTGAGACCAAACTGACAATTTAGGTTTGACCACAGATAATTTGTTGAAAGGTATTTCTTCCATTGCTTTAAACTACGAACTAGAATTCGATAATCAGACCTACTTACAGACCCGTGGTTGAGCTATGGGTTCTCACTATGACCCACCTTTTGCTACAATTTCTGTTCATTTTATTGAAAACGAGACTTAAGAATGCCCGAAAAAGATTGATGTCCGACCCACGATTTTTCTGCGCTATGTCGATGACATTCTCATGGGTCCTTTTGAACATGATTCACAGCATATTAACTGCTTTCAATTCCTTGGACGACGACGTACAGTTTACTACGGAAGTTCCTGATGAGAGTCCTTTGAATTTCTTAGATTTCTCGATAAAAATCGTCAATGAGCGGATTTCATGTAAATGGTATCCCAAGCCTGGAATAAGTCACTCACTCTGGAATAAGTTTACAAAAAAAGACAGTTGGCTTCCTCGACATGTAAAGGATAATTACATGAGCAGTGTGAATCATCGCATCGAAAGCAGATTATCATCTGCTATTGAAAATAAGCATTTCATGAACACATTCATTGAAAACATTTCATGCGCAAAAATAAATATAAAAATCACGATTTTGATAAAAGTAAAAGTATACTCCGTAAGAGTAATTGTGAAAATAATGCTAGGCTTTCTCTCAGTTTTATTGATGATAATTCTTCCTTTTGTACACTGAGGCAGGGATTGCGTCGCGAAACGTTTGCCGCGCATATACTTTTAACTTAACTATTTCATAACAAGCCGCTACTAAAGGGAGTGCCGTATTTTTTTCTCATCCTTCCTATGAACACCTCCTCCCGTACAAGGCTACCAACTACTTAAGTTGCAAGTTGCTCGCTGCTTCATTAAATAAATAACTTGTCCACTATGAATCAACAACAAAATTTCAACTGGCGGATTTGTTTTCCTAACAAGCTTTTCGTATTTGGTTGTGTCTGGTATCTTCAGCAGGTATCATTGTTGTCGAATTTTGGAGAATGAAAATCGAGTGATGAATTTTGTCCGTTTAAAGAAAAGTGTCTCATTTCAGACATTGAACATTTGACAAGATCTAAACAGTTTCTCCGTCTCTCTCGAGTGGATCAAATATCTCAAACATTCACCAGATATGTGAAGTGAAAATCGAAACTTTCGATAGTCTGTGACATTATAGGTTAATCCACTGAAACTGATAGTTTTCATTTCAGCTCTTTGTACTTCTTTGTTTATTCTCCAATCTTCGTAAGTCATGCACTGTAAAGCGGGAAATTTTAGCGAAATTCATTCAATTCCGACTATCATCATTATCAAATTGAACGACCTATTGGAGAACGTTCGAAAATATTTCCAATGTAAATAGAGAAAGTAGAAGATCAAGGAGTGGATTACATGAGTAGTTCAAAGGATGTATGAAGAAACAAGGTCAAAAGTCAAAATTGGATCATGCTGCAGCGAAGAATTCAACCTTGAAGTTGGACTAAGGTCTGTGCTCAGTTCTAGCAGCGGTGCAGGGCTAATCTGGAGTGTTGAGGACACAAAGTTAACAAATAAAAAGCTGTGATTGCTAATTCCAATAACGCGATGTTTCAGGTGGAAAACTCAAACTACCCCTGTGCAATTTGCACAAAAGGGCGTTGGTAGAAAGTCGATCATCTGCACATTTTGCAACTACAGGATTCATCGTCGCTGCACAGATTTACCTGAGGATTAACCTTGCAGGTACAAGAGAAGAGAAAATAAACGCGGTCCGACCACCAATCATCAACATCGGTGAGGTCACCCTGAAAGTCTTAACATCATTCTGCCTACCTGCCTTATTGATAAAAAGCAGAATGGATGGCTTGGTGCATCAACCACTAGAGTCAGATCGGCATTGAAAACTTTCCGTGAACTGCTTCCAGTGCTCACGAATGGCAGCAGCTCATCACGACGAAGAGAATGCGCCCACCAAACTAAAATGCACTGCTCCTTGCTCCAGAAACCTCGGCTGTGAAAGACTGAAGACGTCGACTGATACAAGAGAAAAGAGAATTCAATGATAGATATATTAAGTATCAAGAATATTTTAAATGAGCTGTTATCAAAACGTCTCCGATGGTTTGGCCACCTCAATGCATTCATAACAGGATGTAGCTCAAGAATATAATGTCCAACGAAGCAGCTGATCCAAGTATCCGAGAAACCCCGAAGGACATGTGGATCCACAATGTGGACGGAGACTAACGCGATCTGCCACATTACAGTCGACATGGCAATCCCCAAACCCTCAAATCTGGCGCAACCAAGGACGAAAACAGGAATTGCAATAGTCAAAACAAAAGCTAGGCTGTCAATAAAGAGCCCAATCACCACTTCCAAATAAAGTGAATTGCCAAACAAGAGTGCACGCACACTTTGGCCCGTTTCCAAACCACTTCCACAGGAAAATTTTATCGAAAAATATTTTTCACTTACACCCAGATAAGTTTATCAAACACTTCCCTGATTTCGAATTTCTTACCTCCCAATGTGTTGAAGTGGTCAGAAGGGGAGTCGGTGAAGGTTTGTGTGGCGTAGATGACGTTGTCGTGCTAGAATTAAAAGCGCTTGACTTAAGCTGAAAACCTATTCTTTGTCTATCCTCACGAAGTCCCCGGACAGGTTTCATTCTTTCCCATGCCGCCTGGTATTCCGTGTTGTTGGGATAGACATCACCGATTGGAGATAATGCATTGAGAGTGGAAGCTCCCACTGACGGAGAAATGAATTCATTGCTCGGAACAACTACTCCAGCCCTGGAAAGAAACGTGATTATGTCATCGATGATGACACCTAATACGGGCATTTCTACTGCAGTAAACATTTAATCTTCAAATTAGATTTTAAAATTCACTTTATCGAAAATCAAATTTTGGAGTGAACATATGGATCATGCTTAGAACATAATATCAATCCGTTACATGATTCGGAGCAAAAGTTGGTCTAGCTCTCTACATTGAACATAATGGCTTTTAGTGCTTACAGTGCGTGAGCTTTGTTTGGCAAGGTTATTTCTGATTACTAGTGCATCGTTGGCTTATTATTGATGGAAGCACCGGTTTCATATGAGCCGAGCAAGGAAAACCTACTAGTGGAACATCAAATGGTTGATCCCTCAAGCTGAAAAGACGAGTACAACATGATAGCAAGAAGGCTATACAGACTCAAACACAGTCTCGCCAACGGAGATCACGTTAAATGCGCATGCATGTAGGGGCGTTAAGTGAAAAAGCTCTTAAGCAGTCAGTAGACATGAAATTAACAATTCATCGAGCGACCGCTCTTTTAAAGAAGTAGGAAAGGGTCTTTCGATAACGCATCAATTTCTTGAATGTTAAAGATCGATGACTTTTTACTAAGTTAGATATTGATATAATTTTATTATATTTTGATTTTAAGATTGATTGTTTGTGTTTCTCAAACCAATCTTAATACTTCTCTCTGATATGTCATTGGTGCAAACTCATTGAAATTCGACGTAAAAGAACGGAAAACGCTTCATAATAAGCGAGCGTTGTACATTGACGATTTACGAAATCCTGATTATTTTAGATTTTCTGTTGTTTTATCTCTATGCGACACCTTGCCATGTCTTGCGCTTTTCGTCGAAGAAGTAAACCGAATTTTCACGACTGCATCAGTATAACTGAAAATGATATTCTGTGATATTCTATAAATAAAACTTCTCCATTCGATCATCGACCGTTGCTGGTTGAGGTCGGATTGCTAGCGATTTGTGTTAACCATAGAAATTGATAATAATAAAACCTCTTGAATGGAAGTAAAGCTTCATACGATACACAATGGTGGCACAAAAATCGCACGCATTTTTACTTAGATACACTTGTCAACGTCTGTTTCATTGGGTTAGAATCAGTCACATGTGTAATTCTAAGCTTTTCATTGGTGATCCATACCCCAACTTAGTTCCCCCTGATGTGCCGCGACCTTGAGTCAATTTCCATTCTGGTCAACTTTAGATAAACAATCTATTTCTATGGTGTTAACAGCTACTATCGTTGCATGGTTTGATCACGGCAAGTATCGCATGAATGAATGCGAACAACAAGAAATATCAAAATTCGTTATCTTCACTGAAGCGTCTGGGTCAGCAAAAATGTCTATGTGTGTCACGAAAGGTTAGAAGAAGATTATTTTACTTTGGCATCTACGTGGAGCACATTAAGACAATTGTTTCCACCAATTCAAGACATCGTCGATTTCTATTTATTTCAAGACCTTAGTAGTAACCCCATTGCAAATTCAATTCCAACCCATTGCAAATTCAATTCCAAAATGTGAAATGATGAGTCATCATGCTGACTCAGCCCCCCCCCCTCTGGCAGAAAGGTGAGGGAGAGCGCCAAGGATGTGATGGAAGGATGGGTCCGAGAGGAAGAAACCGTCCCCTCCCCCCCTCTGGAAGGAAGGAAGGAAGGAGTGATGAGGCAAGGGGTGGGAAGGAAGGCGGTAGGAATGTGTGAGGGATAGAGTGAGGAAAGGGCGGGTGTTGGTGGTTTTGGGATGAGAAAAGTCGTTTTTCGGGCAGAAGGAGGCCTCGGATGAGAAAACGGAGTGCAAATTCGGACTCTACGTGATATTTTGGGTTAGGAAGGATGTTTCCAGCGAAATCGGTGAGAAAAAGTTTTGAAGACGTCCCCCCCCCCCACCCCCCTCCTGCCAAACTTCCAACTTTGGTGTTAGAGATGGTAGAAAGTCGTGCAATAGCTCATTTGAAAGCTAAGAGTGAGACAAATGCAGTGGAAAGCTCAGTTTGGACTAATTTTCTTGGGTTGAGGGAGGAAAATGGCAGGAAAACGTCAGAGTTGAAAAAGGCAGGGTTTGGAGGTTTTGGAATGAGAAAAGTCGTTTTTCGGGCAAAAGGAGTGCTCGGATGGGAAAACGGAGTGCAAATTCGGACGTTTTGGTCAATTGTGGGTCTAGAAACTTTTTCTCAACTCAATCGGAGAGAAAAAGTTCTGACCCACCCCCCTCGGCAACGATCTTCCAACTTTGGTTGTAGACATCGTAGAAAGTCGTGCAATAGCTCATTTGAAAGCTAAGAGTGAGACAAATGCAGTGGAAAGCTC
This sequence comes from Prostheceraeus crozeri, assembly GCA_907163375.1. NCBI lineage: Eukaryota > Metazoa > Platyhelminthes > Polycladida > Euryleptidae > Prostheceraeus > Prostheceraeus crozeri. The sequence continues at coordinate 155,935 of CAJQUW010011123.1, forward strand.
AGTTTGGACTAATTTTCTTGGATTTAGGGAGGAAAATGGCAGGAAAACGTCAGAGTTGAAAAAGGCAGGGTTTGGAGGTTTTGGAATGAGAAAAGTCGTTTTTCGGGCAGAAGGAGTGCTCGGATGGGAAAACGGAGTGCAAATTCGGACGTTTTGGTCAATTGTGGGTCTAGAAACTTTTTCTCAACTCAATCGGAGAGAAAAAGTTCTGACCCCCCCCCCCCTCGGCAACGATCTTCCAACTTTGGTTGTAGACATCGTAGAAAGTCGTGCAATAGCTCATTTGAAAGCCGGGAGTGAGACAAATTCAGTGGAAAACATGGCTTGTTCGTATCTGCCTTCGTTTAGAGGTGAGACGTTATTTGGGACACTGACGAAAAAACGACCGAGTTAGAATGTTTACGAAAATCGCTCTAGCGGGTGAAGCAAGCCTCGGACGGGAAAACAGAGACTAGATTTGGAATCAGCGTCAAATTCTGCTTTGGCATGGTAAATTTGAAAGCCATCGGAGAGAAAAAATTTTTCATCATTTTTCCGAAAAACGAGTTAGAATTTTTGCGATGGCTGCAGGCTGTAGAGCCAAAACGAAGCATTGGATGGGAAAATGGAGGGCAGATTCGGATTCAGCGTCAAATTCTACATGGAAATGATGAATTTCCAGCTCAATCGGAGCACTAGAACAGGAGATAGACGGGTTTTTAGTGTTTGAATGATGGGTATTACGTCATCAGCTGATCGCCACACACTATATAAGCGGGAACCGACAGAGACTTTTCATTTAGAGGAGAGCGATTGTCAAAGGTAGGTCGTCTCTCTGAGCTCCGATGATAGCTTCGGACATTCCAAATTCCGGGTATCTGTAAGAAACCGACTTAGAAAATTTCATTGCTGAAGTCAGCTAAGGCGTCAGACTTAGAGGTTCGCCAGGAGATGGCCTTCGTCTCCAGGCCATAAAAGACTCCAAAACTTTAAAGGCTTGTAACTTTGCTTCTACAAGTCCGTTTGACTTGATTCAAAAAAGGTTCGGTTGCTATTGACCTGCCCTAAGTGATAAACTACTTATAAAATTTCATAAGTAGTGCTAAAAAGTTGAAAAAATTAAATTCACTAGTTTTGGAGGTTTTCTGGGGTTTTCGACCCTGCTGAAGTCAATGAAAGGATTTTTAGTGATGACTGAGCCAGTCTTCTCATGTTACAAGCAGCTTTTCACTGAAAGCGAGCAAGACACGGAAAGTAATATGCTGTAATATTCCACTGACAGGGTGTTCCTTCGGGACGGCGGACGATGCCATAGTGATAAGTGTGGCAAGGGAGTGTGTCATAGTTTAGACCGAAACCGCTGGGGCAACTCATGTCTCATGTTGGGCATTTGACACAGTTCTCAACGTAGCACTTTGAACGCCAATCGGTTGAGTCTTAGCTATCTTGTCATGGGTGGCCTCTAAACATCTCCATTGCAAAACGCTGGTAAATCAAGCTCTCTACGGCTTGCTATCAAGCTGATCAAAGCAACGACTTGGGATGTTTCCTCTTGTAAATAACTCCACCGATTTTTATGTCAAAATCGGGGCCTGGATACCAACACCGTGACATGACGCACGCTCTGTCCGTCCGAGGTTGGATTTGTGGGTCGAGGCCTTGGAGCTGTGATAAGATCCCCTCTGAGTAATGCCTGTAACGGAATCAAGAGCTTAACACCCAAACGGTTGCTAACTTGCTATCAGGCCTTTTTCGTCTAGCCTCAGTAACTCAGGGTTGGCAACGTCTATCATTTGTCATTGTAACTTGGTAAAAATGGGGCGGTTACTGCAGGCATTGACGTCAAACCTTTTCGCGTCATAGGGAAATCCGTCTTTGTGTTGGGAGTTGGTAACAGAAAGCACGGCGACTGCCGATGCCCATACATGGTAAAACTGCTGTTGTCAAGTTAAAAGCACGGTCAAATAAGGAAGGTCTGAAGCATGGCTTTGTGCTCGCTGGGTATATAAACCGCGACTTTTCTCTAGTCTTCACTCCTGTTTCAAGTTGCAAGACGAACGGTGAGTGCTCTGACAAGGTTTGCTATCAAACGTTGCAAGCTAGGCCTCTCATGTAGATGATATTATTCCTTTGGGATGATTATTATTTTCTCAATCTCACATACTACTTTATCTCCTTGCAGATGACCGACGTCACCATTTTCAAGACAAGTCAGTGCAGTTGTGGTAAAATCTTGCGCTCACACAGTATGCATGCGCATAGAGAGAAATTTTTTAATGATGACAATCACCACTTAGGCAAGGTATTTATTATTTGCTATCGCTGTCGAATGATAAAAACCAGTGAGAAGAATAGAGAGTGGTTGATGGAGCATAAGGCATGCGTAAATGAGAATAAAATTGATGAACATGTATTCGCCATGTTTGCAAATGCAAAGACCTCTGAATATGTTTCCATGAACAGTAATGCTCACAAAGATTTGCTTTTGAGTGACGACAAGGAGGCTGATGAAGCGACAAGGGCTGTGGAAAACCTACTGAAGGAAGTGAATGAAAACAAAGAAAATGAAAAGAATAGGAAGGAGATGGAGATTGGAAAGGAGGTGTGTGAAAGAGATGAACAGGTTGAAGGGAAATTGATGGTAAACAGTGATGAGGAAAAATATGTAAAAGAAGTAAAGCAGCTTAAGACTGATTTAGCCATGACATCAGATGAGGATGAGGATCATTGCATAGATTTAGATGCCACACGAAAGCGGAGAGCTCCTTTGACATCAACCAACAAGCGAATCATGACAACCTGCAGTAAACTGAAACAGCGTCGCTTAAGTAAAAGTGAGGCCTTTCATCCTTCGAAGGATAGGGCCCTCGAAAAAGCGAAGGGGCAGGCGGCATTATATAAGGCTATGTTTGAAGATTGTGAGTAACAGAATAAATCACTACGGGATGAGATGGAACAGCTGTCTCGAACTAGAGGACTAAACATCAACTTGCAGAAAAGCATTGAAAAAGTTACGTGGGAGATAGATTAAGCGAATGAAGGAAGAAGGATCAATAAAGTAGAGGTTGAGAGGTTGCAGAAAGAGTTGCATCTGGTTATGGAGGATAGAAAGGCGAAGGAAGAGGAAATTGGGAATTTAAAAATTGAGAGTCAAAAGTTGAGAGGGGAGAAGACCATGAAGCATGGGCGGTATACTTACGAGTTACGTGTGCCTACTCGCTCACCAGCCCACATCATTCAAGCGCCAATTTTGTTTGAACGCAATCCATCTGCACCTATACGCTGTTATGAGAATCCGAGTAGAGGAATTTCATGTAATCATCTCATTGCAAAAAGTCAAGGTCCAATAGATGAGATCATACTCAGAGGCAAGCATGAAATAGGCAAGTTATAGGAAATCAAATAACATTATGTTCTCTAATGAATTTTCTTTTTATTTCAGTTGATATCCCCGACTTGTGAGGAAGCAGGCAGCAGTCCCGAGAACGACCCATGAGCTCTTTTAAGGGCCAACCTTCTAATGCAGCTAAAGCGGTCCCAAGCCCGCCACATATCTTCGGATATGGAATGCAGAGGGGAAGAAAAATGATGAATGGAATGAAGGAAGGACATTCATGCGCCACACGCAACACATCACAGATTTCTCTCTTCGCTAGTGAACAAGCTCTTGTCAGTGTAGTACAAAAGTTTTACTGCAGCACAGGTTGATGTATAGTTAGAAAAGTTTGATCATGACGTTTATTCGTAAGTCTAGTCAGAAAGTGTATCATGGTTTGTAAAACAAAAGTTTGATCATGACCTTTATTCGTAAGTCTAGTCAGAAAGTGTATCATGGTTTGCAAAGTTAGTGTAGTCAAATAATATTACCGCGACACCCGTTTGAGAAAATAAAGTTTGATCATGACGTTTATTCGTGAGTGTCGTCAGAAAGTGTATCATGGTTTGTAAAAGTTTTACTGCAGCACAGGTTGATGTATAGTTAGAAAAGTTTGATCATGACGTTTTATGAAACACACATGTCATAAAATATAAGCGCTAGTGTAGTCAAATAATTTTATTACGACACACGTTTGTAAAAGTAAAGTTTGATCATCGACGTTTACGAAACACAAGTGTCATGAAATGCAAGCGTTAGTGTAGTCAAATAATTTTACTACGACGCACGTTTGTGAAAGTAAAGTTTGATCATTGAAGTTGTATTCGTAAGTCTAGTCAAAAAACTTTATCATGTTGTACAAAGGTTTTACTGCAACACAGGTTGATGTATAGTTAGAAAAGTTTGATCATTGAAGTTGTATTCGTAAGTCTAGTCAGAAAGTGTATCATGGTTTGCAAAGTTAGTGTAGTCAAATAATTTTACTGTGACACCCGTTTGAGAAAATAAAGTCTGATCATCGAAGTTGTATTCGTGAGTGTCGTTAGAAAGTGTATCATGGTTTGTAAAAGATTTACTGCAACACAGGTTGATGTATAGTTAGAAAAGTTTGATCATGATGTTTTATGAAACACACATGTCATGAAATGCAAGCGTTAGTGTAGTCAAATCATTTTACTGCGACGCACGTTTGTGAAAATAAAGTTTGATCATGGACGTTGTATGAGTGACCGAACTCATCACAGCACTAGAAAGTTTTAGAAGGTTTTACTGCACAGTGTAGATTGTCTTGTAACTTACTTTCAGTGTTAGAAAGTTTTATTGGGGACAGTTGTCAAATGTTCCCTTATTAGAAATTCAAACTTCATGACTGTTAGATTAGCTTCATCAGGTTTACTAAAAGCAGTTTTCTACTGCAGTAAGACTGAGAGTTTAGAATGTTATATGAAAACAGTGTTCACCACAGTGTTAGAAAGTTTTACTGCACTGTGCAGATTGTTTCACACAAGGTCTTATAGTCAGCTTTGAATGTTTTATAAAATCAGATGTTGTTACAAACGTTGAGTGTGTGAGAGCTAGTTCCATGACATTGAATCACATGGGTTGTAAAGTTCATAAACCAAGGATAGGCTCCTCTACGGTTGGATTTAGGGTTTTATATTACATGCGTTAACCGTTCGTGTAGAATATGTGAAGCACATGTTCGCTTAAATGCAAATGTTGAAATAAGTTTTGTAAAAAGGGTTTGACAGGTTGTTGTGAAACTTAGCGAAACGTTGAAAAAAGTTTTATAAAATGTTTCTGCAGTCGCACTCGTTAGCGTACCAGCTTTACTAAATGTGTTGTTTGCCTTTATCAAATTGAATGTGTGTGTTTTGTAAATAAAGACAGCGTGTTTGCACTCTGCATCGACAGCATACAAGTATAGACATAACAACCTGTAACGTTGTTAGTCGAATGTATATGAGATAGGAAACACTCAAAGCATGTGTGAGATAAAAATCAACCTGCTAGATGAAGTGAAACACAAAAGTGTCACAACTAGTTCACGGGAAATAAAGGAGAACTGTGACAACGTTTACACTCATCATAGACAGATGAACATACAAATCTGACATTCAAATGAAAGTCGTAAACATGAACTGCGGTGTAAGAAACTTTATGTCAACAACTTTATGTTGGTAAAACTTTCATAGATTGCAGGCGTGTTTAAAGCTGATATAAAGACCTGTAGAAACGCATGAGTCTTAGTTCAACGACTCGACCCTTGAACTCACACAATGAATACGTCTGTGTAGAAAACTCATTTGTAGGAAACAGCATTTTCTGTGCGAATGCAGACGATGTAAACATGACATTTAACATGGCTTGCAATAGTCAACACGCTGCCATTCAAAATGTTTATCATAAAACCTATCAGTGAAAAAAAAAGCCCCTCAGCAGATAGAGTAGAACACAAATATGAATGACAGCGCAGCCGGTGGGCGATCGTGTCGCGCTAGCCCGTCAGCAGATAGAGTAGAACAGAAAGATGTACGCGCTCTCTCTCTGGCGCCCGTCTGTCACATGAAACAGAGAGCTATCACATCTGTCCCAGGATGCAGGAACGTATCGTTACCTCCCACCTAGCTGATTCCCACACAGCTCATTGCAATCGCGTCGGAGAGATTATCGTGGGCGGTTGAAAGGATTCTCACGTTGACAATTCGTTACTGTGCACTCCGCGCGCGCAAGAAACCATTTGCTGCTAAAGCATGGACACTGCCGATTTGTTCAATTCTTCAATGTCTTGCTAGCCAGTTACAAAAATGTGGGAGAAATATAAGGGAGACGTTCACACTCATCAATTACAAGTCGTTTGAAGCAATGTCTTTCGATATCGCTTTCTTTGACATGAGTCGAACCCTTGAGCTCCGCTGTGGCTGCAGGGTGAAGATGGGGAAAGTCTTTCTCCTGGCTGCTTTGCAGGCAGAGAAAGGCGAAGCAATTCGCTGCCCCGTCCATCTTATTCCACATGAGCTTGTGGAGAACCCTTTATTTAGGGATATGGCGCTGGAATATCTGGCGTTGCTGAGAATTCAGCGTCCGGAATACTTCGAGTAATCGAAGTATTCCATCGGTCCTTCCGAGGGCCCGGTCACCAATTCGTTGGAGGCCATCCTATTAACAAAGAAAAGTTACAGACTGTGCCACACACAAACACTAGATTCAAGGATCTCTATCTTTCTTAGAAAATGAAGAAGCTCTTATTAAATTCATCTGATGAGAACTGTACTTCATGACAAGTGTTAAACTTGTCCAACACATCTTCAAAGGTCTAACTGCCATGAAATCATTATGTTTGAAGTTTTAAAGCCTCTATGATAAGTAGCAAGGATCTTTTACATGGTGTGAAATATAAACGTGTGCAGAGAGAGGTTTTGACCTGAAGTCATGAATTTATTTCTTCACTACCCCTCAAATGGAAATAGTAAGGGTGGTGGAAGAATCATCAGAGCAACATGTTGTATAGTAATGCAGGCAATGACAGTCACGGTTGGACTTAGAGATTTAGCGTTTTGTATAACATACATCAATGATAACTGTTGTTGTGAAGTGTATACATGCATTTACTAACTTAGCCATTGGTGAATGACATAGCTAAATTGCTAAAGTCCATCATCTAAGGGGTAGGGTTACCTATCGTTGGATTTAGGGACTTAGGGCTTTGGATAACACAAATGAACGATCTCTTTTAGTGCAGAATACGTGATGCATATTTTCGCTTTATAAAATGACTTTGAAGGCAAGACTTTATTTTCGTAGTGAAAAGACAGATTTCATATCATTGATGAGAGATAGGTACATGCTCATTATGTTATACACTTTACATTTGATTTGATCAGCTGAAAGGTGATTGATGCATGTTCAATAGAAGCGTTGTATGTAACTTAGTGATTGGAATCATAAGTGTGTAAAGAGTTGATGAGGAAAATATATAATAGTCAACGCAGGAAAGTTTCTTGTTATCCAAGCTAGGAGTATATGAACATCATTCATCAGTCAGTGTTGTATTTTAAAAGTCGTATGCTGACAGAGACATAAGTTTACTAAATTATACAGCAAAACTCCTAAATCCATAGGATAGGTGTCCCTGTGTTGAGATTTAAGGATTTAGAGTTTTAAAAGTGCAAGTTACATAGATAAATCACTAAGACCGTAGCATAGTCAAGCCTATGACAAGACTTGGCGTTTTATATGATCCATGTTAGTAATATCTGTTTGTGTAGAATGTGACTCAATGCGTTTAGTCAGATAATGTATCATCAATGTCATTCACTTGGTTAGATGATGAAGAAAAGGGTGAGATAGAAGTGAAAGCGAACTCGTAAAGTTTAGAACACATAGCAGTAACATTGCAGGGATAAATAAAGTGAAAGTTATGTCGCATAAAATGAGTGATGCAAGACTAGCTCACATTGAACTGAATTGTTAGTGTAACAAAAAGCTGTGTGGGTTTCAATAACATATCATGTACATACTGTGTCGTTTCTTTTCACATAAAGTTGGGCTTCAAACAGAGTGGATTGACTTAGTAATAAAGTTACAACCATTTTACTCTTTGTAACGTTAGGAATAATATCAGAATCCTTTCAGTGTTTGCAAGATAGGCGAAGTATAAAATAAAGTCGTGGTCATGTCACTCTTTGTAAGTTAGGAATTTTATCAGAATCATTTTAGTGTTAGTAAGATAGGTAAAGTATAAAATAGTGTTACAAGCATTTCACTGTTTGTAACGTTAGAAATAAAGTTGATGTTTGTAAAGTTTGAAATCATGTTAGAATCCTTTCAGTATGTGTAAGATAGGGGACATATAAAATAATGTTAGAATCCTTTCAGTCTTTGTAACGTTAGAAATAAAGTTCATGTGTGAGAACTGTATTCCAGTCACGGTTAAAGTGACAATGTGTGTGTGTGAGATTGAGTTCAACATTATTGAGAGATATAACTTCGTGCGCTGCGTAAACGAACACTTTATAAGACGATGCGAGTCCAGTGAAAGCTTATACACTTGTATAAACACATAAAATTGAAATGTCATGGGAATGCAGTATTGAACTTTACAAGCATCCTTCGAATGTACCATTGAATCAAGCCTCTTCGAAGGTGAGCATGTAGTCACACATGATAGTAAAATTACTAATGTCATAAATGTGGGAATCAGTGCATGTTTAGGGTCCGGTACTGCTAGTTGTTTCATGATAGTATTTGATATCGAAGATTTAATGTTATGTATCACATGTCAATAGATTTCAGGCGTAATAGAATAAATGTTGTTGCAGGTTTTGAGTGTATAGGATAGAACACATGAAATGAATTGGTTATGTAACAAACAAGCTGTGTTGGTTTCAATAACATATCATGTACATGCTGTGTCGTTTTCTTGTCGTTTCAATAGAGTGGATTGACTTAGTAATAAAGTTACAACCATTTTACTGTTTGTAAAGTCAGAAATAAAGTTATAACCCTGTCGCTGTTTGTAAGATAGGTGAAATATAAATGAAGTCAGATTCACTTCACTGTTTGCAAAGTTAAAAATAAAGTTGATGATTGTAAAGTTAGAAATCATGTTAGAATCCTTTCAGTGTTTGTAAAGTTAGAGATAATAGGTTTAATAAGTACGTTAGAGAGTTGACTGTACTGAGATCTAGGGATTAGGTCACATTAGAATTCAAGTGATTGAATGTCATCTTAATGAAGATAGAAATGTGTTTGTGGCTGCATGTGGTGCAAGAGTGTCCTCCCATTTCATTCCATTTCATCATATATCCTTCCCCTCTGCATTCCATATCCGAAGATATGTGGCGGGCTTGGGACCGCTTTAGCTGCATTAGAAGGAAGTTCTTATAAGAACTCATGATGCATTCAGGAGGAAATGTGGTGAAACAGTGTGCTGTATGTGTGCATGATGATTTTATGAACTAAAGAACGCCCATCACTCACTCCATCACTGAAAGAAAACATGAATGAGTTGAGAGGATAGTCATTCGTATGCATGTGTAAAACTCTTACTTCATCATTCGATATCACAATGACATCCTCACTTTCCATGTTATCACTTTCTATGTTATCACCTTCCGACTCCTCTCTTTCGACCGTCTCGCTCTCGCCGGTTGCCAACTCGGCCTCGCTCCCCACCGTCTCGGCCTCACTCCCCACCGCCTGGGCCTCACTCCCCGCCGTCTTGCTCTCACTCGGAGATTCCTGCAGATCCATCATCGGGGATTCGGGTGGAGGTATGACGTTCGATTCATCGAACAAGGAATAGTATTTCTAAAATGAAATACTATATCCTCACTCTCATCGGAGAGAAACGTTTCGCCCATATAAGTAATCCTATATGGGGTAACTTGAGCAGTCGACTTCTCGGACATGATTATGATAGTAAACTGTAAGACACTCTGCTTTATATGAGAATGATACAGCCTTTCAAATGTCTTGTTCGCGCAATCAAATCGCTCTAAGCTTATGGTTGGTGGACGAAAAGGGAAGTCATATTTTCATTGACTGCCATCCTCAACCACTCAACAAACTTAGATGCATTTATCGCGTGAATCTCCCTTCCGGTGCGATTGAGCCTAGCCTTGGTTTATGAACTTTACAACCCATGTGATTCAATGTCATGGAACTAGCTTTCACACACTCAACGTTTGTAACAACATCTGGTTTTATAAAACATTCAAAGCTGACTATAAGACCTTGTGTGAAACAATCTACACAGTGCAGTAAAACTTTCTAGCACTGTGGTGAACACTGTTTTCATATAACATTCTAAACTCTCAGTCTTACTGCAGTAGAAAACTGCTTTTAGTAAACCTGATGAAGCTAATCTAACAGTCATGAAGTTTGAATTTCTAATAAGGGAACATTTGACAACTGTCCCCAATAAAACTTTCTAACACTGAAAGTAAGTTACAAGACAATCTACACTGTGCAGTAAAACCTTCTAAAACTTTCTAGTGCTGTGATGAGTTCGGTCACTCATACAACGTCCATGATCAAACTTTATTTTCACAAACGTGCGTCGCAGTAAAATGATTTGACTACACTAACGCTTGCATTTCATGACATGTGTGTTTCATAAAACATCATGATCAAACTTTTCTAACTATACATCAACCTGTGTTGCAGTAAATCTTTTACAAACCATGATACACTTTCTAACGACACTCACGAATACAACTTCGATGATCAGACTTTATTTTCTCAAACGGGTGTCACAGTAAAATTATTTGACTACACTAACTTTGCAAACCATGATACACTTTCTGACTAGACTTACGAATACAACTTCAATGATCAAACTTTTCTAACTATACATCAACCTGTGTTGCAGTAAAACCTTTGTACAACATGATAAAGTTTTTTGACTAGACTTACGAATACAACTTCAATGATCAAACTTTACTTTCACAAACGTGCGTCGTAGTAAAATTATTTGACTACACTAACGCTTGCATTTCATGACACTTGTGTTTCGTAAACGTCGATGATCAAACTTTACTTTTACAAACGTGTGTCGTAGTAAAATTATTCGACTACACTAGCGCTTACATTTTATGACATGTGTGTTTCATAAAACGTCATGATCAAGCTTTTCTAACTATACATCAACCTGTGCTGCAGTAAAACTTTTACAAACCATGATACACTTTCTGACGACACTCACGAATAAACGTCATGATCAAACTTTATTTTCTCAAACGGGTGTCGCGGTAATATTATTTGACTACACTAACTTTGCAAACCATGATACACTTTCTGACTAGACTTACGAATAAAGGTCATGATCAAACTTTTGTTTTACAAACCATGATACACTTTCTGACTAGACTTACGAATAAACGTCATGATCAAACTTTACTTTTACAAACCATGATACAGTTTCTGACTAGACTTACGAATGAAACGTTGATGATCAAACTTTTCTAACTATACATTAACCTGTGCTGCAGTAAAACTTTTGTACGACACTGACAAGAGCTTGTTCACTAGCGAAGAGAGAAATCTGTGATGTGTTGCGTGTGGCGCATGAATGTCCTCCCTTCATTCCATTCATCATTTTTCTTCCCCTCTGCATTCCATATCCGAAGATATGTGGCGGGCATGGGACCGCTTTAGCTGCATTAGAAGGTTGGCCCTTAAAAGAGCCAATGGGTCGTTCTCGGGGTGATTGGAGGAATATGGGACTCAAGCTTGCCGTTTCGTCTCCGGCTGGTTGACGGAAGCAGGTGGGCGCTTCTCATTGATATCTGTAAAGAAAGAAGTTGTTAGTTATCATCTTGACTTCTAAGTTACTTGCTTTAACTTACAAAGCTTCTCCGGACGTGGTTCATATAAGAATCCTGTGATGTCTTCCGAGTGGTTGAATGTAAAGTGAAGACAGTCAACACCCTTCTTCAGCCTGGAGTAACACCGCTCACCTCTTCCTCGCTCGTAGAAAAGTGGCTCCGCTATCACCTCTCCCCTCTTGATTGGGATGTGTAGACGACTTGATCTCTGTCGCTTCTTATCACTGCCTTGTACCTTGCAATGTAGCTCCTGATTGCTCTCAATCACCTTCCCCAACTGCTTCCGCAACCCTTCGATCTCCTCTCTCATCCGCCTCATCTCCTCTCTTTTCTCCTTCTCAACTAGCAAGCCTTCTTCTCTCGCATTGCGCGACAGGTTCTTGAACCTTTCACGCTCCAACTCGCCTTCTTTTTCATTTAACGCCTCCGTCACCTTCTTCAGCTCCTGTGTCATTCGCGAAAAATTTTCTGATTTCTGCTTATAGTAGAAAGTATCTTCCTTCCACTTAGCAAGATCTTTTTCCAGCTTTTCATGCTTAGCAAGCAGTGGTGGACGATCTTGAAATGTGCGACATTGAGTTACAATTCCGCTACTTCTCTCTGACTCTGTCTCGTTATCGAGATCAACTTTGTTGGCTCCTTCCTCAGCCTCCCCTTCACTCTCGCTACTGGTCTCACTGAGATCAGAAGTCGACTGTGGTGCTGACTCGCTCAGGGCTGGAGTAGCTTCTGGTGGTACAATTGCAGCGACTGCCTGCTGATTTTCAAGCGTCTTCAGTTCTATGGCAAATAATCTTTCTTTCTCTGCCTCTGTGAGCTCTTCCTGCTCACATTCGCTGTGTGTGGAGTGCCATTCCGTCGGTGTCTCTAATAGACGTGAAACTTGGTGTTTGCTGCAAAAGTAGCGCAGGCCACCCACCTGCTTCTTATTCGCACACTTGTGCTTTTTAAATCTGTCACTCTTAAATACTTTTGAGCAGGAGCACAACTTGTACGTTGTTCGCACATTTGCGGCTTTAGGCATTTTTCTGAAGTGAAATGGGAAAAACAATGATTATAAGTCCGCAAACGTTTGATAGCAAACGATTGATTCCTAGTTTATAAAATTCCTAATTTATGAAACTCTAAAGATTGTTTGCATTCGTTTGATAGCAAACGATTGATTCCTAGTTTGTGAAACTCTAAAGCTTCTTAACAAACTTCGTCAGAGCACTCACCGTTCGTCTTGCAACTTGAAACAGGAGTGAAGACTAGAGAAAAGTCGCGGTTTATATACCCAGCGAGCACAAAGCCATGCTTCAGACCTTCCTTATTTGACCGTGCTTTTAACTTGACAACAGCAGTTTTACCATGTATGGGCATCGGCAGTCGCCGTGCTTTCTGTTACCAACTCCCAACACAAAGACGGATTTCCCTATGACGCGAAAAGGTTTGACGTCAATGCCTGCAGTAACCGCCCCATTTTTACCAAGTTACAATGACAAATGATAGACGTTGCCAACCCTGAGTTACTGAGGCTAGACGAAAAAGGCCTGATAGCAAGTTAGCAACCGTTTGGGTGTTAAGCTCTTGATTCCGTTACAGGCATTACTCAGAGGGGATCTTATCACAGCTCCAAGGCCTCGACCCACAAATCCAACCTCGGACGGACAGAGCGTGCGTCATGTCACGGTGTTGGTATCCAGGCCCCGATTTTGACATAAAAATCGGTGGAGTTATTTACAAGAGGAAACATCCCAAGTCGTTGCTTTGATCAGCTTGATAGCAAGCCGTAGAGAGCTTGATTTACCAGCGTTTTGCAATGGAGATGTTTAGAGGCCACCCATGACAAGATAGCTAAGACTCAACCGATTGGCGTTCAAAGTGCTACGTTGAGAACTGTGTCAAATGCCCAACATGGGACATGAGTTGCCCCAGCGGTTTCGGTCTAAACTATGACACACTCCCTTGCTACACTTATCACTACGGCATCGTCCGCCGTCCCAAAGGAACACCCTGTCAGTGGAATATTACAGCATATTACTTTCCGTGTCTTGCTCGCTTTCAGTGAAAAGCTGCTTGTAACATGAGAAGACTGGCTCAGTCATCACTAAAAATCCTTCCATTGACTTCAGCAGGGTCGAAAACCCCAGAAAACCTCCAAAACTAGTGAATTTAATTTTTTCAACTTTTTAGCACTACTTATGAAATTTTATAAGTAGTTTATCACTTAGGGCAGGTCAATAGCAACCGAACCTTTTTTGAATCAAGTCAAACGGACTTGTAGAAGCAAAGTTACAAGCCTTTAAAGTTTTGGAGTCTTTTATGGCCTGGAGACGAAGGCCATCTCCTGGCGAACCTCTAAGTCTGACGCCTTAGCTGACTACAGCAATGAAATTTCCTAAGTCGGTTTCTTACAGAAACCCGGAATTTGGAATGTCCGAAGCTATCATCGGAGCTCAGAGAGACGACCTACCTTTGACAATCGCTCTCCTCTAAATGAAAAGTCTCTGTCGGTTCCCGCTTATATAGTGTGTGGCGATCAGCTGATGACGTAATACCCATCATTCAAACACTAAAAACCCGTCTATCTCCTGTTCTAGTGCTCCGATTGAGCTGGAAATTCATCATTTCCATGTAGAATTTGACGCTGAATCCGAATCTGCCCTCCATTTTCCCATCCAATGCTTCGTTTTGGCTCTACAGCCTGCAGCCATCGCAAAAATTCTAACTCGTTTTTCGGAAAAATGATGAAAAATTTTTTCTCTCCGATGGCTTTCAAATTTACCATGCCAAAGCAGAATTTGACGCTGATTCCAAATCTGGTCTCTGTTTTCCCGTCCGAGGCTTGCTTCACCCGCTAGAGCGATTTTCGTAAACATTCTAACTCGGTCGTTTTTTCGTCAGTGTCCCAAATAACGTCTCACCTCTAAACGAAGGCAGATACGAACAAGCCATGTTTTCCACTGAATTTGTCTCACTCCCGGCTTTCAAATGAGCTATTGCACGACTTTCTACGATGTCTACAACCAAAGTTGGAAGATCGTTGCCGAGGGGGGGGGTCAGAACTTTTTCTCTCCGATTGAGTTGAGAAAAAGTTTCTAGACCCACAATTGACCAAAACGTCCGAATTTGCACTCCGTTTTCCCATCCGAGCACTCCTTCTGCCCGAAAAACGACTTTTCTCATCCCAAAACCTCCAAAACCTGCCTTTTTCAACTCTGACGTTTTCCTGCCATTTTCCTCCCTAAACCCAAGAAAATTAGTCCAAACTGAGCTTTCCACTGCATTTGTCTCACTCCCGGCTTTCAAATGAGCTATTGCACGACTTTCTACCATCTCTAACACCAAAGTTGGAAGTTTGGCAGGAGGGGGTGGGGGGGTGGGGGGGACGTCTTCAAAACTTTTTCTCACCGATTTCGCTGGAAACATCCTTCCTAACCTAAAATTTCACGTAGAGTCCGAATTTGCACTCCGTTTTCCCATCAGAGCACTCCTTCTGCCCGAAAAACGACTTTTCTCATCCCAAAACCACCAACACCCGCCCTTTCCTCACTCTATCCCTCACACATTCCTACCGCCTTCCTTCCCACCCCTTGCCTCATCACTCCTCCTTCCTTCCTTCCTTCCAGAGGGGGGGAGGGGACGGTTTCTTCCTCTCGGACCCATCCTTCCATCACATCCTTGGCGCTCTCCCTCACCTTCCTGCCAGAGGGGGGGGGCTGAGTCAGCATGATGACTCATCATTTCACATTTTGGAATTGAATTTGCAATGGGGTTACTACTGACCTTCTAATTTGGTTCCAATTAAGTTTGTTGGATCACCGCGTGTCAAATCCATCAGCGAGTGTTCTATTCCATCTTGTATCATTATTTCCAACGTGAGGTCGATCTTCAATAAGATAGATGAGATAACTGTACTTTTCAATAATCGTAAGCCAGACATTGCCGTATTTGTGGAAACTTGGCTCAATGATAACATTACCGACACTCCTCTTATCATCGATGGCTACAATGTTTTTCGAAGAGATCGAATTTCCTCAAGTGGAGGTGGAATTGCAGTATATTCTAAAAGTTCCCTTTGGGTGGATATTATTGATTCATATCATGTGCCATCATTAGCTCTCTGTAATTCGGAATTATTCCCATTATTTATTCACGATTTTTCTATTTTGCTTATTGGCATTTATCATCCATTTTGGGACAACAACTCTGAACACGAAGCGGCTATCCAATGTATCACAGAAGTGATTGATTATTTCACAGTCCATGGAAATTATCGTTCGAAACTTCGAGTGATTGTCTGTGGCGATATAAATGATTTGAGGAAATTTTGTAATGAGATATCTGCCATCACTCAACTTCATCCATTGGTCACATTTTGTACTCGTGGTAATAATATCAACGATCAAATTTTCGCAAATTTCTCCATACAAGTTGAGCCCATTCGTCTTTCACCTATTGGAAACTCTGACCAGTGTCCGGATTCTAGAATTTCGAAATTTTCGTGCATCCCGAAAATTTTCGTGCGTGATGTATATATATATTTTTTCTGAATAGTATGATCCCAGACAGCACTATTTCGCTGCAAAGCCGCTTCAGAGCTATTTTACACATTCATATTTAATTCCTCATCATTGCATAAGAACTTAAAGTTAGACTGACATGCAGTACTGTAATGCACTAAAATGTACATCTGAGTGAATGCACGTAAAATTGATGTAAGCTACCCAGGGTAACAAGAATCCTGCTCACATATTAATTTGCAAATTACATGCGAACATTCAACTGCCAGATGCAATTAAAGATAGAGTAAACGAAACTGCCACTGAGTATAGAGTTTCGATTTAACTTATTTTAAGGGTTGATGGAGGTATTTCAAAAAAGTATGCCTATCCAATTATCATGAAAGTAATTACTTTGGTAGGAAGGGCGTATGCCTATTATGTTAACAGATAGAACGAGTATACAGTATAATAAATCGTATACTTATGTATCACTAAACAAAGTGAAACAACAAATTTAGTACGGTATTGCTATTTGCAAAGATTACTAATCAGCTGACGATGTCCATTATCTTTGGCCATTGTTCTGAAAGTCTACATGGAAGTTTACCAGATAAGTCACTTTGGTATTTTTGGTATCTTTGGAAGGGAGGAGATCTTGGGGAGGAGCTCGGCTGCCTTCCGTTTCAAAACAGTCTCTACGACACGTTCGCATTCTTTTTCCTTCTTCTTTGTGAGACAATTCAGAACGATTAAAGAAAACTGCAGCGTGCCTCAATAGAGTTGTACTAGCACAGATAACTATAACACGTCGGGAGCAAAAAAATCACTCGAGCAAAAAGGGATTTTGAGTATTAAAATGTTAGAGTTATCTCCAGTGTGTATATTCAACAGCATTGTTCACGTCATCCTTCACAGAATCACATATGAATAAGTGTCAATTTCGAATGTTCTTGAAGTTTCCATTAAAGAGCACAAAGCTGCGAAACTGAGACAAGTTAACGTAAAATACCTTTTAACTCCAGCAATAATATTGAGTATATGATCTGAAATATGAGAATAAGTTTTCAACCTAAAAAATTTGCACAGCCTTTATTTACCTTCAATAAAAATTTGCCATATTTGAATCCTGATTCTTATCAAAAGATAATTATATAATCATGTCGTTTTTTAGAATATCGCATCTTGTTATCTGTAAAATTTATCTTTCTCTGAGACAGAATGTATCTTAAATGTGGCAGACAGCTTACAGTTTCCACTCATTTCACCAAGTGTTGTACTCTACCCACTCGGTAGAGTACAGTAACACCGGTTATCTATAAAAATCTATCAAAAATGATGTATACTGAAAAAACTGAACGATGCAAAAATTCGTGCAATCCACATCACGATTTTCGTGCATCGACCGTAATTTTCGTGCATTCGTGCATGATTCGTGCATGCACGAATTTCGTGCGTGAATCCGGACACTGACCACTGCACAATTCTATGGCAACCATCTGCTTTACAGTGTGACTCAAAACCTACTAAGAGAAGATGCAGAAAATTCACAAAGTCTAGACTTGCTGAGTTCAGTGACGCTGTTTATCATACGGACTGGGTGGAGCTAGTCAAGTGTGTTGAAGACATTGACAGCTCAACATTTCTGTTCCTGGACTTTCTATTTTTCTTCTTTCCATTACGAACAATTAGAATACGATCTTGCGAGCCTCCATGGATGTTGCCCTCGTTGAAAATCTTAATAGACGATAGAGACCGTGCCTACTCTAACAATCAAATGGCGAAGTATCATCGTTTGAAGAAGGAGGTAATTTCACATATTCAGGATTTGAAATCACAATATCTAAAGAAGGCAGTTGCATCGAAAAGCCTTCGTGATGTATGGAAAGCAATACATGTAACAAGCAAGTCCAAGAAAGTTTCGAATAAACTAATTGATTCGCATAGTGCTGAAGACTACAACTCTCATTTTGCAGCCAACTTCCAAACATCCCATGAATTCGACCATGATATTTCCCTCTCTGAAAGTCTTCCATCGATGGACTTAAGTCTTTCTTGCAATGAGGTTTATCACTATCTGTGCGAACTTAAACGGAAAAGTTGCGGTGTAGATGGTCTCCCATACTGGATATTTCGGGATTTTGCTAATTTGTTTGCTCCAGCAATTACATATATTTTTAATCGAAGCTTGAGTGAAGGAAAAGTTCCATCGTGTCTGAAGTTTGCCAACATTACACCTATACCAAAATCTAACAATCCCAAAACTGTGAGTGAGTATAGACCTATTTCAATTCTACCTATCCTTGCAAAAGTTTTGGAAAGAATAGTTGTTGATAAGTGGCTTTTTCCATTCGTGAAGGACCAAATATCAGATGATCAGTTTGCCTATGTACCCGGTCAGAGCAAAGGAGTAACAGTGGCACTTACTTTATTGTATGGGAGAATTTTGGAATTTCTTGATTCCTCTTCTGGAGCTGTAAGAGTCCTAACTGTTGACCTATGCAAGGCATTTGACAGATTGACAAAGAAATCAATCATGGAAGCATGTGTGAGATTTAAAATACCTGCCCAAGCCTGCAAATGGATAGATGATTACCTCACAAATCGCTTTCAACGTGTGAAAATTGGTAATGATTTTTCAAACTGGATCAAAATCTGCAGTGGCGTGCCACAGGGAAGCGTTGTGGGTCCAGTATTATTTTGTATGGCCACAGATACTCTACAACCAGTTTGTGTGAATTCTGCAATTATCAGATATGCAGATGATATTACTCTATTGCATTTCTTGAGATCTTCCAGTGATGACATGCTCGCCATCGAATGGCAAAATATTGCTAGCTGGGCCGAAGACTGTGATCTTTCTATTAATTTCAATAAATGCTATATCATGAATGTCATTACTAACAAAAACATTACGTTTGATGAATTTCGTATGCATGCGTACATTTCGTACATGCAAATTCAGATGTCATATGTTTGCGTACAGTCTCAGAAGTAAAAATTCTTGGTTGTATTTTGTCATGTGATCTAAAGTGGAACTCATTTGTTAACTTTTTGATAAAGAAAGCAAGTAAAAGGATCTATTTGATTCTTAATCTTCGTAGAGGTGGTTGTGACTCTGAGCTGATCTACTCCGCATGTTGTTCTTTTATTCGTTCGATCATTTCATGGGCGTATCCTGTGTTTTGCAACATTCCTGATTATTTGAAGAAAAGCCTTGCACGTGTCAAGAGAAGAGTGTTGAATATTATTGATAGCACTGGTGTGCCTGCCAATTCACTTTTTACCCATTGTGAAACTGTGTGCCACAACCTTTTCAAAGTGGTGCTGGAAGATGCTAGACATCCTCTTAGACATTTTTTTCGTCCCCGAGACTCTCGCACTAGAAACAAATGTCCTCTGAGAAAAATGAAAAGTAGAACCCAGCGTTTCTCTAGGAGTTTTATTAATTACTGTTCTTAACTTTTTAACTGATATCATTCGTTTTTTGTCGATGTATTTATTTTGATTGATTTTAATTGATGTATGCTAGATTATTTGCTATGTCGTGATCAACCAACTACCTGTAATTTTGTACTACATTTTGTAATGTACTCACCGATTTGTGAGACAAATAAAGATTTCATTCATTCATTATTTTGAATGTTTCACATCCATTGTGATCACTCCCTTCAGTCAAAAAAGTATCCCACGGAAAGTCTCGTTCTCCTTTACCCATGACATTGATTTTCGAATGATAAACGGAAAATTGGTGGCACAAACACAAGATCTTGTTGATGAAGATGACTACAGCACAAAAGCATCAATGAGTGGGCGGAGTGACGTAAATGCTTTCCCGTTCGGTCAAGCCGCTTTGCTGCCATTCACTTCCTATAGAGCCAGCTCTACTTCCTCCAAGTGATGGCAGCACTGTCCTGCAGGTCCACACCGGGACTCCTCAAGACCTTATTCACCTTTTTCTTCATCCCACGCCCCTGGGGATGCTCACCCGGCTCACCTTCTCGTACACCTTCCCAAACGCATTCGCTTCCCACCTCTCCCACCCTTCCACCCCCAGACCCTTCCCACCACCTTCCACATCTCCTCAACCGACGTGCCCCTGTCCAGCATGTCCCTCAACTCCCGCTCTCAGCTGTCGCGAATGACTGTCGCGACACTGTTTTGCACAACAAGCTGTAAATGGGTTTACTGTCGTAAAAAATTTGAAATAAATCGTTTTATTTGTCTTACACTGAACTTTTTAACTTCTTGCCTGAAAATGGAAACATAATTCTTGCTATGTTTTAGGATTTTTAAATCTTGCCAAAATACAATTTACGATTTGTAGGTCATTTTTTGAGTTTTTAGGTAATATTTGGTTATATTTTAAGCTTTGTTAGGTCATATTTTTCGATTTTTCGGTCATAAAAACTGCCCTAGTCATAAGGATGGGAAAGTGGTCCGATCTCAACTCCCTATTCACCTCCCACGTGGCACCCTTCGCTAAGTCCGAGGAACATAACGATACATCCGGGGACGATATCATTCCTGCTCCTCTCGCCATCCTCGTACCCGACCCGTCAGTCATGACTCGAAAGCGATGCCCTTCCGCCCATCCCATTCAGTGCCTTGTTGCATATCATGCATAGCCCGTTGTGGCTTGAAATATGTCGCACCAAGGGGGATCGCCCCCTCCCAGGCCCTCGCCGACCATCCGTCCCTCCCGGCTGGGCCCCTCCAGTCCCCGACGCTCCGACCGCACACTCCTCACACACTCACCCTACGGCCGCCAGATTCCTCCTCTTCCACCCCGACAAACCTGTGCACATCCAATGTACACGCATCCCACACACCCGACAGTCCCCCCGGGCTGGCCTATGCGTAGCCCTACTCCACACTTCGCACAATGAAACCTGCTAGTCTCCGCAAGCCACCCGACCACTCCCTCCCCGTCCTGCCCCTCCATCCCGTGAAACACATCCCTCTCCAACCCACTGCACTCCAGGTGTGCCATCCCCCTACACACCTGACAGATCGGCCCCCTGCCCGTGCAATTCGTACCACACACACACACACAGCAACTGCAGCTCGAGGTTGGTCCTGGGTTCGGCTCGATGTCCCCACCCAACAGCAACCTTCTCTACAGAAAGACCCTCGGGTCCACTCTCACATCACTCAGAAAAGAACACCCCCTAGGAAAAACGAAAAACCGCCACCCATACGGCACAAACAAAAAGCCCCTTACCAAAAAGAAGTACCGCTACCCTAACGGCAAAAGCCCACCGACACACATACACATGCAAAGCCATACACGACACAAATACCTGGGAAGCGCTCGCCACCCGAGACTGAGACCCGCTTACCGACGTAGGAAGCACCCCCTTTCGTCCCTCGTGTGAGGGGCCGCACCACGCCGCGTGAAGGCCTGAGGGTTGTGGAGCAGTTGCAGTAGTTCATCGTGAGAAGATGGGAGGATGGTTATGGAATTTTGATGTGAAGGAGCGATGTTTTGCATGTAGTTAGAAGTGTTCGAGAATGGGCACGTCATGTGCTTCGTCATGAATGTGGTAAGTCCACAATCATGCGTGCTTGCCATAGGGAACCAAACAGCAACCGACCGTGACTTCTCACACTAGCTATGCGGGTAATGCACTCAGTTAAATGTCAGAAGGACTCACCATGTCTAACGTAAATGGCTGCATGCATAATGTACAGAGGCACCAAGGGCACAGACGAGGCGATAAATTTTAATTTTATGCATTTTCTCTTATTAAGTTTTCTTGTGTAGGCCATCATACGTACCAAGTGGTCGCGCCAGGTAAACCCGAAGAATTGATACTGGAAGCCGTAATTTATTGAGATTCCAGAAGTGGAACTTTCAATCATAAGAAGGCTTTCGATGGAACTTCTAATAGGGCAATATTTCTAGGGTCAACATAATGGTTTCTTCTAATAGGGTGAAAACCTGTGAATACTTATGATTAAACAATTCCGTGGCAGTTCATCTTTATATTCAAATTTAGAGATCACAGATTTAGAGAGGAGCAGATGAAATAATGTTATCAAAGTTTTCTTTATTTCGGTTAAAAATATCACAAAGACTTAAAATGCACTTAAAACAGAAAAGATTACGATATCGAAATTTCGCATTTCCGCGCAGAAATCGGCAAAACCGCGCAGCTGCGTTATGCTGTATACTATACATAAGGGACAAAACAAAATACAACCAAAAGGCTATATTAAGTTCTTCAACCTCAATTAATTATGCCTAATATTTCGGAGAATATCCACTCTGCAGATTTAAGAGGGTTTCACCTACACTGCAAGCCGTAACTAAAAACACTTATTCATTGAGGCGTGGCATTTTAGGCGTATTTTTTACTATTCATTGTAGAAGTTGAACTTCTTTCCTTTATGATGACAATTCACTCAGGTTTTGATAAATGCTTCAAGTTAACGTATAAACGCATCCAATTTTGATATATTAATTAAAAATGAAACTGTTAGTCATTCAAATTTTAAGAAACACTTTCTTCCGAAAGCTTTTATTATAATCCGTTCAACAGTTATTATTCAAACCTCTTTCGAAATCAGTTTTCAATACCAATGTGAATGACATCTATGCGAGATCAACATAGATTCAAAATTCTCCGATCTTACATGTCAAGTAACAAAGCGAGGACTTGCCTTTGCTGCTGTTTGAGTGTTTCCACTCACAGCCGGATCAGTGACTGTCATTGTAATACCGTGATCATCTAGGATTTTAAAAATCCGCAAAACTCAGGAGATCAATCTAATAGCTAATTTAGTAGCAATTCAGCAGTTTTTAAAATTATTACTTGTATCATTTAACGTCGATTGCTCCATCCATGTTGGGTACAACGGTTCGCTTGTATGGCATTTCTCTACCTCGCTCGGTCGGTTGCATCTTCCATACGGTGCCCAAGCGCTCGAAGGTCTTCTTTAATATTATCTCTCCATAATTTCTTTGGACGTCCAACAAGTCGGCGACCATCCACTTGCAATTTACTCACGCGCTTCATACACTGCCATTCGTCTTTCCTCTCTACATGACTACACCATCTTAGTCGACGTCTTCTTACAGAGTCACCGACAGGCTCCAGGCACATTCCTCTTCTGAGCTCTTCAATGGAAATGTGGTCGCGAGATGAGACTCCGTACATCTAACGGACCATCCTCATTCCATTCACTTCAAGTCGCCTAAAACACTGATGACATAGCCCATGTTTCACTTCCATACAACATAATAGTCCACACACATGACCTGCAGATGACCGCTTTCATTAAAAGTGCAGTTGCTCTAGACGTCAGAAAGGGTGCGAAACCTGCACCAACCATCAATGACATCACCGAGGTAAAGAAAAGTATATTCACTACTTCGCAGCTTCCTCGTCAACCTTGAAAAGACCACCGTCTCCAAATGATGGAGTTCATTCATTAAATGCTCCATGCGCTCAGACTTGTAAGTGGATCGAGTGGGTGGAATGGGTAGACCTTTGTACTGATAATGTGAAAGTCAATGAATCAGCGCATGATCATTTGGAAACACACTTATGCAAATCAAATGGGGGTTTAAGCTTATGTGAAACATGCATCCCAGATGACCTCTTACACAAATGCGCACAATTCAAGCTAAGCAAAGCCGACGCTCACTCTGATGGAAAAAAATACGACAAGGTATACAACCCTATAGGAGCATCTAATGGAATTCGAGTACTTTAATTGTATTCCAATATGCAGTAATAATAATTTATTCCGACAAAATATGATGATACATGGATAATTTTGACATGATTTACATGAATGATTTTTGCGGAAAACGCAGTAATGACCAAAAGGCACTTACGTTCTGCGTAGGAAAACATTCAAACATTAGAATTCACAATATTGAGTCAGATTTGCTTGGTGCAGTCGTTCTTTAAATGCGTTGATAGAGAGCGCATGGACAGTGTCATCAGGTAGACCATTCCAAATACGACAAATACGTAAGAAGAATATGTTGCGTGAAGACTTATCATGTCCATCGATTTTGCATCTCACTTGACGTGGATTCCGTGCTTGCGATCTTGAGAGATATGGATTTTGAGATTCGTACAAAGTATTTATCAAAATCGAGATCGACGAGGTTGTGGTAGAGCTTGTACATAAAACATAAGTTTCAATAAATTTTCTAGTACAATAAATTTCGAGTCTCAAAATTACAGTTGTCGGTAGCAAAATTTAGAAAGCTATATCGATAGTAAAGGAAAGCGGGGTATTCTGGGCATGTAGACTCCAGACGAATCCATCCAGCAGAAATCGCTAATTCGCTCAATATGTGTGGTTCCCATCTTTCGAGACTACATGCGGTCATTTTGTGGTCATCATGTGGTCACACTTTTATGTATCGATTTGGCACCATGTGGATCGACAGATGCTCAAATGGAAATGCTTAAAGATATTCAGAAGCCTGATATTTGAATGATAAGTCTAATGCTAAGTGATATTTCAGAATCTTTTTCGATGTTGGCTAAGTGCATGCAGCTGTCCACAACACAAAGAAAGATTTTTTGAATTCCAGATGTCTTCGATATTTGTCATTGTGGCACTGGGGTATTATGGGCACTTTGGACCCGGGTATGATGGGCATGCCCATAATATCCAAGTGTGGTTGACCGATTGATAAGAATTGTTGCTATTTGTAATGTAGGTTACAATTTCATCCAGAAGGTTTTTTTTTAACAGGAAATCCGTCGACATTTTGGTTAACAATGTGGGTTAACTAATCGAGTTACCGCACATGACAAATCTTTCATAGCCGCTAACCCAAGGAAGGAGATAGAATCTTGTTCTCTGATGATATTATCTGACATATTAATGCCATGATCATTGTCATCTCCTCTAGGTCGTGAGTCCAAAAGCTTTGAAATTATCGTTTACTCTGAGCTTTTGCAAGATTGAAAGAAGCGAGTCTTTCGGAGGCACAGCGTAAGTCTTCATGAAGAATGTTGCATAACCGCTGACGTTGATGGATGTTCTTTCTTAGTCGCTGAATGGAATTGAAGTGTCGTGTCGTGCGCATACATCACCAGCTTACTCACTTAGCAGTCTGGGAGGTCCCTGATGCACAGCAGAAAAGTAGTGGATCCCAAAACTGACTCTTGAAGAACTCCTGCATTGACAAGTTTGGCGGAAGACTTTCGGCCGACAGATATTTGTCGGTCACTGAAGAAAGAAGCAAGAATCCTGGAATCGAATGACTCGGAAATATCCAGGGAAACTGAATTTGTCTCACCTTGTCTGTCAACAGCATGATTCACACGTTCAGTGACATATGAAGGATCTGCAGTTGATCGAGAGTGCCTGAAGCCACACTGTTCTTCTGACAAGGCTCTGACTTTCAAGGAAGTTAACAACATGTTGGTCAATCACTGCTTCAAAAATCCTGCACCTGGAAGCAAATTGATAGGGCAGCAACTGGATGGAAGATATGAGTCAGACCCTTTCTTTGGAACTGGAACCACGGAAGCTACTTTCCAACATAAAGAGAACTCACCGGTGGATACACATCTGATTATTTTGGGTAAAAGTGCGGAAACCGGAATACCATCTGCTCCACTAGACTAGAGCTATCGAGAACTGAGAGGCAGGAATCGGGTCGACAACAAGTTTATGAAATATCTGGAAGTTATTAATTATTACCAACCTATATCAAAATAATATGATACATCAAAACAACGTCGCCCTTCCAGGTAATTTTTCATCGGTAATAAATCAGGATGATTCCTGTTTAAAAAATGAAGACATGAATTATGTGACATGATCAGACGACAATCCATCAAACAAACTTAATAAAGCAACAGTAATCAGTGACATTCGAACGATATACCGATAGCGGATAACTGCTACAGGTAGCACCTTACGTTATCTATAATTTCAACAATAAATTCACCGCCTTTGTGAGAAAAACTTGTATCAGTCGATTCGAGTCACTTCTACGCACTTCCTTAGTTCTTAGAAGTTCATTGATACTCAGAATGAAATTGATGGCT
Source organism: Prostheceraeus crozeri (assembly GCA_907163375.1). Classification (NCBI taxonomy): domain Eukaryota; kingdom Metazoa; phylum Platyhelminthes; order Polycladida; family Euryleptidae; genus Prostheceraeus; species Prostheceraeus crozeri. Next base: position 182,135 of record CAJQUW010011123.1, read on the forward strand.
GCCTTATTGATAGCGATTATGTCTTCGCATCTGTAGTTCAGATAAAATCTACATCATATCGTTTCCGTTAATGCAGCTCTACATGTGTGGTTTGAGTTTTCAAGTGAGCTACGAGATGAAGCAATTAATTTACTTCCATATCAGCACGGAATATGATTTTCCTGGTACTTGGTTTTCCGCTAGAAATTAAAATGTTTGTTATTAGAGTAGAAGAAGACATATTTCATACGGATCAGCAAAAGAAGTAATGCCACACATAATTAACCTACTCAGTTTTACTGAAGGTAATTATACACGTAGCGACCTATTCAAATTGTTTATTGAAAGACGGCTCTTTACATTGGATGCGGATTGCTTCAAGGACCTTCAGAAAATAACCATCCTTGGCATGATCTAAGAATTAAAAATTGTCTACAGTGCAATAATTTGCGTACTCGCTTCAGAAATATTGCATCGCAAGGTCCGCAGACGCTGGAAATTATAGATTATCCGAACAAGTGCAAACTGTCAAATACCGGCATGTGTAAGTTAAAACTGAGTCATCAGCCAATTAAGTCCAGAATGAAAGAACGCATCAAATCCCTTCTCTTCTGAAGCACAACAGCATGCAACTAGAGAGTACTACACTTTCGGTGATAAGAAAGTTTGGCTTGACGGAAAGTGATGTTGCCAACCGCAAATTGTGGAGAATATCCTTTGGAAAAACCCGTCCTCCCCTACCAAGATGATAATGGACGCAAAACGAAGAAGTAAAGTAAGTATGCAAACAGTTCCGCGGGGCGATTCTCCATTCGCCTCTATCTTTTATCTGCCACGACAAGAGGTCCTATAATATTTCATGTTCTTAACTTAGTGTTTGACAATAATAATTTTGCTAGTCATGGATTAAGTGACAGCAGAAAACATGAAAAATGTACATGAAATGATGAAATTCGAAACATTTCTATTTATTCTATTTTTCAGTTAATTACAGCAGTTCGGTTCAATTTCACAAAACAAATTCAAAGACTTTAATCAAATTCAAAGCTTATCCAGATGACATACGCATGTATATGTACATGGCTATATGCCTGTAGGCAAATACGTCATGAACATGACATGATGATATTCGATAGTCTATTTTTTCTTTCTAATATGGTAAGTAACAGATAATGGATTGAAGTCATGAGCTATAATGTACATCTTTCGTTACATATTATGTCTGCACTTTTGATTACTTAGCTGCTTTACTAAACCATCCACAAATCTCTTTCTTCACTTTTCCGCTCCCTTGCCTCTTTGTCTCTGATGTTCTGCTGAGGGACACTTTTGATGTATAGGTTGCACCTCTTCCCTCAAACATTGATTATAAAAAGAAAGCTTTATTTGCAAATCATTCCACATGTAGAGTCTCAAACGATCTCGTAAGACCAAGAGAAGCCTCAATATTCAAGAATGAAAAAAGGGAAAAAAACATTGTTGTCAAAATCACAAAAAGCAGACCTATAAATAGTTATTAGCTAGTCATGCTCTCTCTTTCTTAAAAGAGCCAATCACAACAAAAATACAATTCCTTTGAAAAAGCCACAATAAGTAATAATCAGAAGTTCAAATCAGTACTCGCTGGACTATTCGTTGCACATCAACTGTTTGATTGTCTGACAACACTGGTAGATGAGTCGAAAAATCTTCTATGAGTAACTGATCGATTTTACTGAAACATTGAATTTCGTCTTATAGTGCAAATCGAAAATTTGGCACAGAAGATTGTCACATTTGTCGAACTCATTGACGGACAGCAATGGTAAACGAATGGTGTGATGTACCAGATTAGTATCGACCTTGGAATACAAGCCTGAACTGAAGAAGGTCTGATAGATGTAGTTCTTGACTGTTAAAGCATTAAGATGTGTCTCTCTTTGGCTTACATTATCTATGAACTTGCGATTAAGTCAATATTCTTCTTAAACGATACAAGACACTGCTATTCAAATACATGTTCAATTGATTTTGACAATAAGTCTGATCTGAAGAGTGATTAATAAGGAACTATTCATCAAATTTACATATAGATGAAATAATAGCTGCATAATTAAATAAGCACGATTTCTCATGTAACAAATACATACACGCAAGGTATGATCATTGCATGAATCAGAAATTGCATTCGTCGAGCAAATGAGAGTGTCCTTCCTAAAAAAGGACGCGTCAAGTAATGACACCAGTACTTGCAAACCTGAACATACCACGTCATCAAATTCTGGCATGAATTTCACCTTTCTATAGTTATTACTTGACAAAAAAATGAAACATGTGTACGGCATGTGAAAACATCAATACGACGAGAAATGACGGGCTGAACCCGACTCGTAACACATATTCCTGTCACGACTCCTATCGCGAATTTTTCGTGACTCCTAAAAGGGCACACAAACTAAAAGCTTACTGTTTCCGAAAGATCATTTTCATCAAACTGTCTTCAAAGGAGACGGACTTTGGTTTATCGAGTGGAGTCTTCGAGCAGATGCTAACACACGCCTCACACGAAGTACAGCTCTTATTAAAAATAAGACTGTTGTCCGTTGACTCTTCCATTTCAGGTGTATAGTAGTTAATCCGTTGATTTGATTGCAAAGCATATTCTACAAATGACAAGAAGTTTTGCTTCAGATAAAAAGTATAATCATATCAATATCAGCGCTTTGAAAGAACAAAATATTTGCAAATATGACGATGCGTTGAGATATTTTCAACAGGTGAGTTAGATCAGCCAAACTGTCGACATGGTCCTGTTGAAAAGTGCTTAGTTTGATAATGTCTTATTGTCAAACTAAGCACTTTTCAAGCACTTTTCTAACTCATGGAGGATTGAGTTACCTTGTGACAATGCCAACATGCACATCTTAATGCCATTTCAACATCAATTGCATTGCCAAGAGAAGAGATCCAGACCCAAAATGCTAGCAAAAGTTTACCTACCATTATTGCGTCATTTTGCGAAAGAATTAAAAGCATTAATCGATTTTATTTTGATTTAATTAATTTAAAAATAATCCACACATTCGCTGCCGTATGAAAACAGATTCAGAATCATTCCAATGAACTCAACTGGATTACTAATCATGAGTTTCAATTTTTTTCGCAGATTTTTACTTCTTCATCTAAATGTGAATATTTAGAAATGTCCTTTGTTTTAATTAGCAGGTAATCATATTGCAAAGAATCACTATTGACAACAAATGGCCAATCACTCACTAAATTTTCACACAACAGTAATGGGCAAAAGACCGTTCCAGGACACCATAAAATTCAAAAAAATAGTATCTTTAAAAACGACATAAATTCATGAATTTAGACCCTTTTTCAGGTTTTTAAGACCTAAATAAATGAATTTAGTCCATTCAAAAAGTACCATTTTTCAAAAAATGGCATTTTTAAAAACGACATAAATTCATGAATTTTGGTCATTTTTCAGGTTATGAAGACCTAAATTCATAAATTTGGGCGTTTTTAAAAATACCCAATTTTCAAATTTTTCAAAATCTCAAATTTGAGAATTACAATTTTCTCGCTTAAATCATGACCGTTCCAGGACACCAAAAATCATAAAAGTTAAGGATCTCAAATTTGTGATTATGATCATTTTCTTGCTGAAATCATGACCACTCCTGGCGTTCTTACAATTTGCACTCAGATAAACACTCAATTGTAGAGAACATCTGCTTCTCGCATTTATGAATAAAAGGCATTTCAGTGTAAAGAGCTGTGTCCTCCAACTCAAACATTTGAAAGGAAACAGTGTATGAAAGAACAAACAGCTGCTACTACTCTGTGAAACAATGAGATTTTAATTGTACGTTAGGCAAGTTGTTTTACTTCTTGTTAGTGCGTCAGCACACCCGTATGACGTTAAGATATCTGCCAGCTGTACTGTTTTCATTTATCTCTCTCGTCTGTCATTGTATCGTGTGCTGCGCTGTGATCAGTCATGTCAACACAAGAAGTTATCGAAGAGCAGTCAAACATTATTGCTACGTTTCCGGAGTTATTTACAGAAATTTCAAAACGATATATTTCCAATGATAAGAAGGAAGAATATAACACTTTCATCATTGAACAAATGGAGAAATTTCCTATTATTTTTGACCCTACATTTTTTGATAAGGAAAGAAAACGGAGAAGAAAAGCAAAACGCTTACTCGTGAAAGAAAAGAAAGAAAGAGAAAGGGACGAAAGATTGACGACCTTCATCATCAATTAACGACGTCTTTATCTACCCGATATGAATTTGTGGATTCCTTAGAAGACTTTGTTGAGCCTTCAGGAGATACTGATAAAGCCATTGCAAATTTAAATACTCTTTATGTGATGGAGAAGAAAAATAACGTTATTAACATACTGATGAAAATCTACCTGGGAAAACACGCGAATTATTTACTGGATCTGTGTGAAAAGGATAAGGCATACTTTCAACATTTATTGCAAACTAATAACATTTCTTATTCAAGGACTGAAATTGCATTTGCAATTAAATTAGGTAAGATGGCATCTATTTTTCCAAAGATTTGTAGACTAAATGTATCCTTACGTTTTTTGAAATCGAATTTATCATTGTTAGAAGATTGTCTTCGGAAATATGAAAGCTTTTGGAAAGAAGCTTAAAAGAACTTAAAAGTAGTAGTAGCTGATTTTATTTTATTTTACTGGAGAACAAAAATTCGTTGTCCACGCTGTGGACATGTTGTTAATGCAATTTGTAATATTATAGTTAATAACCGATTGTTTTAAGGAAGTTGAATAGTAGTAGCTGATTTTATTTTATTTTACTGGAGAACAAAAATTCGTTGTCCACGCTGTGGACATGTTGTTAATGCAATTTGTAATATTATAGTTAATAACCGATTGTTTTAAGGAAGTTGAATAGTAGTAGCTGATTTTATTTTATTTTACTGGAGAACAAAAATTCGTTGTCCACGCTGTGGACATCAATATTTGTAGACTTGTGTGGTTGCATTTTTGTAAATATACATATTGAAATATCCATGTGTTGTTTTTAATTTCTCATTTACGGGAATATAATAGAAACATTTTGTCTTCTATAAAAATGAGCAACATAAATGAGTTTTTTAAATTATACGGCAAACAAACTACGAATTTCGATTTAAATGAGATTGCTAATCAATTGGGAATAAAGAATTTTCACATATTGATGAGGGATGAATTACTACTGATAAAAGATGTAAGAAACACTAACTCTACTAATAAAAATGTAACAATGTAACGTTTTAATTTAGATTAAATTAAATCATTTCAAAATCGAATAAGTAGTAAGGAAAGTCATCATTAGATAACAGTTTTAAATCAATACCCCCCCCCCAAAGTAGTAAGGAAAGACATCATAGAGAACAGTTTTAAATCAATACCCCCTCCCCTCTGTCTTCTAGGGGTCCCTTAAGAAATTTTTTTATTATAAAATGAGCAACATAAATGAGTTTTTTAAATTATATGGAACGCAAACCACGACAAATTTCGACCTAAAGAAAATCGCAAATGAATTAGGAATAAAGAATTTTCATGTTCTAATGAGAGACGAATTACAATTCCTAAAAAATAAGCCAACAGGAACCTTCAGTTCCCGGAACAAAGTTCCATCAATAACTATAAATTTCATAACAAATCTTCATACGACAGATGAAAAAGGAATACATTGGTCTGCAGGTATCTTTAATAAAAAGCGAGATAATTATTATTTCGACCGCCCGGAGGCTGAGAACTATTGGTTCGACTCTTATGGACTTCCACCTACAAACGAAGTCAAAAAATTACTTGGCAATGGAATTTATAATACATTTCAAATTCAAAAACCGGGAACTACTTATTGTGGTCAATTATGTCTTTATGTTTTATTTAAATTACAAAAAGGAGTACCATTTCTTGATATTATGTTAGAATTGAACGAACCGTAGGTTCTATGGCTACGCCTAACAAGGGAATTTCATTCCCGAAACGTTAGTTCCAATAATAATGATAATGATAATTAAAAATCAGTTCGTTATAATTCATTTTGATAAAAACGGCCTCTGATATCCTCATTATCTAAATCTTTAATTTCATAAGTAATCGGATAAGTTTGATTTATTTTACAAACTTCAAATATCTCTTTCGTCCAGTATCCGACGAAGCCTTTTTCAAATTTATTCTTATATTTAAATATTCTAACTCTATCTCCAATTTTAAATTTCGGCTTAAGTTTCTGCAAATTCGGATTACTCTCATTCGAATAATTATTCACGAATATTTTTTTTCTTATCAAATCAGGGTCGTCAGAAGCATTCTTTGGAGTTTCTTCAATACCAGAATGAACTTTATTATTGTACTCTTCTACAACTCCTGGTAATATCTTCAACCATTTCTGATTTCTTTGCTCAGTAAATTTCTTGAATAATTTATTTTTTAACGTCCGATTGAATCTTTCTATCACTACGGCCTTCCCTGCATTTTCAGTTGAATAAACAGTTTCAAATAGTGGCTGAACGTTTCGGTTATAAAATTCCAACCCTTTATCAACAAACAATTTTTTTGGCTTTCTCTTACTTTCTTTAAAGATTTCTTCAAACGCATATTTAACTGATAGACCACTTTTATTTTTTAAAGGCTTTACCCAAGCGTATCGTGTATATAAATCTATAACGGTCAATGCGTATTTGTAGTCCCTTTCATTCGGCATATGAATAAGATCAGCACTCCAAATATCATCTTTATTAAATACTTTTACTTTCAATAAATATTTAGGCTTTCTGTATTCCCTATGAATTTCAGACGCGTAGGTTCGAGCGTTGCTCTCAGACAGCTTTGCTGTCGTTTCATTTAAACCCTGACCGAATAATATTTTAGCTTGTAAAGCTTTCTTAACAAACATTCTTTCAATTTTTTCTCTAAATGTAGGATTCTGAATACTATCTAATTCTTGAATCATTTTCTTATCAGCTGCATGTCGAGAACTTAGATCATGATTTCGATAAGCTAAATCATGTCTATAAGCGGCGGCATCTACTCTATTTATTGGTTCTTCACCTGGTTTCGGATTATTATTCTCATCTAGTCTGATATCTAATCGAGTTCCTGGACCGGTATATGAATGACCAGGAAGATGTTTTTCTTTCGAATATTTACTCCAAATAAATCCAGGAAAGTTTTCTAATGTTTTTTGTATGTCACCACCGTAGGTAGTAGCAAAACTTTGTTTGTCGTCGTTACCTTCATAAATTTTACAATTTGAGTTTTTATGTACTTTTAAGAGATAATTCAATAAATCTAAATTAGAAATTTTTAATTTAATTAAATTTTCGGAATTTTTAGAATTCATTTTAAAAGATAAAAAAAATTTAAAAGATAAAATAAATGTTTACCTTATCATACTAGGACTTAGATATATTCCAGAACCATCTTTAGTTTCTTTTATTTCAATTAAATCATCAACATTGTGGAGAATATTTTTAAGAACTCGTTTTCCTTCATCAACTAATTTTAATTTACTAATAAAATTATCTACTATTCCGTCACCCCTAGCAACTTTCTCTAACTCTCTATTATGACGTTTTTGTTCTTCTAATGCTGCCTTCTCTGATTTATTTTTATTTACTGCTTGGACAATGCCAGCTGTCCCGCCTGCAACACTTCCTGCAGCTGCTATGCCACCTATTATTAGTGGAATTAATGGGAGAATTCCACCATTCTTTTCTTCTTGTAATTGAATATTCTCTATCATTGGTTTACTTATGCAATACTTTTTTTTGTTAATCGTAATAGTTTTAGGGGTATTTTTGTCAACAATATTACGTAATTTTAATTCAACAGTTTTATTATTACTTTTCGCTTGCGACATTTTTAATAAAAAAATTTTAAGTTACGAAAAATTTTAATCTATTCTAGTTACGAAAATTTTTTAAGTTAAGAATTTTTAATCTATTCTAGTTACCAAAAAATTTTAATCTATTCTAGTTATTAAAAAATGTCAAGTTACCAAAAAATTTTAAGTTACCAAAAAATTTTAATCTATTCTAGTTATGAAAAAAATTAATTAATCGACGAAGTCTTGGGCTTTAACCGATCGGACCAAAGGTCCTCAGGTTACTAACCTATCCTAGCCATCTTTCCATTAAGAATTTCAATAGAATATTTTACATCTTCTAGCAATAAACCATAAGCCATCAATGAAGTTGTGGAATCTTTCTTTTCAATATTAATTGTTACATCACAACCAGTCTTGATAATATCTTCAGATTGTGCACTTAAATCGAAACAGAAAACAGGATATAAATGTCTCCAGTCTCCAGTAGTTAATTGTGGTTCAACTCCAAATTCTATACAAAGATTTCGATAAGAATCATATCCTTCCATAAATTGATTATTGGTATCATCGAATCTTAATGGATCAATTGGATATCGGGTTTGATTTAATGAAACTTGTAAACTTCGAATTGTATTAATATGGAAGAGATTATTGTTCTTATCAAAACTTGGAGAATTATTTCTTTGAAAAGTTAGCAATAAATATCTTGGAGTATTCGCAGTTCTAGTAAAATGCCAGTTAAATCTTTGTTCGGAAAAGTTACTGAACTAGCAGTACGCTTCATAAAACTTACTGGAATTGGTTTGTTAGTATTTAATCTTTTTGCAATAGCTGTTTCAATCTCTAAACTAGGAGTAATATGCTTAATCCACCATTCAAGTCTATCAATTTTTAAATATGCTTTTTTTCCAGTCTTACCAAAAAAGATTAATTCATTATTTGCTGTACGATGATTATTAATTTAAATTTTAATTGATATGATATTTTATCATAATCTAAATATCCGAATAATGGAGACAATGACCGATTTACTGTCTGTTTACTTTTCTTGTTAAATTCACGTCTTTCTTTATATGCATCATTATTTGTTTTATTTAAATGTTTTGCAATATTTTCTACATCTTTCGCAATTCCTGCTGCATCTGTTCCAGCGTGAGTTAAATCATCAACAATTATACCATCATTAGTATCAGGAAACCAACCTTCGATTTCATACTTTTTATTATTTTCACCAATTATTACAAATCTAAGCATTGTATCAATTACACCTGGAGAATCACTTATTGTTTCTATATTTTGAGTTGCAACATCTAAACGCATTTGTGTAAATAATCTTGGAAAAAAATTATTCTCTAGTGCAATATTATCGGTTTCTGGTAATGGTGTTGTAAAATTGGCATCACTATACAAAGAATATTCACAGTGTAAAAATGAATCAGGTAGGTATATATAACTCTCCTGATTATCAACTTCAAAAATTAAATCACCACCAGTATTTACTCTACTGGAAGATCCGGGATTCATAGCAATTCTTATATAGTCATTCTTTTTTTGATTAAAACTAACACCTGGTGGTTTATCTAATTCAAATTTATTTTCGATAAGCGAAGACATTTTTATAAAAAATAATTTGACTTTTTGTTTTTCTCACACACAGAAAAAATTCTGCTAAAATAATTCTACTAAAATAATTTTACTAAAAAAATTTTGCTAAGAAAATTTTGCTAAAAAAATTTTACTAAAAAACATAATTTTAGAATTTTGCTAGACCAGCTCCGCTACTGCTTTGCTGGTTAAACCGAAGGTTGCTATTAATACCATTACCTCTTATTTCTTCAATTGAACGAACCGTAGGTTCAATTGAACGTTTTATCGCTACGCCTGATTTCTTCTTATGTTTGCTATCAGACGGAGCTCCGCTCCTCAAGGTTTCCCCAACAGCTATGTTAGCAATTTTATTTTTTGTTTCCTCTGAAAGTTTTTTTAAATTTTTTAGTTCTTCAGAATCATTCCTAAGTTTACGAATAGCTTCTAGTTGTTTTAATTCGTTTTGAGACTTGACAGCATTTGATATTGCTCTAGCTGTACTACCTATAGCAGCTGCTCCTTTTGCAGCAGATGTAATCAAATCTTTATTATTTTTAATTAAGTTAACGATACTTCCAATACCAGAGAAGATCCCAGCTCCTTCCGTGTGAACTGTTTCTCTATTATCATAATGATAAACAGGATTCATACGTGGTTCATGAGCAATTCTTTGATTTGAAGCAAAATGTTTAAGATTGTGTTTATAAATTATAGGCATTTTTTAGGATTAAATTTGACTTTTGGGAAAAAATATTTACGCTAAGATTTGCGTTTGTGAATGGACAACAACTTCGAGATAACTTTATTAATTGACTGTTGCACTTTATCTATTGCGTCAAGCAGCGTGTGATGTACTTTAATTTCTTTTCTATTAACTTGCATTTTCTGCTGATTCATCTTCAACGCCGTTTTAAGTGCATTTAACTTAATTTTAAGAACATCTAATTGTCTTTTAACAGCATCTAACTGTTCTTTATTTTCTTTAGAGTTTTCTTGTAAATTTTTCTTTAATTCATTTTCTAAATTGATTTTAAGAGTTTTCATTTTATCAACTCTTTGATTAAGTGAGTTTACTTCATTTATTATTCTATTCATCTTTTTCATTTGTTGAGTAATTTTAGAACTCAATTCATCAACACTTTTTTGGAATGTAGTTTGTAACTGCTTCAAATTTTTTTAAATTCTTTCAGGTAGTTTTTCTATTTCATCTTCTAATTGTTCTTTTAACATTTTTATCTGATGTTTTTTTTTAATGACTGCAGATTTTAAATTTATAGAAAGTAATATTAAAATTTTTGATTGTTCAGAAATCTTTTTAAAAAGTTTTGCTATATCTGCTTCTAGCTCTCTATCCTTTTTATCAAGTTTTAATAGTTTTTCGTTTAATGATTTGTCATTAAGTTTAAGCAACTTTAATTCATTCATCAGTGGAACCAAAACATCGTTTATATATTTTTCTTTTAAGTCATTGATTTGTTTATCAACATATTGTTTATTTGTTAACTCTGTATTTTGTTGCGGAAGAATAGAAAGATGCAATGGACCAGATAAAACGTCTCCAATTTTCATGATATAATTTTCTATTTCTATTTCTAATTCACGATTATTCGGGATATATGCACCTCCACCAACATTTGGTAACATCATTTTTTAACAATAAAAAAATAAAATTTTTTCTAATAAAAATAAAAAAATAAAATTTTTTCTAATAAAAATAAAAAAATGGAAAAACCAAATTTAAAAAAATTATATTCGCCCGCATCATCCTGTTCTTCTTATTCGACGAGATCAACGGGATTTGAAAATAAATGTTTTGATAATAATAATAATAACAATCCATGTATAGATGTCAATATTTTATTTGAATTACAAGCCGAAATATTTAGAGAACAAACAAAAGGTTTACCTTCTATAGAAACTAATTATTGTTTATTTCCGGGGGATCCATTTATTAAATTTATGGATATTGTTAGTAAATATAATGATGTAGCCTATGTGGAATTAAATAAAGAAAATATGGTTATAATAGGTCATAATAATGTTTATGGATTTATTAGAGCAGTGTTACCAATTAGTAATACTGATTGGATAGAAACTAAAATTATTAATTATATCAATATTAAAGAATTAGTTAAAAAATTAAAATCTTTTTCGAAAGAAAAAATTAGATTATTTGTTGATGAACAAAACCAATATAATATTCATATCGAGAGTAAAAAGCATAACGAAGAATTATTATGTCAAGTTTATTATAGAGACACAATTTATAAACAAGAAACATTAGAAATGCCGCAAAGATATGATGATGATACTTATATAGGATTATATTCAAATTTAAATATTAATTTGTTAAAATCTTATATAAATGGTTTAGCTCAACAAGAGAAAATTTATATGTGGACAACACCTTATACTATTAACAATGTCCATAATCATAATCATAATAAACGAACTGAAGGTTCTAGGGCTTTGCCCGATCTTAAAGAATCTTATGATAATAATGATGATAATAATATAGATGATGATAATATAGATGATGATTCTGAAACATCTGAAAATGGTGTAAATGGTAAAAAAGATTATAAAAATATTAGTAATTATAAAAATTTATCTAAATTTCATTTTCTTACAATTGAAAATAATAATGATGGAATAGTTGAAGATACTGTTAGACAACTATGTGTCGGGTCTACAAAATTTAAATTAGGATTTACATCTAATCAATTTAAAATTTTATCATCTTTAATAAAAACTAAAAGTGATTCAGATTATGGTGGTGTTATTAAATTTTCCAAAAGAGATCAAAGGCCAATATTTTTCTCTATTATATTATTATCAGATAAAAGATGTAATTTAGAATTAGATATTCCAATAAGAGAATGGTATCCTATCAGGGAATGGCATCCTATACCAAAAAGTGTAATTTATGATGTTGAAGAAACAATTTATGATGATGATGAAGAATCAATAGTTAGTGAAAATAAATTTAAATTATCTCTTGATAAAACATTATATGATGAAACTTAATATGATAAAACTTAATGTGATAAAGAAAATAAAATAACTTAAGAATGTGAAATATATAATAATATATCATAACTCTCAAGTCCTTGATATTAGAATGTTTATATCTAAAATTAAAACACAAATTTTTCTTTAAAAAATAAAAAATGGGAAATACCAAGTTTTATTGTGTCTTATGTAAAAAAAAGTTGCAAACAAAAAGAAGTTATCAATCTCATTTAAATAGTATATTGCATTTACAAAATGTAGATCGAGTTGATGAAGGAAATATATTAAAATTAAATAGTTATAAAAACTATCTAGAAACATTGCCTACTGATATAAAAGTTAAAAAAATGTTTGATGATTATTCACATTCGGAATATAAAAAAGTTTTTAATAGTGAAGATGAGACCCTACCAGATGGAAGATATTTATTTAGCGATACTGATGAATTTGATGAAGCTGAACGAACCGATGAAGCGGAACGAACCGAAGGTTCTAGGGCTTCGCCATTAACAGATATAAAATATTTATTTAATGAATCTGTTCGAACCGAAGGTTCCAGGGCTTCGCCCGTTGAACATAATGAAACCGATGAAACTTTTTATAATGTATTAACAAACTTTTATAATATATTTAAGAAATCTTTCAAATGTTATATGAATGTAGAAGTACTTTATACAAAAAATGGACCTGATGGAATTCCTGAAGAAATAATACAAGGACATTTTACAAATTCACAAGAAATTCATAATGTAAATGATATACAACCCATATTTGAATCGATGATACTTAAATAAGAAAATTGTATACTTGAAGCCCAGTTACGTGAATCTGGTTGGAGATTTGTTAAAATACTATCTAAGAAAATAGTAATTGATAAATATAAAAATAATACTGGTGGTAGTTATGTTCCTTTACCTTTCAGTTCACCACAAATAATCAACATAAAAAATGAAGATGATTATTGTTTTCTGTGGAGTATTATAGCACATTTACATCCTGCAGAATATCATAAAGAAAGACTAAGCCATTACAATAAAGAAGAATACATAAATGAATTTGATCTCTCTGATGGCTTAGATGAATTTCCATATGATTATAATAGGTTAAAAAAGTTTCATAAAAAGAATAAAAATTTAATAGAAGTAAATGTTTTTGAATTAGATGTGAATTATGTTTCTATTGGTAAAATTACTCCACTTTACTCAGATTCAAAAAAATTTTATTTGAATAATAAAAATTTATGTCAATCAGAAATAGTATATAATGATAGGGGAAATTACATGCATCATAATATTTTTTACCAAGGAAATATAATATTTACTGAAAAATTTCAAACTGTTAAAACACTATCACCAATAATGATTAATCATAATAATTATAAAGGACGTAATTATAATTATGATTATGATTCCGATTATTTATCTTTATCTTTAGAATATCAACAAAAATTACAAAATTTAAATGAAAGTTTACAAAAATGTAAAACAGATTATCAACAACAAACAAAAATATTCGTACAAGAATATGGTCATAATTATCAAAATAAGATAGAAACGATTCAAAAATTAAATGAAGACAATAAAGAATTAAATAATGAAGAAAATGAAACCAATCAAAAAATAAATGAATCTTTAAAAAAATGTCTACAACAATATAAAGAACAATATGATAAAGAATATAGTTATCAGCTACAAATATTAAATCAAAATTTTCATCGAAATACATTTAATCTTGCAAAAGAAATTGATGAAACACATGAAATATATAAAGATAAATTTAAAAAATTAAAACAAACAAAACAACCAGCACAAGCGAATATATTATATTATCAGGTTCATTTTATATTGTGTAAAGATGTTTCTATATTCACAAAAACTTCAGATAATGCCAATTTTCCTTGTCTCCAATGTATGACAAGTTTTAGAACTAAAGAAGAAATGAATAGACATTTGGAGAATTGTCAACAAAATGAAGCAGTTGAAAATACTTTTCCTAAAGATGATTATTTAGAATACAATAAATGGTATTTTAAAAATAAAGTACCCTTTACAATATATTGTGATTTTGAAGCATATAATGTTAATATGACACAAAATCGAACGGAAAGTTCCAGGGCTTCGCCCGATCCTGAAAATGATAATTCTGAAAATGATAATTCTGAAAAAAGTACATCTGAGCAAAGTAAAGAAAAATATTTATTTCAACAAAAACCATTATGTTGGGGAATGTACATTCATTCAAATTATCCTGAATTATTTAAATCAGAATATTATCAATACTATGGTGAAGATAGTTCAGAAATGTTTACAAAGAAAGTAGAAGAATTACAAGGACGTTTTTCACAATTGCTTGAAACAAATATTCCAATGATGCCATTAACAGAAAAAGAAAAATTAAATTTTATTAATGAAACAAAATGTTATTACTGTGGAAAAGAATTTACAAAAAATTATAAAAATGGCAAAGGTAGATATCTTGATAAGGTAAAAGATCATGATCATCTAAATGGATTATATAGAGGTGCAGCACATAATTCTTGTAATCTTAATGCTAATAAATTTAAATATAACTTTGTTCCTCTATATTTCTATAATGGTTCTAAATATGATTTCCATCTAGTAATGAAAGATTTATTTTCATCTGAAAAATTACAACAACAACAAATAAATGTACTATGTAAAACAGAAGAAGAATATTTTTCAATGCAATTAGGTTGTATTAGAATTTTAGATGCATTTAGATTTTTTACTCCTTATTCATTAGATGTTATGGGAAAAACTTTGAAATCTGAACAATGTAAAATATTAAATAAATATAATTAAAAACCTTTAAAAGGAATATTTCCGTATGAGTATATAGCCTGCGGCTCACAGTCGAAGACTGATATAACTGGAGATAAAACCTGCGGTTCACAGTCGAAGACTGATTTTAATTCTGTGAATAAAATTATGGAAGAAAAACAACTTCCTCCAATAAATAAATTTAAATCAACATTAAAACAATCACAATTATCTGACGAAGACTATGCAGAAGCTGAAAAAAATTGGAGAGAGTTAAATTGTAAAACAATGTATGATTTTACAATGAAATATCTACAGATAGATGTATTAATACTAGCTGATCTTTTCGAAAACTTTCGTGACATGTGTTTAGAATATTACGGAATAGATCCATGTTATTGTTATTCTACACCAGGTTTAACATGGTTAGCAGGATTAAAACATACAAATGTTAAACTTAAACATTATAAAGAAAATACATATGATAAATTATTATTTTTTGAATCTGGAATTAGAGGTGGAGTTTCATCAGTTTTAGGTAATCGTTATGTACAGTGTTACAATAAAAAAGTAAATCCTGATGATTATGGAATAATGAAACCTTTATCTCCAGAAGAAAGCGATCAGTTTATAAAATTGTTTAATCAAAATATAGAAGGACTTATATCAAATGAAGATAGTCAAGCAGCAGTTGATGAAATCATGAGAGAAAACTATTTGTTATATTATGATTTTAATAGCTTATATTCTTCTTGCATGATACAAGAATTACCAACAGGTGAGATGGAATGGTGTAATATTCGTACGACATCAGAGATGTCTACTAGGGCTTCGCCCGTTCTAGATTATCAAAAAACATATGATGGAAATTATAATCATGGTTATATATATGAAGTTGATTTAGTATACCCTGATGAAATAAAAGATAAAACAAAATATTTTCCTTTCTGTCCCGAAAACAAAATTCCTAATATAGAAGATTTTTCAGATTATCAAAAATCTTTAATTCCTAAAAAATACAGACCAACAAAAAAACTTATGTTAACACAAAGTAATAAAGGAAAGTATGTTGTTGAAGGAAGAATGCTAGATTGGTATTTAGATCATGGAATGATTCTCACCAAAATACATCGAAAACTATTTTATCAAAAATCTAGGTAGTTAAAAAATTATACAGAGTTCAATATTGAAAAACGTAAAATAGCTAAAAGAAATAAAGATGATTTTGGAAACGTGTTCTTCAAATTAATGAATAATGCATTTTATGGGAAGACTTTAGAAAATGTGCGTAATAGACAAAATATTGAAATAGTTTATGATAAAGATAGGTTTCAAAATTTAACAAGGAAACCTACATATAAAAGAACTACTAGATTTAGTGATGAACTATGTGCTGTACATTTACGTCGAATTAGCGTAAAACATGATAAGTTTAATTTCATTGGTTTCACTATATTAGAATTAGCTAAACTATTTATGTATAGATTTATATATGATTATTTAGCACCTGCTTATGGCAAAAACTATAAATTACACTTTACAGATACCGATTCTGTTTTCTTAGAATTAACAATACCGTATAATTCTTCACTTGATGAAGAAATTAATAAAATAAAAGATATCATTCATCCTTCTGATTTATGTAAAGTAAAAGATGAATTAGAAGGAAATGAAGATTTCATAACAGAAGCTATATTTTTAAAATCTAAATGTTACTGTTATGATACAACTAATAATATTAAAACACATAAAACATTAAAAGGAATTTCAAAGGCATCAGTGGCTAATCAAATAACATTTCAAGATTATAAAAATGTATTATTTAATAATGAAATAAAAACAGCATGTAATTATAGACTTAATTCAAAGAAACATAAAATGTATTTAAAAGAGGAACATAAATTAGCATTAGATCCATTTGATGATAAAAGAAAAATTTTACCTGATGGAATAACTACTTCACCTTTTTAATTTTCTAATTTCTAATTTCTAAGATAGACAAATTTGATATATATATAAAATAAAAAAAATATTATAACACTATATTTTTATATTTTTTTATTACTCGGTAAACAAATGTTCTATAACTCTATCATGAATTTTTTTATCAATATTAATTGTGATAAATCCATAATCTTTTGACCAAGCATTGTTACACGATTGTTTAAATTCATCTTTATTTCTTACGCATAAATCTCTTAACAAATCACTTAAGTTTCTTGCATTTATTTCAAATAGTATAAATATATTTGCATTCTTTCTAATAACACTTCCGTCTAATGAATACATACTTTGTGTTAAATAAAAAACACTACAGTTATTATGTCTACCTCTTGTGAAATAATTTCTCTGAACTGACTGATTTCTATCATTAACACAATCATCAAAAATTACACAATGTTTCATTGTTTTATCTAGTTTACTAGGATCTTGCATATTACCACTATCATCTATTAATTGTATCTTTATATGTTTATTTTTATTGGATTCTACTAACTGACTATTTTTTGCTGCTTCTTCACACCACGAACTTATTTCTTCTTCATCTTCAGATTTTTCATATTCTTTGAATAATGAAGCAATTGCTGTTTTTTTAAGATTATTTTCAAATCCATATTTTAAAAATTCATAGACGGGTTGTTCTGCCGTTGTTGTATAAATGATAAGATTGTTATAATCCAAAAAATTTGCAGTCGTTAAAATTTTAAATAATAGATACGTTTTTCCACATCCTGATCTTCCACAAATAACTGACAAAACTTTATTAGATAAATTTTGATGATGATAAAATTTAAGTTTCTTTTTATTTAATGGGGGTACTTCACTCATTTTTTAATAAAAAGATTTATTTTTATTTTATTTTTATTTTTAAAGAAGAAGAAGAAAATTAAACTTCTCTAGCTTCGCGTAGGAGTTTATACCTCTCATACGGGAGTTTATACCTCCCGAACCAAAAGATCTATCATAATCTCTTCACCTCCAAAATTTATTTCTTGTCCTTTTTCATCAGAGATTCTAATGCCAATGTTGTTAATAGTTTTTCTTGTAATAGGGAAATATATTAATGTTTGTGGAATTACATTTAATCTATAACCAATGGGTACAGTAAAAGCTGGAAAACTGAATACTAAATTTGATAATTTACCATTTATATATCCTCCTTCAATAATGTCACAATGTACAACAATTGAATTTATTTCAGTTATTTTTGGAATCTTCTCACCTAAATGATAACCTTGACTATAGGTTTGTTTATTAAATCCTAATAGCTTAATTTGACAATGATCTATCATGATTAAAATCAACTTGATGATTTTCGTCTAAAGTAAGAGAAAATTTATTAACTGCCGGTTCAACTGCAAAATGTAATTGTTTCTTATCTTTAAATGGTATACCTAAATGTCTCTTAATTTCATTTGATATTGATTCAACTTCGTAAGAACCAGGAAGAAAAGTTAGTACTTTCCACGTTTTGCCTTTATCAGTAGAATATCTAAATTGATCATTCACATCTTTTATAACATTTTGAATAGTGTTAAATGTAGAGAAACTAGTCAATGCAATTTGATAATTTTTATTTTGTTCCAAATGTAGAATGGGTTCTAAATTACAAGTGTGTGATGAAGTAGTTGTTATAATTTTTAACGTCGTACTAAATTTTGATGAACCCAAAATCTCTGTCAAATTTTCTAAATGATTATTAATTTTGTCTAAATCTGCTGAACACATTTTTTAGTTTAAATTTTGAATAAATATTTTTTGATAAAAAAATTAGAAACAACAACATATTTCAGCTACACTTTTATAATCCTCTTCATTTAGAATCTTCTTTTCTAACAGTCTTTTCAATATAGCATGAATTTCATTGAAACTAGAATTATGTCCTTCTTTTATTGCAGATATTAAAATACTTAATCTATTTAGTAATTCTTGTGGATCATCTGGTAAAAATATGGTTGTTACTGTTTTCTGTTTTTCAGATAAACCTTTCCCTACTTTAACTCCCGTTGATAATAAATTTTCTAATTGTTTATAACGTCTAAGAGATTTTACTGCACCAACTCTATCTAACATAGCTTTATATTTTATGAGATCTTCTACAGCATAATTATTTAAATCTGCTCCTCTTAAAAGATCAACAAAATTTCTATCTAAATTAAAAGGAGATTTATCTGGTGAAAAAATTAAACCTCGAAAAGGTTGTGGAAATATTTCTTTTTGCCCGAGAGAAAATCTAGGTATTGTTTTTCCATCTATAAATGAAATAGAATGTTCAAATTGCATAGATTTTGGTAATTTCTTATTAATGTTTGATTCTAGTAATCCATAGTCATCTAATATAGTTTTGTGCTCTGGATCTGTTATATCAATTTGTTTATCATTATTTGTACTTTCCTTTTCAAGAGTTTTAAATGGTTTCATAGTTTTTTCAAAATCAGTTTTTACTTGCTCGGTTTGCTGCATTTTTTCAAACATATCAGATTGAATACCAGCTTTTATCATTCTATGTTGAAGATGATTTTCTTTCATAATATTTCTTTGTTTTATTAACTCTTCTAATTGTTTTATTCTTTTAAAATTATCAGCTCTAATTTTATCCATTTTTAAAATATAATATTTGAATTTTGTGGTAACATTGGAATACAGCAAAAACATTTTACTGAACAAATTATTTTTTTATTGCTTTGTTGTTTGACATCTTTTCGTTTAAAGTTTTCTCGTTTTAAGTTTTGTTTAATAAAGTTTTGCTTAAATTTTCGCTTAAAGTTTTTAGTTCTTCTAAAAAAATTTTGTCATTTTCTTCATTAGAAATTTTGCCATCACTAGAAATTTTGCCATCCTGTCTATTCTTATCATCAACTTTTTCGGACTGTAATTGAAAGGTTTGATTTACTTCATTAGCTATTTGATCAAATTTTTCAATCTCATCTAACGTAATAACATTATCATCACATACTCTTTGAAAGTAGTAATGTAGTTTATCATAGACTTCTTTAATATGTAAATGCTTAGTTTTTAATGATTTTCGTTTCTTAGTTATTAAAGATTTATATAACATTGTAACAAGTGAAGTTGCAAAAACACCCGTACCTGTTAAAGCTGTAGCAACTACTGGAATTACTAAAACACCTGAAGATATAACAATTGTTAAAGCACCTAAACTTATTGTTAAGAATATGCCAATTCCTTGTGTTACATTCTTAACTTTACTCCATCTCTTTCTTAATTTTTTATAATGCTCTAATCTTAATAATAATTGAGATTCCTTATCTTTCATATACCTAACTCTATCTTTGTGTTTTCTTTATTCATTTTTTCAATGTTAATCTTTTCAATGTCCATTAAAGTAGAACTACGTTCATATGATAACGAAGGATATATTCTTGCGGTTTCTTCCACTTTTGTTTCTTCCATTTTTAAAGAAATATTTTTAGTCACATGATATATTTTGAAAACCTGAAAGATGGATAAAATTCATGAATTTAAAATTCTCAACTTTTCTGATTTTCGGTGTCCTGGAACGGTCATGATTTTAAGGGCGGGTGAAAATTGTAGTTCTCAAATTTGAGATTTTGAAAAATTTGAAAAATTGGGTATTTTTAAAAACGCCCAAATTTGTGAATTTAGGTCTTCATAACCTGAAAAATGACCAAAATTCATGAATTTATGTCGTTTTTAAAAATGCCATTTTTTGAAAAAATGGTACTTTTTGAATGGACTAAATTCATTTATTTAGGTCTTAAAAACCTGAAAAAGGGTCTAAATTCATGAATTTATGTCGTTTTTAAAGATACTATTTTTTTGAATTTTATGGTGTCCTGGAACGGTCTTTTACCCATTACTCACAACTGACACTAATGCAACTAAAATCAATTTTTGACTATTATCAATAGAATTTAGCATGCAATTCGTTTTTTTGTTTTCAAGAGTCAAGCATCACAAGAACATCATATTATTTTAAATAAATGCATTCGACCACTAACAAAGTCATTCTCATGAATAAGTAACTGCTCAAACATCAGCAAGGTAGAAAAAGGGATATCTGATAGTGCATGGAATGTCTGAATTCCATACCTAATCAGACATCCACTTTTATCATCTAATTGTTTTAATTTTGCATCCTTTTTATATGACTGTTTTGTGTGAAACTTGAACCATAAAATAAAATAAATATAAAGAATATTTGTCTCATCTTGCAACAATGCCTTTTCTCAGAGAAAGACTCGCATGGCATTTTCAAGTCAAATATCAAATCCTTCTTAACAAAGGTTGACTTGACTTCCCAGTTTAAATTCGTCGCAGCCTCTGATGAGAAACATTTTCTGAGATAAAGTGGACATCAAATATTCATAAGCAGATTTCCTTTAAAAATTGTAAATCAAAACAGTGTTAAAGAAAAACATCACTGAGCATGTTTGCCATCGAATCATAATTGAATGTCATTTGTATCTCGGTCGGATTCGGTGGAGAAGCTGGTACATGCATTGTTGTTCCGTGGAAATGTTGAAAAAAGAAGAAGAAACTCAGGCCGATCAGACGCTAGATATGAAAGATCCAAAACAAGAAAGTCTCTACTCCTGCCTGAATCTCAATTTCAGTGTTGCGAAATAAAGCAGCAATTTTCGTCGGTTATTGCCAGACTTGACTGAAGCGGGAAAGCTTGTTTTAGACACTTGCAAATTTCTCCAGCGAATTTGCATTTTCTGTTACTGGATACTTTACAAGGAAACAGCGTACTTTATTATCATAAGATAACTCGCAAAGTCCATGTTCTACTAAGTTATCCTATCGTAGGACTTCATTTTGAATTTTATTATCTCACATTTAGATTTCACGTGAAGAAAAATGAATTTGCTGTCATCGAATGCATATTAACAACAGAACTTAAAATGGGCCAGTAATTACTTCAGGTGTTGGATCTGGAATCGAACCGGAAACATTGCTTTCCATTGAGCAACCTCTAGGTAATGTGAACAAGTACTGTTATTTCAATAACCCCATACCGAGACGTAAGCGAAGTCTTGGTAAGAGGAATCGTAAGTCCAAAACGCTTCATCAAAATGACAGCGTATTGCTTATCGAAGACTTTAAGAAGTTAATTCATTAAGAAACAGTTTCATTCATTTTACATGAAACAAAAAGCAATAAAAATTTCGTTTTTTAAGGAATTGCATAATAAAATTAGCACTAAAAACAAGCGATTTTTTATATTTTGACAGCGTATATTCAAAATACCGTAATGACCTTAAATGCTAAACAAGGTGATTCTGAAAGAATTAACATTAACTTTAAATTTATAGATAATGTTATGGTTGAAGTCAATTTACATAATATTTTACATGACACTAAAATTTGTCGTCTTCTTCCTAAAGAAGTCGCTTCATTTTGTCCGCCGAAGATATCTTTTTCACACAATCTTTTATCGCTTAAATTTTGTAATTACTGTAAATTCCTTAGAGATTTAGAAATGGCAGATGTTGAGGAAATTCTATCTTCAGACTGTAAATGCACAGACCACAGTGACTTCATTTATCGGCATTATGAACACGTAATGACCGGCAATACAGATTTTATAAGCAACCCAAATTTGAGAAATCTATTTTCTTTAGGAATTAAGCATCGAGCATCCAAGCCCATGAAAATGCATGACATGTATAAACTAAAGAAATAGAGAACTCTCTTGACTGTCATGTCAATAGAGTCAGTCGTAGGTACGAAGTTCCATTGTCAGATTTTCAAGAATGGAAAACTAAAGTTATGACAGTCGTAGAGGATCGCTTGAGATTCATTAAGAACACTTATGATAATAGTAGAAATAATAAGAAAAGATTCCCTGAACGTTTAACAATAGAAGAGGAATCTTACCTTTAGTATTTACACACTAATTTTATTGTGACTTCTGTAGATAAAGCAGCAAGCAATTACGCATTTGTATGTAGAAAGTTTTATGTCATGACATAGCCCAAGGAGTTGGGATGAGACCTTAGTTCCTTTTCGTCAATTGGTAACCTCACGTATACACCTATAGAAAGAAATGCTGCATGTATTATCAGGAACCAAAGTGATATCTTACGAGATGAATTCGCCATAGTTTGTAACAATAAACGAGATATGTTGCTATCTAGAGAAGAGCACAATAAAAATATTTCTCCCATGGGCCTATTGCATAAAAGTTTATGTGTATGAGAGATGAGTGGATAGTGAAAATGGATGATGTATGAGAGATGAGTATATCGGTTGCATAAAGCCATTTTGCCAGTCATAAGTATGAGTGAAAGTTTATGAGTGATCGATCTGAATTTACTATAATTGGCAATTGTCTGACCTCGTTTTGCAGTCGTCTGGTCATTGTCTAAGATCAGAGGTTATTTATATCAAGCGTGAAATGAAGAAGAACCTTCTTGGTTATGAAAGAATGAACTTTTCTGATTAGTTGAGGTCATCGATTAACTATCGCTTTGCAACGCATAGTAACAACACTGCCAATGTCATCAGCAAACGATCAAAATGGAGTGTAAGACTGGTACAGGTAGTCGTCTGATACTTCTTGATGCAATTTACGAGCGTAAGAATGTACTTTTCGGCAAATTCAGCGCTGAACTCACTATGAAAATGAAAGAAGATGCGTGGAAAGATATCCTCAAGTTAATGGAATCACTAGGACATTCAATCGTCCCGAGCACAACCAAAGTTGCATCGTGGAAGTATTTGCGAGATGTTGTGTGGTCAACAAATTTAAAACGGTAAACGTTGGTGAGCACCTAATTTTATTTGGCTAGCATAGTAGTAATTGCATGTTTTTGTAATCGTCCAATCGCTTCAATCGTCCTCTTATGACGCAACTTTGAAGTACTACATCTATGTTTGTATGCGGTTTTTGAGAAATTCAACAAAGCACCAACAATCCACATGGCACACCCTTTGATGATTTCTACACGAAAACTTTACATTTCAAGATTTTTCAGTGGAATAAAAACAATTAGTGTCGAAGCGTCGTCTTATGACGATTATGAAACTATGAATTTATCTCATCATATCATCGCTACTGATAAAGATATTATCAAATTTCAAGTTTTGAGGAATGCTTCAATTCAAATGCAAAAAATATATCAAAAAGCGATAGCAATAATCAATAATCAATGACCGATAATCAATCATGTCAATATCACGTTCTGAAAAAAGGCATTTTAGAGAGAATCAAAATGAAGAAAATAATGAAAAATATTTTTTTTTAATAAGTCGTTTGATCATCAATTTTCATAAAACAACTTCAACACTATTAGAAATAGGGCATTAGCATAATATTTCAGTGAAAATATGCCGTCTAATCTAATTCATATTTTTCTGCAAAATGTTGCTATTCACGTTGAAATGCTCATATGTCAATGAAATCTCTCCATAATTTCAGGAAAAGCGCGATAAGAAAGCAAAGACGGGTTCGGCCGGAGGGCGAGAAATGCAATACAATCAAATAAATTTGAAAGTTTTAGAAATTCTCGGAGAAACATCGACTAATCGTGGAAGGCACCGGGGTTTTGGAGTCGAGCAGTTTTGATGGAATTATCGAAGAAGGAACATCTACTGACAGTGCTCCCGCATCAATTCCGAAAAGATTTAAGCGCGCAACAACTGATATGATAGCTGAGGTTGACGAGCTCAAATTAGAAAATTTGAAGCTTGAAATTCAGCTGAAGCGAAAGCGACTTGAGGAGGAGGACTGTGAAATCGAACTGAAAAAGTTGAAATGCAAACAGCTTCGCAAAGAGCTAGAGGATGATGAAGCCGATAACAACTTCTCTGTAGGCCTACAGACATATTTAAATCTTTAATTTGTCTATTTGTGCATTTATTTACAGATCTTTTACTAAATACTACTGGAATAAAATATCTAACGATCGACGCGTCTTTGTTTTAGCAAACAACAATACAGGATTGGGAATTGGAGTTCAGAATTTGATGTTTCACTTCAGGAAATATACATTTCGTATAAAAATCAAAAGTATTTAATCCAAAAATCGTATCACTGCAAAACACCTAAAAAATTCAAGTTAGCAAATAATTGTTTGATACAAATTGTATGCAAAAAGTCTTCAAAATTTGAGGAGCATTAATTTAATTTTAATGACTAAATAACTAATTGAATGCATAAGTAGCTGCACAACAGAATACAAGATGCTTATGCAAATGATTTATGATAGATCAAATATCACGCATGAGTCTAATTGTTTTGTGCCGTGGATCTGAAAGGATGGGTAGTGGGCCATTGATGTCTTCATCTTCATTTTCAGGAATTTCGATATCCACGCCACTTTCACTTTCTTCTACATGTGCCATGCGATTTTGTAAAACACAACAGGCTTTAAAAATTTCACCAGCTTCAACCGGATCTACTCGCAGAGGAACGTTGAGGCAGTTAAATTTCTGCTTCAGAACACCGAAAAAACATTCAATCAAGCGACGAGTCGATCGATGTTTACTATTAAAGGTTTCTTCTTCAGATGAAAGTTCATCACCTCCGAAAGGAGGTAGTAACCATTCTTTTAGGGAAAAACCACTGTCTCCTAGAAGAACCGCACCTTCAAACGGTCGCCACCCTTGCTCAAACGCAGTAAATAATGTGCTGTTGTGGAGTACTCTCTTATCATTGACACGACCCGGCCACCTAGCAGAGACGTAGTACGGCTGCAATTCGGGTCCACACACTACCATGCAATTCAAGGAATGATCTCCGTGGCGGTCAACAAACTGCTCCTCAAATTCTGTAGGACACTTTAATTTGATAAGAGTACCATCTATACAGCCCGCGATACGAGGTAGTCCAGCTACAGAAAAAAATGATGCGGCTATCATTGCTGCAGCTCGTCCACTCGGCCATTTTATATCTTGGAAGAAATTTTGATTTATAGCATTGACCACCTGACTTACATGTCGACAAACAGTAGATTTGTTAACTCCATGACAGTCTCCAATTACATGGTAAAAGCTACCAGTGGATAACCATCTCAACGTAAGGAGAAGCTTTTGCTTTGGAGATAAAGCATGATTACGATTGGTTGCAGATTGTATTTGTGAGCCTATAACATTGAGAATTTCTTGACACTGCTCCATGTTTAAACGGAATTTTTCCTTGAAATCTTTATCCCCGAAGTTGATTCTATCCTTAAAGACTCTCGGTTTTCGATTTTGCCGTCTTCTCAAGCGATTATAGATGATTGGGTTGATTTCTTCATCTTCACTATCGCTGCTCATATTCATAATTTCCGTTCAGCTGAAGTGATCGGACAAACCAATATATACTATCAACACTAAACTTGATTCAATAAAATATAGATATCGGACAATAGAAAGATGAATCGGATGTTAGATTATGAGAGCTTGTGGCTCTCATAACAATCATACCTCTAACATCTGCCAAAATCTATGAGAGGTGGGAAATCCACGGAAATCCCACTCATACAAAATGTTTTATGCAACCAAATCTGATGATTCTAGTTGCCATCCACTCATCACTCATCTCTTATCTCTCATACCTTTATGAAGCCAAATTCTTATAAGAGAATCGAGTATGCAATAGGCCCAAGAAACTAGGAAAGTTGAAGAATTTAACGAATGACACTGCGGATGAACACAGGTCTCTAACGACACTGCTGCGAAGCTAATTGACAAATTCAGGGCAACTGGAAGTGTGGAAAATAATAGAGGAAGTGGTCGGCCACGGTCATCGACTGACGTTTAGTCATTTACAAATGTGCTAGCTGCTTTCGCTAAAATCACAGAGAAAATCATTTCGCCGATTGTCTGCAGAAACAGGGGTTAGCCAATACAGTACCGCTCGCATGGCACCCACCTAAGATCAATCAGTTACAGCACTTTGCCGATGGAGTTCTGCGAATATGGCATTAACAAGATAGACCGGGACTCGAACCTTTCTTCTGAAATACTTTTTGCGGACGAAACCAATTTTTGTGGCAAAATCAACAGGCAAAGCCTTCGATAGTGGAACCCATACTGGATGGATTGATCGAAAATGCCAAGCGCTGAAAAGTTGATGGTGTGATGTGGAATATGAAACACAGGAATGTTCGAACCTTCTTTCATCGAACAGTATTGATTTGCTGGTGGAACAAATCATTCAGAATTTCCTTCATACTTCTAACATGATGGGCCACCACAGAACGTTGTCCGTGTTCATCGGAGACAAGATAAGCAGATTCCGGGACACTGGATTGGGCGCAGAGGTCGCCGCTTATCACGCCAATTGACTTTTTAAGTTAAGAACTTTGGAACACATAAAAGGACCGCATTCATGACGCGTTTGAACACATTTCATCCGACATATTGACCCAAGTCCGACATGAGAACCTGCCATCTAAGTGTGGGAGTTCACATGGGGAACTTGATGTACATACAATGTTCGCTTGATGTTCTCCGCGATTTTTGGTGTGTGTGAAGACTTTTGAATCATCCTGTACCAACAAATTCACTTCCATGTCAATCATCTCCAAAAAATGTCATGCAGTTTCAAAGATAGTTAGTCTGCTTCAAAAATACGTCATAGATTTCAAAGTTGGATCGCACATATTTGTGATGTGTTACGAAGTTCGTGGTAGCGCATATAAATTAGCGAATAGGAAAGCAAGTTCGTTTTCAATAATTACATAAAAATTTGATGCTACAGTGCGGAAGGCAGAACAGGCTTCTGCAGGGAATGAGACTTTAACAGAATGATGTACATCCCATGCCCACTACGAGTCTGCTCATCTGCCGAGTTCTATTTGGTCCATCTTCTTGGCAGACAGGATAAAAGAAAAACACATGCTTATCCAATGTGACGCAGACTGAAGTTTTTGTCTAAAAAGATTCTATGATGTTTTCTCCTATAAATGGAAGACTGCTACTACGTATAAAGTCACAATTTTTGGCATGGAAAGTCTTGAGATCATTTCTTACCATGTTCATGCACCTTCATGCGGATTCAGATTTGACAAGCCTCACAATGTCGGGAAACACAAACATTTGAAGCAGTTTTATCTACATCTAACCACATTCTCGCATGCACCGCCTATCAGAAATATAATAATAACACATACACGTGGTACGAAATGACCTCAAGACATTCCATGCCAAAAATCATGACTTTTGACTTAATCGTACTTCTCCATTAATAAGCGAAAACATAAAAAAAATCATTTTAACCAAAGGCTTCAATCTACGTCCCATTGGATAATCATGTGTTTTATCTTGTCTGCCAAGGAGATGGGACAAATGGAACTCGGCAGACGAGCAGATTCGTAGTGGACATAGATAGGTTGTACATCGATCTGTGAAAGTCTCGTTTTCGGCTTCATTCCTTGCAGAAACTCGCTCTGGTTACCGGACTACTATTAAAATTGGTTTAATTATCTTGAGGATGATTGAAATTGGTTCCTCTATTTGTGGCCCTTGAATTTGCTTGACTTATCTGGAACTTGCATGCGTTAGAATTGAACTAGCTCGGGAAAACCTGCATATAATTGTGCATAGAATCATCAATTCGGAATAGATAGCAACTGCATATCATTCGGCTTTTCAAAATATGAGATGCAGGCTGTTTGTTCGGCTACTATAATGCTAACTTCATTGAGGCTCACGAGGAAAATTCGGCGAGAGCTTTGCAAAGAAAAACAGGAGCGATGCATGCGAAGAGACACAGAATGGTCGGGAGAAGGCAGGAAAAAGGCACGTCACACTGAATTGCTAGCAAGCGAGAAGGTGCGGGGATAATGTACTGGACAGGTCATGGGCGGCGAGAGAAAGATAAACAGATCCAAATCCATGGATAATAGGGAATAATGCACATTGTGAACAGTGACTGGGAAGCAGCAAATAGCGAACGATCATTAAGATGAGCAAGCCCGATGAATGAAGAAATTTAAATGTGAAATTTGACTTAATGAAAAAAAGGGCACATGAACTAGTTAGAAACAAAAACAGTTTTCGATAGGTAAATAAAAAAGACGCACAAATTACAGAAGATGTCATGAAAGAAAAAATACATGAGCAAAGCCGAATCTTTAGGCAAAAATGCCATAAACCAGTTTTTGTCTACCTTAGGTTCTTTAATATTATCAAAACTGCCTTTTTCTCCATGTAATGCTGCTTTATGCCTTTCACTGATTTTCTGGCATCTCATAACTCAAGATTCCATTCCAATAGTCATATATTCCTGATTGTTTCATAGAGTCAAAACCAAACATTTTGGCGGATTAGGGAATGCTTTTGTCGATCAACCATGCCTCTAAAACATTCGGAAATTAAAAGAATATATGCAGCCCACCGACCGAGTGCAAAGCACAAATGCATTGAAAACTCGAGAGTGATGCTAGACCAACTAGAATTCCCTGGCTAGTTGCGCTAGCACTGACCTTGAACTGTCCTTGAAAAACTGAAGTTGTTTGATGTCACCATAGAGGAAGTATCAAAAGTTTCCGCCGCAAATAGTAATTTTGTACAAAGGAATGCGATCGAGTAAAATCCGCCAATCAAGATCTCTGTCAGGTGAGAAACAGTAAGCAAGCATTTTAAATAGAAAATCATGTTGTGATTTTTACCCAGTGACTGTCACTTGCTTTAAGCATGAACCACTTACGACAGTGGAAGTTGAAAGATCCCTATCGTCTTATAGGCAAATTCTCTCTGATATTCGACAAGGATCTGTTTTTCATAATCTCAAAAAATGGTTGCTATTGTTTGCAATAACAGGTCGCAATATGAATTATTAATAACCGTTGCAATTCGGCTAATAATATATTACGTCTAATAATATTAAAATAGTATTATACATTGCCTATTCTCTTCAATATCTTAAATATCTACCTTCTAAAACCTCATAACCTGCTATGAGTTGCTTTAATCAGACATTCGGCGAATGCATACAGAAATCAATTCAATAAATGCCTTTTTCTTCCTATATGTACTTTTTATTCTGCTTTTTTGCCTGCCTATTTTCCTTGTTTTTAGTGCCTTGAGATCCGGGCTTTAATCATGAGCACGCGTTAGCGTTGCAATTTAAAAAAACATTTTGTTCTAAAATACGAGGTAGTCTAACAAACGCAGCCTCTAGCTTCAAGTGTCAGACAGTGGCCCTCATCAAATATCAAGTAATTTCCCACCCCAGCATCAACATTGATGGTAACATCTTGGAAACAGCTAAGCACTTCTGCTACTTGGGAGATGTTATCGATTCGAACGGTGGTGTAGACCTTGCAGTTACGGCACGCATACGGTGTGGTTGGAGCAAATTTCGAGAGTTGGCGGCATTCTTGGCATCCAAGACTCCGTCACAAAATTAAAAGGGAAAGTTTATGCCACCTGCATCAGACAAAGCATGACGTATGGGTCTGAGGCGTGGACTTTGAGTGCGGATCATGAGAACTTGCTCCAGAGAGACAAGATGAGAATGGTGAGGTGGATGTCGAGTGTAAAGCTGACCGACAGATGGTCTAACGAAGAACTTAGACAAGCAATGGGACTTCGTTCGATCTCTGAAGTCTAAAGTGAATGGCGTTTACGTTGGTTCGGGCACGTGATGCGTAGACAACGGGCTAAGTGGATCAGGAAAATGTTCGAAATGGAGGCTGAAGGGAAGAGACCGACCGGAAGACCTCGAAAGACCTGGTTCCATGCCGTCCAAGATGACATGCGCAGACTCCGTCTCAAAGAAGAAGAAGACGCTCAAGACCGACAGAAGTGGAAGATCGCCATCAGAAGACCGTCCAACCTAGCGGAGCCTAGAAGACAGACGTTAAAGTGAGTGAGTGATACTGTCTGACGAAGCACCCATGCATTGAGCAAATATTAAGAAGGAAAGTTTTAGTGATAAAGAGAGAAAGACCAAGAGTATCTACAGATCCAATTAGGTCGAATAATTGGTAAATGCAGAAGCCAGAAATACTTTCAGAATTACTAAATTGTATTTGCAATTACATACTTCGTGCTACTTTGAAAAACAGTGACAGAAAAGTCTGACAGACACGTTTCACCCAACAGCTAAACTACATCGAATGTTCTAAATCAGGCAGTCAAATCGGCCAAGAGGACAATGAAATCTACAAGTTTTTCATATACTCATTAGTTTCATTTGCAATCGCTCGGCATTGTCAGCTGGCACAGATTCAGTTAACATAAATTAGATAAGAGAGCAAGGAGACAGCGGAGATATTTCATATCATAACAGAGGAATTACGTCCTTTATCACATGTTCTCACTATTTCAATGAATTAAGCAATTTTCACCATGTTGACTGTCCTCTTGTTTGTTGATAGTGCGCTCAATTCTCAATGCCTGAAAACGAAACAATTATCTTCCCTACAGAGCAAACGCGGTTCTGTCAATAAATACATGAGTTTTCAAGCGGTTATCGATCTGATATCACAGATTGATGTTTACTCTTCTCCGAACTGCACTATTGTTTCACTAAAGCTAGTCGTTTACGTACTTCATGCAGTTCATTCACCCATATCGCTATGAGCAAAAAAGATAATAGTTTGATGTTGGTTAAAGAAAATAACCCTATTCAAATACATGCAAAGTTATGCTTGTAGATACTTAATGTTTTCACTATAATATACATTTTTCGTCGATACATGAAAAAGTCATACATTCTAAGAAGGCGCTCTATCATATGACCATCGTCTACATTCAGAAATCCTTCATTCATTATTTCATCAAAACTAAGATTCAGTGATAACTAGCGGATATCAGTCCAACCGCGTATTTTATCATTAAGTCCTTCATTTCCCATTAATGCAGCGTTTTTTGTCTTTTTTCGTCCTCTGTTCGAGTATGGAAGCTTCTTTTCACCCTACATTAAGCGTGCAACTAAACATATTGAGCGTTTACAAAGGATGCTTTACCCACACTGTTTGTAAAAGTTTAGGTGTCAGGTATAATTGTTGCTATCATGGATTACAATTGTTCAAATTGAAATCGTTTAGACTTTTATTTCATTTTTTAATTTAGACTTGTGTTTCTTCTATAAATATCTTTATATATGTTTACATTACCCTACTTATTTTAACATAATAATAATAATAACATTTACAGGTGGATTCAATATGAGAAGTCATAAAAATATTCTATAAATAGTATTCTAATCACTTCGACTTGTCTCTTGACTCATTTTAAACAACATACTTTTCATCATGCACCGGTCTTAAAATTCAATTCGAGCCATCTTAATGGACTGTTCTTCCATATCATAAAAATTTGAAATTCTATGGACAATTTCATAGTGGAAGTTCCTAACTCAATTTTCAAGAAGAGACATTATTGAGTTGATCTCAGTTCATTTTGTGATCATTCACCTGCAATTTTGCATGTACATTTGTCATTCATATGTACATTTCTCGATGTCTCTTAATGCACACATAATGCTATACATACTTTTCTGTATCAGCTCTTGTCATTGTGGCCATTGCCTTGCGCCCTCTGTTGTGTATTTACTCATGAATAGACATCTGACTCATGAAACAGTGTTGTCACTTCTGCTGTCGGCATTGAATAATTTCACATGGTGTCATGATCATCAACAAAAATGTTCTGACGTGATTTTGCAATTTTACAACTTTTCGAAAATAGCTTATAATTTGATTATTGTGAAGTTTCGTCTGCTATAACGAGTTGCGGGTCTTTTCGGAGTTCATAAATTTAGGAAATTATTTCTATTTTATGATTCCAAGAAGTACCGAAGGACAGTTCTTCTTCCTTCCGATGCATTGTGCTGCAATATGTTATTGAAATCACTTCAAAAATACTAATCCTACATCATTCAAGCACAAAAGCCGGACCTGTGGTTAAACAAAAAGTATATTAGCCGACTGATAACTGAAAGCAAAGTACCGCAAACCTGAGGTATGGTGTCCCAATAATACGAGTAATACTATAAACCTCGAGCGTTTCAGGTAAACATGAACTATAGCAAACAACTTACTATTGAGCAACTAACATAATAAACAACACCTGGCATAACCTCTATTTGATTTACATTATTTGATAATATTGGATACAAAAGTGCAAAGTCAAAAGGTAAGTTGCGAATGCATTGCAAACACGACTTTCTTTTATGAAACTCAATTTGTCTCAGGACGCATTATTCATCTATCTAAATGCATGTGACACACATGCCTGTCAGAGTTGTGGGATATGGAGTCTGCTTTTCCAAAAGCCTCTTCCGCTTCCTACCTGTACCAGAACCCCGCTTCCGTCTGCGCCTCCGCCTCCACAACCCACAGCAGGACTACGGAAGTGTCTTTTCCAGCAGTCGCTTCTGCTTCCGAGAAAAAAGGCCACCTCTGCCTTCACAACCACCTACCCGGTATAACTGTGATTTCACTCCAATATTTAGATAATGTAAAATACAATAACGCAACGAAAAATAACAATTACGTTGTGAATAGATTTTAATTGAGTTTTTGCATGTACAGATTGTACGCGCTGTAACTCTATTTAGGCCGCCTATATTCGCGACTAGTGACTTGGACGCCAAGTCAGCATCGTCAACATAGATAAACTAGCATGATTTTATCTTCATTTTATGAAAGAATGAAAACCATGGAATATTTGTTGATGCGTCAGAAGTGCCACATGAAGCCATAGAGCAGTCATAGATCATCCTGCAGTCTAGGGCTGAAAATATTAATGATAGAAATATCACTTCTGCAATGGTTGACAGAGCTTCATTAGATAGCAGCAGTATTCCGAGTGACATTTAGGTGTCCCAACCAGAATGCCAGGCATCCCAAATTTTGGGACGCAACTCAGTGTTTGCAAGGGTAGAGTCCGACAACGACCAAGAAAATGTACATGAAAAATGTTTGCTCGACGGGATCAAACTATCGACTTTGGTTGCAACTTGCCAAGACCAAAATCAAGAGGGGGAGACGCAAGTGGCAAAAAATAAGAGAGAAAGAACGGTAGCTCCACTGCCATCTTGCGCTTAACTAGTCTTTCTATACATGTTTGATTCTGGGAACAAATGTCTAAAGATTAACATTACATGGATGAATGTAACAGAAGCGAGAAGATATTTTGCAGTTTTTGTTGGAGATGTGTAGACCTACTATTTCATGCATATACATATGCATAGATCAACATTACCAGTCGATAACAACAGCAAAAGTTTTGTCTTATTATCAATTAAAATTTCAATCAGTAGTCGACAATTTTTAGTGAGAATGTAATCTCTTAATTCAATATATATATATTGCAATCTCAAAACAGGAAAAGTTTGAAGCATCCAGATGTTCACAATTAACTACAGAGCATGACTTTAATCTTATAAATTCAGAATATCGCTAACACCGACCGACCGATCACATTTCTGCAGCAACTTTCTCCTTACTTATCGATGAACAGTTCGCGCAGAGATCCAGGAGGACGATTCCCACATATATAGGTACAGTGCAACTAAACAAATCAAAATGTTAGAGAAAATATAAGGCATGATGCATATCATGTACATCTATCATTGAATACTTAGATTTTATAGTTCAATTTCACAATTGCACATGTATCAATAATTACTCACATCAATCACACATTGGCCTACAGAAATCATCATACTGCATCAATTTTGATTTGAGACCTGTTTGATCAATAAATGTAAACATTCGACCAGCAATTGCCGTGTGCGTCAGGCACTGATCGGATATTTCAACTCGACCTGACTGCAACCGGCTGCAACTGTTTGGTATAAATGAATAATGAGCATGTCAGCTTTGATTGAAATAGAATCATCAGTAAAACAAATGCTTAATATATAAGGTATTCACAATAACGATGAACTCACTATGACTGCAGTAATCACGCCGTAAAAAATCTTCATATCGAATTCCCATTCGTCGATACCAAACTAAATAGCGAGTGATGACACCATGTGGATACTTCGGAGGTTTCCACATAATTTTGAGAGATGAGGATGTCAACGCCAAGAATCGGAGGCCGAGAGGGTGAGATGGTGCTAAAATGAAAAGAGGTTTAAAGAGGATCTTTATATGGAAAACTAAGCAGCTAGCAATAAGAGTGAAATAAACGATAGATCAAATTACCATGCAAAAATATGCGGCTGGTAGGACTCGAAACTAGGACCCAGGTTAACTAGACTTGTGCTCTACCAATTGAGCTACGCACCACTTACAAGCGACCGTGTGAATTGGCAGGATGAAGCCCTCACCATCACACATCAGTTGTCATAGTAATTATGACGTTGACAAATATTTCGCCACGAATGTGACTGCCGATATTAAGACCCATAGCCGGGGTTCGATGTCCACCTATGCATCTGAAGCCATGTCGCACATGCAGTTAGCAATAAGAATGAAATGAAGTAAATGATAGATCAAATTGCGATGCAAAAGACATGCGGTTGGCAGGATATGTAACTTGCAGCACAATATAAACATTTGACCTAGCTATTTTTGGGTCTTAGAGATTGCACTTAGATTTACTCAAGATAATTACCTTGAACGCACGCTATCTACTAATGTACTTATGATTTTGCTTTATAAGTCAATTATTGATGTGAAAAGAGAAGTAAGGATGCACATATTAAAAACTATATAAACAGAATAAACAAATATTAGTATCCACCCTCAGGTCGATCGAAACAGGCTTGAATAGTTCATCCATAAATCAGGAATCATTAGCAGGCCAAGTTCGCAGATCCTTGAACATCAACACAACGCCCTTTTTTACATACAGCACGGAGTAAACGCGAGGTAGGCAATTAACATATCATGTCAGTGGATACCTGAGGAAATTAACTTAATATTCTAATTGCGCAAAAGTTTCAAGTGTCGACAATACATGTCTAGTTTATGTTGTGTCAAACATTGACTTGTGTCTACCTGCAATGATTTTGTTCGTAAATTAGTAAGTGCTAGTAAATACAACAATAGGTGTCTAGTGCACTTTGTGTATTTTATACACTTACTCTGTTTGGCGCTTAGCTCAAGGTAGACCTACTTACACAGTATCATCACTTTTAAAATGAAAGGAATCCGCATAATTTATTCGAGTACCATCATGCGAGTCTCACAGTTTCTCGTATCAAAGCACATGGACTAAAACTAAGCTTCCATCGATTTTTGCGAGAAACATTGCTTCCAAATAGAAGCACAGGGCTCTGTGCTTGTATTTGGTACTTTTCAAATCGAAATATCATCAGGAATAATTTCAATTTTGAATTCGAGAAACTCAAATAAGCAGCCTATCCCAAAACATCCAAATAAATCTAAATTCGTATTAGAAAAGCATATTGCATTGAATTGACATCTTTTAGGTCTATTTATACAAAGCGAAGTCGATCTATGATGGTCTGACTTGTTCTGAATAATTTCTATAAACCCACCTGTGAAATACAATAGGGTCTTCACATTTTCTCTTTCTATTCGTTTTGTTTCTTCTTCCCCAGATTTGAGGGTTGGACACTGGTAATGTATTGTTTGTCTATGTTACAGGAAATCCCTGAGGCCCGATGTTGACAGGAAAAACAAATTCAGTTATGCTAATTCAGTATAACTGAATTTGTTTTTCTTGCCAACATCGGGCCTCTGGGATTTCCTCTAACATAAACAAACAATGCATCATGTCAATCCCTTATTTTCAACACTGGTGTTGTATCGGTTTTCGCTGAGATGGATGCACCTTCTCCATTCTGGTCAACATTCTCATTGACCAGTCCGGCATCCGTCGCAGAATTGATTCTACGTGTATGTTACGCAGATGGAGCATGCCTCTCAGCACACTCTTGGATGGCGTTCACAAAGTTTGACGGAACACATCTATCGGATCATAATATTCTCACTTCTACCAGGCGGGCAAGGTCATCAACTTATACGGTGCATTTCTCGGACACATGCAGTAAGACACTCCTTATACAGGTATTGTATATTTGATCTCTGCGCTTCAGCGAGATACTCCTGGGTGGTAAGGACATGCAATAGGTCGTGGAAGTTCTTCCAGGCACATCTCACACGAGCTGCTGTAGCCTCACAACAACCTTCAGAACTACATAGTCGCCCAGCTAACAGAAGTCATCAACCGCTTCGATGGAGTCTTCGCATATTTTCTATCTCACTGATCTTTGCTTGAGACACGGGAAATTTTCCCCTACATCGCTAGCACTTAAAATTCAGGTCCTCTCGTAGAACGGCCAACTTCGAGCACCTTGTAAACTCACAACTTGAAAACCCATATACAATGGATCCCTTTCCGTCCAGCCCCTTCCTGAACACAGCAAATAGGAATTTCTTTTTGCGAGGCTGGGGTACTTCGACTGATAAGCATCTTCCCGACGTTGACTCACACGCCATTGGTCTCCAGATTTGTCTTCAAGCATGTGTAATGGTTTTCTAGGTCTTCAACGGAGTCGGATACTGCAAAGTATTATGACAAGGTCATCAGCGTAGAGCATTTCTTGACGGCATCCTCGTCGAAAGTACTGTGAACTTGCTGTACTGTAAGTCTCAGAACTGAAGCTTGATGCAGCCTGACATCGTCTGCTAACTCCTCACTCCTTGTCGTGTCTCAGAGCACACTACAGACTTCGAGTGATCGCACACCGCTTGGACGACAAAAACAATCCACTCGTCCACTCCTAGTTTCCGCAATGGTAGACTATAAAGCATGGCTGCGAACCCTGTCAAAAGTTTTTTTTCTAAGTCAATGAATATGAAACAGGGATCTTTCTTCTTGCCAATGTGCTTTTGCTGCAGTTTCCTGGTGATAAATATCGTATCCGTCGTACCTCGTCCTTTCATAAAACCAAATCGACTGTCATCAATACAAACTAATTTGCTAATGATGTCAACAAGGACGTGCTTTCAAGACTTGATCCAGCATATCCAGCATCTTTAAATTCTGAATAATTTCTATAACACTGACAAATACAGGAGGGCCTCTATATGGATGTGCAGTAGTGCCGAACACTACTCAAGGCGACGTGACTGACCAATTAGCGAGAGGGCACCCATTTTCCAAATGCGTTCAAAAGCTGAGCAAAATATAAGGTCTCTCGATAAGACTTTGCTGATTCAAAAAGAGGGATTTTGAGACAAAATTAGGGATACACACGAGAGACGATATTCCGTCCGTTAAAATACAGAACAACGTATTTCAAACTGCGCTGTTTTGCCTTTTATGGGTTCAATTGAATGGTCAGGATGTGAAGCATCACATCCCCCAGGATAGATTTGGTCAACTGTTTTACCTAAAATCATGAGTAGCGATTATCTTCAGGAATGTTATAACACTAAAACAATTAGCGTGAAACGGATTTTGCGTTTGACGGAAGTTTATGTTTTTAAATAACAAATCAGCGTACTTCGGCAAACGTGATTAGATTTCAGAAATTTTAAAAGGCAAAACAACGTAGTATGAAATACGTGATTTTCTAGTGAAAGAATTTTCATGCATTAAAAGGCGAAGTAACGTATAACGAAATAAGTGACTTTTTAATGAAAGAATTTTCATGTTTTGAAAAGCAAAATAGCGTTCACGTATTATAAATTACATGACCTAAATGAAAAGTTTTATGTTTCTAGATACAAAACAACGTATTATGGAATACATTACTTTTGAAATGAAAATGCTTCCAACGTGGGATATTTGATTTATAATGCAATAGGACACCAGTAATGGCGGGAGCACACCAGTACACCAGTACTGATACAATGGTCTTACATTATTCATTTGCAATATCATGGGGACAGCTGGATATCAATCAGTTGATTTCTTGATATTGAGAGGCATTCATGCATGGAGTGAGTCATGCTGAATCATCGATCACTGATTTTTACTAAATATTCTATCCTTAAAAACGATATTGTTCGACCATCTGTAGATCGCACTGCATTGACAAAGATGACCTTGGCAGTGACTGGTCGAATGTTCAGAAAACTATGAGTGAGTATGAAGCTCGACTTTTCAATATCCCCGAACGATTAATAAGATTAATCAGCCATTCATCACATGACTATGTTAGTCAGCATTCGTCTACTATCCTATGGCGTCTGCATGCCACCAGGATAACAATAAATGACTTAGATATCGTGGTCCGTATTAATTTGCTTCATCTCCAAACACACTGTTCTGCCTTTGAAGAATGTGTCACAATTCAAGCGTATATTGAATTACATTTTTTTGCCTTTGAACAATGTCTCATGGCTCAAACGTATTTCGAAATATGTTGTTCAGCTGTTTAATTGAAAGATCAAAATTTAGAGATTTTAAAAGCTGACGTAGAATGATGAAATATCAAACTTAACTTTGACTTAGTTTTCTCAATACCATGATATTCCGAAATACGTCGTTTTGCCTTTTAACGGCAGATTTACTGAATCAAAGGCAATCGCAGAGCTTCCGCCCAAAATCATTAGAAAACACAAACCACCACGACACAACCTGTCTTCACACTTCGATCATCTCACCGTTGACGCAGAACACGCTTCCTAATATCACTCACCTCTTTACAGACCTTCACACTGGCTACTGTTTGTCACTGCACAACGACTGTTAGAAGGCGCTGGACGACGAAGGCCGTGTCCATTTTTTAAATTCAAAACGACTTTTTTGTAGACCAGTAAAATCTTTACGAGAGATGATTATGGTTTGCTCTGCATTTGAACAGAATTGGAAAAAACTACTAGAAATGCAGACCTGGCACAATTGCCTGGTGCTGTAAAGACAAGCTTGCTTTCTTACAGCAAGACTGCGAATGAACATTCTGCATTTGAACAGCAAGTTGCGAGACTATAAATGAGTTTTCAACCGCGGAGAAGCGGACGACAAGATGGAACAACTACTGCAACATGTATTGATCATAATACACAACCTACCACATCATTTATCATCGACTGTCACTTTTCTAGTACGGGTGGACCGTAAAAGGCTCCAGGCATGGGCATTGCCCTTTTCATTTTAAAAGTTAAAAAATCTGCAAGACCGTTACGCATGATACAACAAGTGCAACAGCTTGAAAAAGATACATATATACTGCACTTTTAGATAAGATTCTGCTAGGCTTATGTATTTACACGTATTAGTCGATATTCATTCTGTTCTGTTTTTGCAATGTGATGAGAAATTTCCAATTTAAGGATTACTTCATCAGATCACCGCAGTGTCGCATCTTTTTCTATTGCCGTAATGCAAGTAGCCGCTTACTCTCTGGTTTTGTAGTGAGATAAACGATGTCAGAGATTGCACCAGATCCGCCTTGAACCGTTTTAGCCTCCATATACAAAGCATATCGGGTCGCAGGCTGCAATTGTTGAATGATGAAAGAGCAGAAGTTCTCTGATCCAGAACGATAGTTACATGTCGCCTCTAGAGCTTTCCATGAATGACCGCCACACGAAGCTCTGCCAAACGACAAACTGATGTTTTTTGTACTGCAAATATAGACAAACATACTCAATTGGATAAGCAGCATTTTGGCTGGAATATGGAGTGAACTCACGATGGTTTGATCATAACTAACATTGTGACCAGCTTTCTCTCATTATCATTCACCCGTGGCCACGTGATGCCTGCTTGCCTTGACCGGACACCAGTCACGGAGATATTTAACATAGTGACATTACATGGCATCAAGTCACCATTGGCCTTGTCTATGAAGTGACGTTCTCCTTTCGTGAGATTCCGAGTCAAGAAAGTAACATGATTATCTAGGAATTTGAGCACTTTGTCTGCACACAATTGTCTATTCATGTTGATACTGACACGTCCACGGCGAATTATCAACTTTTCGCCCGGAGGCATCTCCCATAGAGATTCCAAACGTTCATTCCCAATTACTTCGAATGAAA
Source organism: Prostheceraeus crozeri (assembly GCA_907163375.1). Taxonomy (NCBI): domain Eukaryota; kingdom Metazoa; phylum Platyhelminthes; order Polycladida; family Euryleptidae; genus Prostheceraeus; species Prostheceraeus crozeri. Next base: position 223,192 of record CAJQUW010011123.1, read on the forward strand.
TTCTGCGGGGAAAGATGACATAGAACATAAATCATCATCAAATCAGAAGTGTCACTAAAAGTTCTGTGTATTACGAAATTAGGTTGTATGGGCGGCTAGTCCTTGTCAACACATTGGCGCGACCACAAGGGTATGCTACATGCTAACGCAAGCATGTGTACAGATAGAAGTCCAAGCTCAGGACAAGCAAAGAGCAACGAAGTTGCCAAGTCTCTCGACGCTCTGTCTAATAGACTTATCAATACGCAATAAATGGAATAAGAAAATTTGAAATAAACTGGTTGTATTGATAGAAAACAAGCATTTCTTTGAGTTCGCAATCAACATTTCAAATTAAATGATAACATCATGCTTAAACACAAGATAAAAGTTTACATCTTTCATTTCATTATTAATCCACATTTATTAAAAGTATGGGAAACATAGTATAAAATATAATTTGCAAGATGCAGTTACCATACCTCAGATATGGTCAAATATATACTTCAAATCAAAGAATTCAGCAAAATCATAAAATATCATAGAAGATCAAATAGTAAGTCACATTCGGAGTTCAGAGCGGGTTTGATACCAAAAAGATGTCTTGAACTGAACCGAGGCAGGTTATCTGTAACGACATACCCAATTTTTGACAATAAGATTTATCAATTCATGCAAAAGCAAGCACAATCACTGTTATTCAACCACAATTTTTCTTGAACTATTATTTTTCAAATGATAAACGTTTGCAAGAAAAAAGTGAAGATACTCGCATTTTCATCTAAACTTTTTTCTTGCCTTCAGAGGGTTTCGGTCGCATCATGCGTATTAGTCTTCGCGTGCATTTCAACTTAGCAAATTTTATGTTCATGTACAGCAAAATTTTAGTTTAAAGCTTCTTGGAGAAAAAGTTTTCCATCCTTCCTACCCCCTATATTTGCAACATTGGTTGGGTTTTAATTTTAGAGTTTTATTTTTCTTTAAATTATTGAAATTACAGGCAATCAGGTGATTGAATAAAAAAATGAAGTCATTGCCATTTGACAAGTCAACCGTTTGATAAGTTTGCCAATAGCCCATTAACATTTTAGAATAGAACGTCAATCAATACATGAAATTATTATTGTCGCAATCTATCACCAAAACACGACAAATATCACCATTCAATGATAAAATTACCAGTCAGTGCAATCATTAATGGCAACGATATTTCTTAGACTGAACAGAAGCTTCAGAGGTTCGAAAAACATTCTCAGCAGACAATCACTCCCCTAACTGCTATTAGTCTGTCTGGTCCCCCTGGAAGTGGCTGTTATTGCTACGCTACACTGTAATGAGAATCTCCTGCAAGTAACACAAAAATATTCTAAATGTGTTGGAATATCTGGAACTATTTCAAGAACTGCAAATTGAGTTAATTTGAGGTAACTGAGTTAATTTGATCAACAGCCACCAATAGTAAAATATTTCTCGTCGAATGCTAGATAAGCACTCGTATATGGTAAAACAATGATGCATTTCATGAATATGAAGAGGCTGAATTAGAATAAAAATCTTCGTTCAGTGACGCCTCTTCGATGGATTTGAAACGTACGTTAGGTGGTGAGAAATTATTATCAAAATGTTCTAACAATATGTATTTCAATATGGATATAATGGCAAATTTTAATGCAAACATCTGGACTGTCATTGATCATAATATAATAACTGCTATGACTCAATTACGGAATTCTAATTGGTTAACTCTAATTGGTTAATTTGTTCGACTTGGTTAACTCTTCGATTGCAACCTTCCCACAACAGTTTGGCACATGCCTGCACATAATTAAACGTACTGAGAGAAATGGCCACAACTTTTGATGCTTATTTTATTGCAATTTATTCAATATATTTCGCTGGTCAACGGACATGTTAAAATACACATGTACATTGTACATATATATATATATATATATATATATATATATATATATATATATATATATATATTGCTCCTTCACTATCACAGAGCGTTTTGACAACGTTATCCGACTTCGCTATTTTCTATTTCTTACCCTTCCTGTTGTAATCGATATGAGGAAAAAACTGAATCAAGCACACAGTTAAATGCGCATGCGACGTGTACAGAAGCCACTTATACAGAAGCCGACTCTTTAAACCATTTATGCACTTTGTTGGTATTTATAATCAGCGCTTTACTGAGTTGCTAGAAAATGGTGCATTGAAATTGACATACGCTGTTGAAAATACCGTCAATGCGAGAAAACATCATGATAGATGTCGAATGCATTTGTATGACGGGCATTATCAATATTAATTCAAAAGAAAGGAGTTCTTAAATATGGTCACTTAGTCGAATTCAATTAAAACCACATAATTTAGTTCCACACGCAATGATATTAGTTAATTTTGATAGGACTATATATAGCTATATATATAGGAGTAGACTATATATATAGGAGTATATATAGCCTAGTTTTTTTTTAAAAAAAACTGATAACCTACGTCATAGATCATTATAGTCTTACCTGAACCTATCTTTAGTAATCATTGCTGTATAAATTATCAATCATTTCCGATGAAAGTTCATCAAATGTCGCTTTAAGTTGGATGCATGCGACTCAGCTCCTCCCTGATGTGTGCTTCACATGGTTTTTCTCCAGTCTCTACCAGGCAGGAAAATCCCCCCATCCTTCTTCAAAAATTATGAGTACACTTTCGATTTTAATATGCACTTTGAAGGAGCCATCACACAAAATTAACGTTTGGTTAAGAGGTAATGTTCTCAAACAAACTAGTATTTCATTTTTGTCTGATGTGACCTTTGGTGCGTAGGCGTGATCGAGGCTGTTAAGTTTGCTTTCTTAGTTCTTCAATATATTTCTAGGTTTCTTAATCATTCGTCTTTCTATGTCTTGGTGTTTGCGTTTGTATTTCTATGCTTCTCTTTTACTGATTTTCTATGTAGTTCATTTTCGTGAAGTCTATGTGCAACTTCCCTTAAATTTGAATATCATCTCAAGTACTATGGACAATAAACCTTGCTATTATCTGTTACGCATTTGTATTTTTTGACATTATCAATTTGGCTATCATTCGTTAGCTTTGGGAAAGAGTCAAACTGTTTGGTATGTATTTGAGTTTCTAATTCTATTTTTGTGAACTCGTATGTAACTTGCACAAATTTCTATTTTTGCGAGTAACCGTTCAATGGCATCGCTCAAGTTTTGTAATATTTGACGAATAAAGCGATTTGCCAACAAGAACGCGTTTTACAGAGGCCATGAAGGCTTGTCTTCTCTATTAAATCACGGAGTGAAAAGACAATCCTTTTTTCACTATCACGGTTCATTCCCTCAACTAGTACAAGTCTAGCATGCAGCAGTGTCTCTGTACTTTTGTTTGACAGTGAAAGATAACACCAAAAACAGCGACAGCTATGTACGAGGATAAATAATTTGTTTGTATTATACTTCGGGTCTAGTTATAGGCCGGAGTTCGGAGTCCTATCATTTGATAGGACTTCGGGATTCCGACTCCGCATCCCTGGTTAAAAGTACATAAAAGTTAGAAACGTAAGCAGTCAATTTAAATCATCTGATTATTTAAGATAAAACAACTTAAATGAATTGAGCTTACTGCATTTAGGATTAATCTCGCAGCGCATGAAATTAACTTGAATAATAAAAACCTGTAGAAGATGTTGATTGGCCAAATGTAAGAATTTTACGAGAATTAATGAAATGTGAAATGGAATGAAGAACTTTTACGGATGCAAACAGGCATCTCAGTTCCAGTTATCTCCATGCAAATGTACATCGCTTCTATTTTCAACATGGTACATGCAGCATCATCGATTGTAAGGTTCCCCTCACATCTTAAATGTACGATTCATTAAGCGAGCTGGAAAGTTGAAAAGTCTGTCAGTTTCATTAAATGCAAACTATCGTTGTTATTGCTTGGAGTTCCTCCCAAATTGAAAATGTTCCAGTGAGAACAGAATTATAACTAAAGAAATCAATACTCATACAACATCGAAGCACAGATAGCTTCTCTAGAATGAAGTTTCATTGAAGTGTAACATAGATATTGTTGGGAAGTTTATCAAAATGTTGCTCACCAAGACTTCAAAGTAATATTCTCTTCAGTCATTTATAATGTTTGCTTATGCAAGCATCGTGCTATTTGATTGATAGATAGCAAATATCACATGCATTCACTAAGCTAACGTAGTTTACAGGTTTTTGCGTTTGTTAATATGAATCTGTCGTTGATTGAGGTTAAAGCTTATAAGTTAACGGAATTTCTCATTTATTTGCTTGGATTTGTCATTGATCAACGACATCGTTCAAAAGATCGACATTTCTTGATGATTTAATTTAATGTAGCGAAAACACAAGATTTAGTTGAAGCTATCCAACGTAAACTTCATCTGAAAATAATCACATGACTTCCAAATTCAAATTAGTGTATCAACTCCCTTCCGTCATGTCATTGCTCACTCCTTTAATTCATAAATTTATCGAAAAAAAAATTTCCGATCAACGATAGCTGCATCGATGTTATGATGCTACGTAAACAAAGTTCGACAAAAAGGCACTATGATGTACATGTACAATGAAAACAACTCAACAGCACGGTTTAATCTTTACTAGCATCATCTGACAATCTGAAATAAATTCTTGATCTCGCGATGGTATTTGACGATCGACCGCTACAGTTTTCTTTCTGGTTAAGATTAGCTTATCACCTTTCAACTAATTAAAGAATCAGCGATGTCCTCTGTCGATAATTTGAATGAATCATAATACGAATTAATCACTTCACATACCGATGAAATGATAGCAATTTAACGATAAAAAGGTCAGATACATGCATATTTGAAACAGTACTCGATAAAGAGTTCCACATACGAGCTCCTGACTTTGAGAATCAGCAGCCAATGGGTTGGATGACGAGAGTCGGTAGCAGAAAGATAGGAAGCCGAATCTTCTTTTAAGATCGTAGGCGGTCTAGAAAGAAGTCGCGATCCGAGGAGCATGAGCCGAAGGTTACCAGAATTTGATTCATGGCAACCATCCTTGTTCGCAGAGTAGTGGAGCCAGAGCTGGAAATGGGTCACCGGGTCGCCGGTCAAGCGTGTGACATGGCTGACCCGGTCTCAAATAGGCTTAAAATGGCAAATTGATTTTTATCGCTACTAAATCTTTCGAAATCCATTCCGTTGCATTTATCTCGAGGCTCTCCGTAGAATTTCGAGTTCAGGATGTGTCCCATAGAAGCAAACAGAGAATGGTTCCTTCAACAAGCAAATAATGCTCATTTAACAATAGGGACAGATTTGGCCACAGTATGATGACCGTTAAAGATGATGACTCTTCGTGTGAGACACCTTAGCCCGAATCGTTTTCCAAAGCAAGAAAATGTGATGGTCAAGAAGATATATCTGCAACATTCAGATGCAACACGTCTTCCGACAAATCGAGCCGGATCGATTTGTCAAAGGCGTCCGTGAAAGAGAGCAGATCAGCAACAAAAATTGAAATCGAAAATTACCGTAGGCAAAGCCATGCTGGAGCGCTGAAGAATGCATTCCGTTGGTGGCGCGAGCAAAAAGTGGACTTCTCCAGTAGTGATCCCATTGCAAAAGGATGGACAAAATGTGCAACGATGAGTCATCATGCTGACTCAGCCCCCCCTCTGGAAGGAAGTGACCAAGGATGTGCTGGAAGGATGGGTCCGAGCGGAGGAAACCGTTCCCTCCCCCCTCTGGAAGGAAGGAAGGAGGAACTCTCCAGCAAGGGTAGGAATCTCTGAAAACCGACAGAGTTAGAAAAAGGTGGGTTTCGGACGTTTTGGGGTGAGAAAGGCCGTATTTCGGCATGAAGGAGGGCTCGGATGGGAAAACGGAGGGCAGATTCGGATTAGGGAGGTGATTTCCAGCGGAATCGGAGAGAAAAAGTTCTGACTCCTCCCCCTCTGGAACGAGACTTCGATCTTGGCTTGTAGGAATGGTAGAGAGTCGTGCGATAGCTCGTTTGAAAGCTAAGAGTGAGACGAATTCAGTGGACGAAACGGCGTGTCTCTACGTTCGTTCGTTGAGGTGTGAGAGTGACTTTAAGATTGTTGACCATCACCGAAAAAACGACAGAGTTAGAACTTTGCGAAAATGGCTCTAGCGGGTGAACGAAGCCTCGGATGGGAAACGGAGGCCAGATTCGGACTCTACGTGCAATTCTGCATCTAAAGGGTGAGTTTCAAGTGAATCGGAGACAAAAGGTTTTCGCTACCTCCCCCCCTCTGGAACGAGACTTCGATCTTGTCTTGTAGGAATGGTAGAAAGTCGTGCGATAGCTCGTTTGAAAGCTGAGAGTGAGAAAAATGCAGTTTTCCTGGGTCTAGAGTGGAAAATGGCTTGAAAAAGGTACGAATCTCCAAAAAAAAAAACAGAGTTAGGAAAGTGTAGGTTTTGGACGTTTTGGGATGAGAAAGGTCCTATTTCGGGCTGAAGGAGTGTCTGGATGGACAAACGGAGGGCAGATTCGGATTCTCATTCGGAAGCTCATTTCTCTCTTCGTTAGTGAACAAGCTCCTGTGAACGCAGTCAGAAAGTTTATCCTGTTTTGCAAAAGCAAAGTTTAGTGTAGTCAAATAGTTTTACCGCGACACACGCTTGTGACAGTAAAGTTTGATCATTGAAGTTTTATGACTGACTGAACTCACAACAGCATTAGAAAGTTTTTATCTTTAGTTGAGACCCGGACTCCAGTGTGTAAAATGTTTTATGTGACAGTCTTTTCACAAACGGTGAAGTGCAAATTCAGAGTGAATACATCTGTTAGGTATACATCAACTTTGGATGTGAAGTAAAGCGAATCATGTTAGATGTACAGAATGAATTGAATATTAGTCAACGCATGCAAGTTTTTGACGACTTGAGTGTGTCATGAAAAAACCCAAGTTTAAGTTTAACATGTTGGATATAAAAAGTGAGATGGATAGGAATAACTGTTGAATGGAGTATGACCTTGCATTTCATGACAACATACTCGTAGTTTCAAAGTAATAAAAGACGTAACGGTAAGAGTGTGTAAGTTAAACGTTGGTCATCAAGTTTCACGTCAAACACAAAGACGAAAGCAATCATCAACAACTCAATCCTATGTCAACTAGATAAGACGTTCAGTTTTGCTAATCATTGAAATGAAAGATACAAGTGAAAGACGATCACATGAAACTCAAAACTTATCAATGTACAAGAGTTCTAGAACTAAAACCCACTAAGTGTTGAAGTCAACACAGAGCGCAAAGGCTTCTAAAGTGCTAGCATTATACATGAATGATAAAGTTATTCTTCCAAGGTAAATGATCAATGATAATCATGAGGTATGAAACCCTACAGTATTAGCTACATGATTAAAAGTGGATACAAAGCAATGTAGAAGCGCATACGTTTTACCTGTTGAATTAGATAGACACAACAGTGAATCAACTAGAATAAATGCTCATCACGTTTTATAAATGCTACGTGGGATCAGTGAAGTATGGGAAAGATGTTTGCATCAAATTGAAAGTAAGCAGAAACTAACTTGTGTACTCACAACAGAAATTGAGGTCTACTAAAAGCAGTCTTCTACTGCAGTGAGACTGGGAGTTTAGAATGTTATATGAAAACAGTGTTCACCACAGCACTAGAAAGTTTTACTGCACTGTGTAGATTGTTTCACAGTGCTAAAAGGTCTTATGGTAAGTACTACAGTGTTGAATGTTTTATAAAACCAGGTGAAGTCTTGTCACAAACGTTGAGTTTGTGAGAGAATCTAGGCTTAGCAATAAGTTCCATGACATTTAATCACGTTGGTCATGGCACAAGTCATAAAGTCCATAATCCAAGGGTAGGGTCATCTACGGTTGGATTTAGGGTTTTATATCATACATGTTAACCGTTAGTGTAGAATACGTGAAGCACATGTTCGCTTAAAAGTCTAAACGCAAACGTTGAAATAAGTTTTGATAAGTTAAGAACATTGACATGATGCTGTGAAAGTAGAAACTTAGCGAACGTTGAAAAAGTTTTATGAAATGTTTCTGCAGTCACTATCGTTAGCGCACCAGCTTTACTAAATGTGTTGTTTGCCTTTATCAAATTGAATTCGTGTGTAGACTGTTTTGTAAATAAAGACATAGTGTTAAACGTTTTTGCAGTCTGCATCGACAGCATACAAGTATACACATAACAACATGTAACGTTTCTTAAGAGTCGAATGCATATGAGTTAGGAAACACTCAAAACACGTGTGAGATAAAGATCAACCTGCTAGATTAAGTGAGTACCTCACAAAAGTGTTGCATATGTTTTACGGGAAACTTGTAAAGGAGTACTGTGTATCGAGAACGTTTACTATCATCATAGACAGATGAACATGAATGATATATTCTAACTTCAACTTTCTGACGTTCAAATGAAATTCGTAAACATGAAGCTCTAGACTCCGTGGTGTAAAAACTACATGATTAGTGACCAATACTTTATGTTAGTAAAACTGTCATAGGTTGATGACTACAGTCGCGTTTAAAGTTGATATAAAAACCTGTAGAAACGCATAAGTTTTAGATGCAGTTCAACGTTGTGACTCGTACATTGAACTAATAAAATGAAAAAGTCTGTGTAGAGGTACATAACACTCTCATCGATATGAAACAGCAAAGCATGTAATGAATGTCATTGAATTATCAAAGGAAAGTATCTGAGTTACAAGTATGTGTTGACGAGAGTGGAACTATTTCATTGGTATGAAACAGTGAACATTACATTAGAACATTAGGACTGTCCATGAATATTGTAAAGAAAGGTTAGAATCAAATGTGTAAGTTTGCTTTTCATGTGCATGACGAATTAAGAGAATAAACACGTGTCTCATTCCAAACGAGCGAGTTAAGTGAGTGTAGACGATGAATTCATAAAGTGCTATTTCATCTAAAGGTTTCACACACACTCTGTCTTGCAAGTTGAAATGATAGCATCAAATGTGAAACGTGTATCATTTCTAAACTAATCGTGCGTTGCTTGTAAGTTGATAATATAATCAACATTGAAACCTGCATCAAGTGATTTTCTGTGTGAATCCAGACGATGTGAAAATGACACACTGATTGAAACTTAACAATGCTTGCAATATTCAACATGCTGCCATTCAAAAGCAGCTAAAACGTTTGTCATAAAACCTATCAGTGAAACATATGTCATGGTCTTATCTTCCAGCCCTCATGTACACACAAAAAGTTCACGAGTAGAGACAGCGCTATCTGTCGCCTGTTTGTCGCGCTGCCCCCTCAGCAGATAGAGTGTGCCAAGAACAAAAAGGTGAATGATAACGCTCTCTCTCTCTCTGGCACCCGTCTGTCACATTGCCCCCTATACACATTGAATTTTCTATCGCATCTGTCCAACGAACAGGGATGTAGGAACTTATCGTCAACTCCCTCAACTCAGGCCCTCCCACCTAGCTGATTCCCACACAGCTCATTGCTATCGCACCGGAGATATCATCGTAGGCGACTGAAAGGATTCTCAAGTTGACAATTCGTTACTGTGCACTCTCACAGTTCCGCGCGCGCAAGTAACCATTTGCTGCTAAAGCATGGACACTGCCGATTTGTTCAAGGCGTCAATGCCTTGCTAGCCAGTTGCAAAAATGTTGGAGAAATATAAGGGAGACGTTCACACTCATTCATCAAATACAAGTCGTTTGATGTAATGTCGTTCGATATAGCTTTCTTTCATATGAGCCGAACCCTTGAGCTCCGCTGTGGATGCAGAGTGAAGATGGGGAAAGTCTTTCTCCTGGCTGCTTTGCAGGCAGAGAAAGGCGAAACAATTCGCTGCCCCATCCACCTCATTCCACATGAGCTTGTGGAAAACCCTTTGTTCAGGGATATGGCGCTAGAGTATCTGGCGTTGCTGAGAACTCATCGTCCGGAATACTTCGAGTAATCGAAGTATTTCATTGGTCCTTCCGAGGGCCCGGTCACCAATTCGTTGGAGGCCACCATATTAACAAAGAAAAGTTACGGACTGTGCCGCACACAAACACTAGATTCAAGGATCTCTATCTTTCTTAGAAAATGAGGAAGATGTTATTAAATTCATCTGATGAGAAAGCAACTTCATGACAAGTGTTAACGTGTTAATTCTATCAATGCATTCACATATATATTTCGATAGAGAATGAGCTTGTTCACACCCAAAGAATGGCAGGCCTGAACCAGAGAAAGAGATAATCAACGGACCTGTTTGATACTGCTTTTGAAATGGAAACATTTACGACATGTGTACAGTGACTTATTTCTCGACACATCAACCTTCCAATGATGAATTCAACATAACATACAATGATCAAGTCAATCACGCTTTCATATGTAAATCAATTTTCAATCACGACTGTTTCATGGGCCTCATCAAGACAGTCTGCTAGATCTATAAACATGATGTGATATAATTCATAAAACCTTTAGCAGAATCTGACTGCACTGAATCTCACATTGACGACATCAGTCATTTTTCGATCATATGTAACTCGTCTCATCAAAAGGAAAGGCTTGTAGTGACTGAACTCTTAATACGTTCATGGTAAGCTTTTACAAATAACGCTTCATGTACCGTTGGAATACGATCCATTTCAATGCATACTCCATGTTATGTTATTCCTACTTTCGCACTCAGTGTCTTGCCTGCAACAACAAGTTACTTCCATCTAATTTTTACATGAATAAATCAACAGTCCTAATGCTGTATGATGATATCTCAATATGTCACTACTCTTACTTCTAACGATGAAACTGTTCCATACAGATTGCTACACTACCTATTCATTAAACTTTGCAATCTCAACCTTTAATTTCATCGAATATAAACCTCTAGTCTACATACAACAACTATGTCATGTGTTCTATCTTATACACTCAAAAAGACTGTTGCATTCATAAACATGACGTGATAGAATTGTAAAACCTTTTAACAGTCTTTACCTTCACACTAAATCCCATGCATTCATTTCAATGCAAGCTAGTTCAATTCATTGGTAGTAACTGTAGACCTACATCTAACCTGAGCACTATGTTCACAAATGTTTTGTGCAGATGCTACAATATTGTCAATTCAAAATGTCTTGCTAGCGACAGCACGCCAACAGTGTTTCATGATAGAGCAGGGCATAGGTTTGCAGGACAATAGGCGTCGGTGATTGCTCACAATCCTATCTGCTGTCAGCGTGTTGGCGACAGTTTCCATTCAACTTCAGTCAATAGGGAAGATGATAACGGGAAATCTCTGATAAACATTCAGGTCAGCACATGAAGCATGAAAATGAACGATAGGTTGACACAGTCGTGTTACAACTACCAACCGATAGTCTAAAGCGATTTGATTGCGCGAACAAGACATTTGAAAAGCTGCATCATTCTCATATAAAGCAGTCTCTTGCATTTCACTATCATAGTCATGTCCGTTAAGCCAAGAGCGTACGTTATGCCATTTCGCATTGTACACCATGGAGAAGAATTCCACAGTGATATCTACGGTGAGGATATCACTGTGGAATTTATGAAGTATTATTCATACTTCACTTTGAATGATGATATCAGCCGTCGACTACAGCAAGAGATGGAGACGCCGACGAGTGAGGCCGAGACGGTGGAAAGTGAGGAGTCGGAAGCGAATAGAGAAAGTGAGGGGATGATGTTGAGTGAGGACACGGTGGAAAGTGAGGAGTCAGCAGTGGAAGCGAGCGAAAATGAATATGAGGAGATTATTGTGATATCAGATGAAGAAGTAGGAGTCTTACGCATGCATACGAATGGCTGTCATCTCAACTCGATCATGTTTTCTTTCAGTGACGGAGTGAGTGATGGACGCTCTTTAGTTCATAAAATCATCATGCACACATACAGCACACTGTTTCACCACATTTCCTCGTGAATGAATCATGAGTTCTTATAAGAACTTCCTTCCAATGCAGCTAAAGCGGTCCCAAGCCCGCCACATATCTTCGGATATGGAATGCAGATGGGAAGGATATATGATGAAATGGAATGAAATGGGAGGACACTCTTGCACCACATGCAGCCACAAACACATTTCTATCTTCATTAAGATGACATTCAATCACTTGAATTCTAATGTGACCTAATCCCTAGATCTCAGTACAGTCAACTCTCTAACGTACTTATTAAACCTATTATCTCTAACTTTACAAACACTGAAAGGATTCTAACATGATTTCAAACTTTACAAACATCAACTTTACTTCTAGCGTTGCAAACAGTGAAGTGAATCTGACTTCATTTATATTTCACCTATCTTACAAACAGCGACAGGGTTATAACTTTATTTCTGACTTTACAATCATCAATTTTATTTCTAACTTTACAAACGTCAACTTTATTTCTAACGTTACAAACAGTGAAATGCTTGCGACACTATTTTATACTTTACCTATTTTGCAAACACTGAAATGATTCTGATATTATTCCTAACTTTATAAACACTAAAATGGTTGTAACTTTATTACTAAGTCAATCCACTCTGTTTGAAGCCCAACTCAATGTGAAAAGAAAACGACACAGTATGTACATGATATGTTATTGAAACCTACACAGCTTTTCGTTCCACTAACAATTCATTTCAATGTGAGCTAGTCTTGTATCACTCATTTCATACGACATAACTTTTCACTTTACTTATTCCTACAATGTTACTACTATGTGTTCTAAACTTTATGAGATCGCTTTCACTTATATCTCACACTTTCTTCATCATATAACCAAGTGAATGAAATTGATGATACATTATATGACTAAACTCATTGAGTCACATTCTACACGAACAGATATTACTAACATGGATCATATAAAAACGCGAAGTCTTGTCATAGGGTTGACTATGCTACGGTCTTAGTGATTTATCTATGTAACTTACACTTTTAAAAAGCTAAATCCCTAAATCTCAACACAGGGACACCCATCCTATAGATTTAGTGATTTAGGAGTTTTGCTGTATAATTTAGTAAACTCTGTCAGCGTACGATTTTTAACATTCATGTAACTCGCTTGAACTAAATTCACTTTGATGTTGGATGATAAAATCCGTGCATGCAGTCATTTAGTAGAGTTTTCACCTGTCTGCATTTGTGAAGACGTTTTCCTATCACTCCTCTTACTGATTTTCTTGTTCACTGTCACGACTATACATCTGAAAGTTTGAACTATGGGAACATTGTTTCTAACTGCAATACTCTCAAACTTATTTTTCAACATGAAGTCAGTCACAGCGTTTATGAGGAAGCGTATGTATAAGTCTTTGTGACACATTCTGCTTGACATGAACGAACGTGGAAACGATGCGATACCGTTTATATGAGAAACTTCAGCTAAACACAACAACTATTTGAAACAGTACAGCAATTCATGACTGTCATTGCCTGCATTACTATAGAACATTTTTCTCTGATGATTCTTCCAATGCAACTAACACCATTACTATTTCCATTTGACGGGTGGTGAAGAAACAAATCTCATGACTTCACGTCTAAGATTCATCATCTCTCTACACACGTTCATGTTTTACACCATTTAACTGCAATAGATCATTGCTACTTATCATATGGACTTTAAAACTTTAAACATGATTTCATGGCAGTTAGGACTTTAAAGATGTGTGTTGGACAATGTACACGTTTAACACTTGTCATGAAGTTGCTTTCTCATCAGATGAATTTAATAACAGCTTCCTCATTTTCTAAGAAAGATAAAGATCCTTGAATCTAGTGTTTGTGTGCGGCACAGTCCGTAACTTTTCTTTGTTAATATGGTGGCCTCCAACGAATTGGTGACCGGGCCCTCGGAAGGACCAATGAAATACTTCGATTACTCGAAGTATTCCGGACGCTGAGTTCTCAGCAACGCCAGATACTCTAGCGCCATATCCCTGAACAAAGGGTTTTCCACAAGCTCATGTGGAATGAGGTGGATGGGGCAGCGAATTGCTTCGCCTTTCTCTGCCTGCAAAGCAGCCAGGAGAAAGACTTTCCCCATCTTCACTCTGCATCCACAGCGGAGCTCAAGGGTTCGGCTCATATGAAAGAAAGCTATATCGAACGACATTGCATCAAACGACTTGTATTTGATGAATGAGTGTGAACGTCTCCCTTATATTTCTCCAACATTTTTGTAACTGGCTAGCAAGGCATTGAAGCCTTGAACAAATCGGCAGTGTCCATGCTTTAGCAGCAAATGGTTACTTGCGCGCGCGGAACTGTGAGAGTGCACAGTAACGAATTGTCAACTTGAGAATCCTTTCAGTCGCCCACGATGATATCTCCGGTGCGATAGCAATGAGCTGTGTGGTAATCAGCTAGGTGGGAGGGCCTGAGTTGAGGGAGTTGACGATAAGTTCCTACATCCCTGTTCGTTGGACAGATGCGATAGAAAATTCAATGTGTATAGGGGGCAATGCGACAGACGGGTGCCAGAGAGAGAGAGCGTTATCATTCATCTTTGTGTTCTTGAAACATTCTATCTGCTGAGGAGGCAATGTGTTTAATGCGACAGACGGTCGCCAACCGGCTGCGCTGTCATTCACCTTTCTGTTCTTGGCACACTCTATCTGCTGAGGGGGCAGCGCGACAAACAGGCGACAGATAGCGCTGTCTCTACTCGTGAACTTTTTGTGTGTACATGAGGGCTGGAAGATAAGACCATGACATATGTTTCACTGATAGGTTTTATGACAAACGTTTTAGCTGCTTTTGAATGGCAGCATGTTGAATATTGCAAGCATTGTTAAGTTTCAATCAGTGTGTCATTTTCACATCGTCTGGATTCACACAGAAAATCACTTGATGCAGGTTTCAATGTTGATTATATTATCAACTTACAAGCAACGCACGATTAGTTTAGAAATGAGACACGTTTCACATTTGATGCTATCATTTCAACTTGCAAGACAGAGTGTGTGTGAAACCTTTAGATGAAATAGCACTTTATGAATTCATCGTCTACACTCACTTAACTCGCTCGTTTGGAATGAGACACGTGTTTATTCTCTTAATTCGTCATGCACATGAAAAGCAAACTTACACATTTGATTCTAACCTTTCTTTACAATATTCATGGACAGTCCTAATGTTCTAATGTAATGTTCACTGTTTCATACCAATGAAATAGTTCCACTCTCGTCAACACATACTTGTAACTCAGATACTTTCCTTTGATAATTCAATGACATTCATTACATGCTTTGCTGTTTCATATCGATGAGAGTGTTATGTATCTCTACACAGACTTTTTCATTTTATTAGTTCAATGTACGAGTCACAACGTTGAACTGCATCTAAAACTTATGCGTTTCTACAGGTTTTTATATCAACTTTAAACGCGACTGTAGTCATCAACCTATGACAGTTTTACCAACATAAAGTATTGGTCACTAATCATGTAGTTTTTACACCACGGAGTCTAGAGCTTCATGTTTACGAATTTCATTTGAACGTCAGAAAGTTGAAGTTAGAATATATCATTCATGTTCATCTGTCTATGATGATAGTAAACGTTCTCGATACACAGTACTCCTTTACAAGTTTCCCGTAAAACATATGCAACACTTTTGTGAGGTACTCACTTAATCTAGCAGGTTGATCTTTATCTCACACGTGTTTTGAGTGTTTCCTAACTCATATGCATTCGACTCTTAAGAAACGTTACATGTTGTTATGTGTATACTTGTATGCTGTCGATGCAGACTGCAAAAACGTTTAACACTATGTCTTTATTTACAAAACAGTCTACACACGAATTCAATTTGATAAAGGCAAACAACACATTTAGTAAAGCTGGTGCGCTAACGATAGTGACTGCAGAAACATTTCATAAAACTTTTTCAACGTTCGCTAAGTTTCTACTTTCACAGCATCATGTCAATGTTCTTAACTTATCAAAACTTATTTCAACGTTTGCGTTTAGACTTTTAAGCGAACATGTGCTTCACGTATTCTACACTAACGGTTAACATGTATGATATAAAACCCTAAATCCAACCGTAGATGACCCTACCCTTGGATTATGGACTTTGTGACTTGTGCCATGACCAACGTGATTAAATGTCATGGAACTTATTGCTAAGCCTAGATTCTCTCACACACTCAACGTTTGTGACAAGACTTCACCTGGTTTTATAAAACATTCAACACTGTAGTACTTACCATAAGACCTTTTAACACTGTGAAACAATCTACACAGTGCAGTAAAACTTTCTAGTGCTGTGGTGAACACTGTTTTCATATAACATTCTAAACTCTCAGTCTCACTGCAGTAGAAGACTCCTTTTAGTAAACCTGATTAAGTATTCAGCAATCTAACAGTCATGGAGTTTGAATTTTCTAATAGGGGAACATTTGGCAACTGTCTCCACTAAACATAAAACTTTCTAACACTGTGAAAGTAAGTTACAAGACAATCTACACTGTGCAGGAAAACCTTTTCGATAAAACTTTCTAGTGCTGTGGTCAACACTGTTTTCGCATCAGAACATTCCAATCTCATACATTCGTAGTGTGTGAGGAAGTAAAACACCACAGGACTTCTCATTTCATAAACCCTATGAGACACAGTGCGGTACTGATAAACAGTGCGGTACGGATGTAGGAACATTTTCCTATCTTTAGTCTAAATACAAGACAAGTAGCGCTCGGAAGTGAAACATCTTTATACATTTTACTCCAGTAAGACCTTTCATAAAACCTACGATATACATTTCAGTGATGAACGTTTTCCAGTCGTTATGTGACTGAGCATGAGGTTTGAAGAGCTTGCATACTAAATAAGAGAGAAGTATTTTATGTTCGTATTTGGTACGTGAGTGGCCTCCTTTTCATTCCATTCATCATTTTGTCTCCGTGATAGAGACAGTTCTTAAAAGAACTCATGGCTCATTCTCATCAACTTAGGTTGTCAACGTTTGTAACACTCAGTGCAATGGAGATGTCTTAAAGTAACCTTCGACAGATGGCTAAATGTCACCCTGGCGGTCAGAGCACTACGTCGAGACGATAAGGCAACCACTTACAAACATGACAGAGAGAGGTTGAACAAGGATTACAATTTCCGAATATCCCATGCGGTACTCTTCGCTGCGGATTCCATCGTCGCCCAAAAGGGACGCCCGTCGATAGGAAGTATTACACCGAAAATCTCCGTGACTTGCACCGTGAATGGCTTGATAGCCAGACATGTGGAGTTATTTACAAGAGGTTGGTGAGTCGCTGCCTTGATCAGCTTAATAGAAAGCCGTAGAGAGTGATAGCAAGCCATGATTCACAACCGTTTTGCAATGGAATGTTTAGTAGCCACCCATGACAAGATAGCAAAGACTCAACCGATTGGCGTTCAAAGTGCTACGTTGAGAACTGTGTCAAATGCCCAACATGAGTTGCCCCAGAGGTTTCGGTCTAAAATATGACACACTCCCTTGACACATTTATCACTACGGCATCGTCCGCCGTCCCGAAGGAACACCCTGTCATTGGAATATTACAGCGAAACTCTCCGTACCATGCATCCGACACTTGCGAAAGGCAAATGTGAAACGTAAGGTAACATCTCTTCTTTATAGTGGATGTTTGATGAATTATGAATGGGCGAGAACGCTCGTCCAATGAGAAGACTGGCTCAGACATCATTACAAATCCTTTAGTTGAATTCAGCAGGGTCGAAAACCCCAGAAAACATCCAAAAATAATGAATTTAAATTTTTCAGCATTTAGTACTACTTATGAAATTTTATAAGTAGTCTGTAAACATAGGTCTGATCAATAGCTATCGAACCTTTTGAATCAAGTCAAAAGGACTTGTAGAAGCAGAGTTACAAGCCTTTAAAGTGATGGAGTCTTTTATGGCCTGGAGACTAAGGTCATCTCCTGGCTACCCCAACCAAGTCGGGAGGAGAACTGATTCCCACAAGTAGAGACTAGTAGTATAGTTTGTGGCGATCAGCTGATGACGTAATCTCAATCATCCAAAACTTTAAACACTTCCATCTCCGGTTCTAGTGCTCCGATTGACTTCAAATTTTGATAGTCACGTTTTCTCGCTCTCACCTTTCATTTAAGCCATCCCTCGACTCTATGATTAACAGAAGCCGAGTTGAAAAAACTCTCTCTTTAAACAAGCTCTCATTTGGAAACGAAACCTTCGACAGATCTGAAAAGATAGGATCCTAGAGAACAACGAGCGGTCTTGCCCCTAAAAGAAACCCGAGCTCTTCATTCACTTTCATTCCTGAGTGGGTCGTCATCAAAGTAGGCCACAATTTAATATTTTCACGAAAAAATCCCAAGTGTTGAGACCCAGTGTGAAGAAAATTTCGACTTTTTCTCTCCAATTCACTTGAAACTCACCCTTTAGATGCAGAATTGCACGTAGAGTCACTCTCACACCTCAACGAACGAACGTAGAGACACGCCGTTTCGTCCACTGAATTCGTCTCACTCTTAGCTTTCAAACGAGCTATCGCACGACTCTCTACCATTCCTACAAGCCAAGATCGAAGTCTCGTTCCAGAAGGGGGGTCAGCACTTTTTCTCTCCGACTGAGCTGTAAATCACCATACCGATGCAGAATTGCACGTAGAGTCTGAATCTGGCCTCCGTTTCCCATCCGAGGCTTCGTTCATGCCGAAACAGGGCCTTTCTCACCCCTAAACGTCCAAAACCCACCTTTTTCTAACTCTGTCGTTTTTCGGAGATTCCTGCCATTTTCAAATCATTTTCCACTCTAAACCCAGGAAAACCTGGACATATGATGCTTTCCACTGCATTTTTCTCACTCTTAGCTTTCAAACGAGCTATCGCACGACTCTCTACCATTCCTACAAGCCAAGATCGAAGTCTCGTTCCACAGGGGGGAGGAGTCAGAACTTTTTCTCTCCGATTCCGCTGGAAATCACCTCCCTAGCCCAAAAATTTCACGTAGAATCCGAATCTGGCATCCATTTGTCTATCCGAGCCAGCCCTCCTTCTGCCCGAAATAGGACCTTTCTCACCCCAAAACGTCCAAAACCCACCTTTACTAACTCTGTCGTTTTCAGAGATTCCTACCCTTGCTGGAGAGTTCCTCCTTCCAGAGGGGGGAGGGAACGGTTTCCTCCGCTCGGACCCATCCTTCCAGCACATCCTTGGCCACTTCCTTCCAGAGGGGGGGCTGAGTCAGCATGATGACTCATCGTTGCACATTTTGTCCTTCCTTTTGCAATGGGATCACTACTTTCTCCTTCCTCAGTTCAGTAGTGCGAGCAGTTTTTGTACAGGCATGCAGTTCGGAGTCGGAGCGACACTTCTCAGTTTTTAACGCTGATATCATTATTCAACCTCAGCGAGCAACAGTACAACCAGAAACAGTAGCAACGTTGTGTGTCGCGTTGGGGTACTGTAAAACTCTCACTCTCTTCCCTCCCTCACTTCGATTATTTTCAATTTGATGTGGACTATTTGTACTAAAAAATAATGATGGACCTTAGATTTATTTACATAGTACAATTTGCACATTCTGTTTTTTGTTTTTTTACCATCTTTGATTTCCAAATTTAGAGAAACTGATCAATGATGCCAATACCGGTTGTTGTTGTTTTGTCATGAATAGATATAGTTACACTATATGTTGCAGATTGTTGTTGCAATGATTTATCTGATCGATTGTTACATTGATACAACACGTTTGGTTATTCGCTTACATGTAGACCTTTACGACAAACCCTTCGAAGTAATTAATTTACTTTTATATAGCATATTAAAGCCTACATTGTATAAAATTGTTTATACAGATTTCATGATTAAATTGGCTACAATATCGATATTTTGATACATTTTTCTTTTTGAATGATAAGTTACCGATAGTAAGAAAGCCTCCTAAAAAGTAAGGTGAGTTTTGAAGTGTGATTGTTGCTCGGATTCATTTCATAATTTAAACGGACTGACTCAATGACTTTGAACTGACTATCTTATATAAAGGAAGCACCATGCCTACTGGGACTAGTCTAGGCAGACGTTAAGGATATTAGGACCATGGCTTCTAAGAATACTAGCGTACTAGATAGGCATACTAGGACTACCGGTACTAGGCTTACTAAGAATAAATTCTATGCCTAGCCTATAGGATTCTATATCTATGACTACTACCGTACTAGAACATAGGCTTATACTATGACTAGCCTTTAGGCTTCCTGGGCCAATTACGCCAACATCTTCAACACTGGGAAAAAGGTTCATGGTTACAACTTTCAGTGAATTCTAGGCATGGTACAATTTGGAACGTTGGAAACTTATCTGTCGGCACTACTCGCACATCTATAGGCTAAAATGTGCGCTACATGAAGGTCTGTAATGTAGCGGTGTAAGACACTGGTACTCTCGGTACATTTTAGAAAACTGGTCACGGGTCATACGGTCGACGGGTCACCAGGGTCACGGGTAGAGCTCTGAGTGGGGCATCAAAACAGTAGCTGGATGCACACAATATGCATCGAGTAAATGTGTTTAGAACTACACAACGATCTACGGTCGAATAGTCACAGGGATGGTTGAAAGTACTTTATTTGTATTATCGCAAATGAATTATCAAATGAAATTGATCCTCATACAAGAGAGGAGACTTAAAAAGGAAAGCCTATGTTTGAATATTGACGTATTAGGTCTTTGATAGCATTCGTTCTTCTTCTTTCGTGTTTTAGCCGGAATTAATGTCTCTATTTAACACTGATTTATTCAATTTTGATGCGCATTGCGTAATAGCCAACGCACTTGCAAACCACGCGCCATGATTTATGTCAATAAAGTAATTATGTTCGCACTAATTCATGTGAAACAACAGCTCCAAATAGAAATGCGCAAATAAATCGATGTTAGAAGCATTAACATGCAATTGAATTAAAGTAGAGGAATTAAGCAATTCACCGAGATAAATTAGGTAGACATTATATAAAAAATATCGTGCATAATAGTTGAGTACATATTAAAGCACTTCAGACATACACCAAAGGCAACTTACTTTTCGGCCGAGCGTCTATATTTCATCAGACAATAAAAAATGCAATAAATTATACGGTAATATTAGAATTGTAAAGTATTTTTGCTTTCAGGTATTTACTTATCAAATCACAGATAGAAATTTGAGAATGCAAAACCCATCGTAATTGAAATATTATTTTTAATCAGGGTACATTTTCATCGGAAATACTTTTCACATTGTCAAAGAGAACATTTTCAGAACAGTAGGAAAAAGAAACGGCGCGCTACGAATCACATGAGTAGCATTTGGAAAAACCCTGATCACTATTTTTTCCTTGACGCGACTTGAGCTACACACAAAATATTGAGAACGCCACATTTCATATGACCATCATCGCATTAAAAGTAAACCTTCGCAGGAATAACATCTACAATGATCGTATATCTTACCGAAAATTTCTAACTGTGAACGTATAGATCATGACTGTTGTTGGTAATTATATTCCTCTTGAGAAAAAATATTAGACAACTTGTTCTCAATATTCAATTGTATAAGTTCAATAATTTTCAATTCTGATCAGTCATCATCACTGATCACTATTCCTTATTAGTTCCATCACCGAAATTGCTGAATGTTACGTAATAATAGTGATTTCTAAAAGGCATATGCAGTCAATGAGACTGATATGGCATCCACCATGAATTTAAAAAAGTTAGGAATAATGCGGTCATGGATGTTGACAATCGTCTGTGATAAATAATATCAATAATAAATTATGCAAGCTTTCTGAGCACGCTTACATAAATGAATTATTTCCTAGATTTTAGGACTACATGTATTCAAGGTTTTATCCTAGATTCTAGGAATACTCATGATTTTGGTGATCAATTACGAATTTTTAAGAACATCGATGTCAAAAAATATTCTGCATGGTTATCAATGCCTCAACGATTAACTTAAAATTACTGTTTATGACATGTGCATCGCTATTGGGATTGATGTAATCAGCATATTTTTCCATGATAAAGTTGATACAATGCCATCCACATACAGTTTACCAAATCAACACATCAGTTATCTCAGGTGAAAAAAATATGCTAATTGCGATTGCAAATTGCACTTGTGTTAAAAAAATGCAGTAGTGGAAGCTCAATACACAATCATCCAGTATCTACAATTCATTGGACATTCAAGGAAATATGAAAGCATTATGATGTGATCCGCAGCATTGAAACACACTTGAGACGATAATCAATTGGCTTTAAATTCAAGCAATGTTCATCATCATCACTGAGCGAAAAATTGCACACAATTGATGTTTTATCAACTAATAGAATTCATTCTAAAAATTAAAATTTCATGCATAAGCAAATTTGTAATTGTTACAGATATAAAATCTGGTTAAAATCGTGACAATTAGATTGACAAAAATATCTTCAAGGCATGATAGGCGGTTTGGGTGATCAGCTCCTACAATCCCTTCCGAAATTACACAATCTTGGACGTCAAGAAAAAATGTACCTGTTCTTTTGTGAATTCTTTAAATATCCAGGTGGGAAACGCCTTAAAAAGAATGAAAATTGTAAATGTCTCGTCACATTAAAGAATTTACAAGCATACCCCTGTATAACTATATGAAAATTTCCAGCTACACTTTGTCAGTGATCATTATCGATTTATAAACAGTGCAATTCTTGAATAAAAGCCTATTCTAGTGCAAAACATTTATTTCGACCATTTGGTCGAGGTTTTGTGAAATTCCGAGTCTTGAGAAAAAATGACTGCCAATGAAAAAGCGTTTGTTGGCAGCGTATATCCACAGATCCAATGTGGTCTCATATGAAAACATGTTTTCTTGCATTTTTTTCTGCACTAACAAACACATTAGCCACACGATATGTCGACTTAAATTTTTCCTACAGAATTTCAGGTCACATTCAAAGCGCTTGTTGCATATGTCCATGCACTTCTCAAGAATTTCTCGCTTCTATACGTAAGTAGATAGTTCGCTGATTCTTAGGCAAAGCTACGTTGAGTTCGTCAAAATAGAATATTTTACGAATCACTGTCCGAATGTATGCTGTAGGCCGCTCGATTGATTGGCCAAACTGCTCTTCTGCTAGGTGCAAAAATTACGGGAAATCACACTCATAAAAAGCATAATTATCTTGCCGCATTCTTCTTCATTGGTATATGCCTAAACTGTGAACCATTTGCCAACCTACGACTTAGCGCAAAGCGTGTATCGTGCCAGTCATTGGCGATATCATGCTATGTGTAAGTTTCAGCTCCGACCTCAAAGTCTCGTGGACTCCGGGCCTTGTTTCTAAAGATCGCCCCCAAATCATTCAGATTCTAATCCGATAACATTTATGAGATAGGTTAATGCCAACCAACCATTTAAACCAGATCAATGATTACATAACAAATTAAACCGGATCCTGGATCACATATTGGATCAAGCAGGATCCCGGATTATTTACCGAATCATCATTTATCGGATCCCTAATGGTGCACATGGTCAGCGCTCATCAAATGGTGCTCCCACAGCTGCTTGACCCTCGATACGAAAAAGACCAAAGTGATGGTTTCTACAAGAGTGCCGATTAACTTAAATGAGCGGCTAATCATTAAGATAACTAAAAATACTTGGAGTAACGATGAGTGATAGTCTTGACTGGAACGACCAAGTGAAAAGCATTATTTCAAAGACCAATCGACAGCTTTATGCTATAAGAAAGGTAAAGAAGTTCCTGAGTCTCAATGATTTGCACAGAGTTTATGAAGCGACAGTTCAAAATTCATTTGATTATGCCTGCCCTGTATTTGTCAGTCTTCCATCAACACTAGACAATTTGTTACAAAGAATTTCAAAAAGCGCCCATCGCATCATAACGTCCAATGGCGAAATGAACATTGAGCGTAATTGCGTAATTGCCAAGAAGACCGAAACACTCGAAGCACCTGTTTATTCCTCTGTGTCGCACCCTGAAACGAAGCTCTTCATTCATCCCATTTGTTTCTACTCTTTCTGAATATGATGCAGCGACGTGCATTTATAGTTTAATGTGTTTATTGAATCTGCCATGATTGATATTTCAAATTACCTAAATAGTTTTGTATCATAAGCTTTCTTGTATAATTTGTGACTTAGACTTGTAACTATGGATTTTCATTTGTCGTAAATATACACTACTTGCTACTACTACATGATTTGATCCGATGCTATTCGGTAAATACCTTGGTAAGGATGAGTTGAATAATGAAGCATTGTCATCTGTGTGGAAGAAGGGCTATTGAAATGTTGATTATTTAATCAACCTATCTTTTCAATAACAGTTGAAACATCAGTAGTGTATCGGTTTTCTAATTCTGCCTGAAGTTAAAGATAATGCGTAAATTTATAAAACATACATATTTTTTCGCATTTATTCGTTCAAATGATTAATCGATCAAGAAAACTTACATCTTGTCTTCTGAAGGATAAGATTGACGAACTTGGCCTCGAATTTCACGCAAATTGGAGAGGAAGGAGAGAGACTGCAATGAAAGAGATCGAACGATTCGAAGATTTTCCTCAATCACCCGAAGATGTTCAAAATTCTTCTTTAACTCCTCCATCACATGAGCACCTCGACCTCCATCACGAATAGAGATGTGCAGATCACGGATCGACTCGCAGCCACTGATTCGTTCTGAATCACGGATTGAGTAGATAAGTGCTACACTGCACCCTAAAAAAGTACAAAATGAATCGTCGATATTTTGCTTGACTGACTTGATTGCTGCGATGACTTACGCTTTGGACAGCTTGGTTTGCAAGGAACGCACTTTCCAGTTGTACTGTTACGTTGATATTGAGGCGGACAAATAGGCAAGCAAGAACCATTGTACAAGGAGTAAGGCATTGTCTCAGAATAGTTATTAGGATCATTGCTGGTGTGCTTGAAACAATCCTCCTTTGTCACACATCGCCTTTGCATGAACTACAGAGAAATCATTGCAATTATATAGATCATAAAGAGCAACTAAAAACATCCCTGAATTAAACATATCACTATGGCAAGAATTTAAAAAGTTATACAGATCCCTACCTTAATCATCATTGTTTTCAACAAGTCAAAAGGGATTTTTCCAAGTCGGATCATGAGATTCTGGTTAAATTGGTGGATCGATTTTGTCTCTGATCTTGCAGGCCTCACACAAAAAATATGTACAATTTTAGGTTCTTTAGGTTTGGTTGGCAGACTTAGAATTTTTTTGGTTATAATTAATAATCAAATCCGGTGTAAATTGCACATATCATGTTTACTCGTGATATTTCACAAACACGATCAGTAGATTAACAACATAATACACCAACTGTAATGATGAAAAGACCACATACAGCCGCGGCTATTAAATACTATCGATCATGGCTGTGGCCACTAAGAAGAATGGCTCATGGCAATTTTTCGAAAATCATGGATTTTTACGATTTCCTTTGCATATGCGGCTTTTATCGAGATTGACATTTATCATCACATCTAACTGATAAACAGCACGTCTGATTCTAACTGATCGAATACATGTATAGAGCATTTCTTTACAGGTGACAATTCTTTTTGTAACAAATGACACTCTGTCACTTCTGACTTTACAAGGCGGTAAAAAAGTTAGCTAATTTTAAATATCGCTTGATAGGTACATTTTTCCAAAGCAACCGGCATTTCGGAGGACAAAACACACACTTTGTTTTCTAGATTGCAATTTTTGTCCATATTGAAGAACTTTCATGTCATGCAGGAGGGTTTGCAAATAATGCTTTTTGCCAAAAAATGGCGGATTGATGCAAATTTCATGCCATGGCTAGGACAAAATGACATCTTCAATTATTGAAATTATAGAATAATTTATCTCCTTGATGAAAAAGTTTGGCGTCTTAACATAACAACTTTTTTTCAACTGAGCTTCATGACGGTATTAATTCACCATACAGTATCATCTCAAGTAATTAATGTAGCGTGCTCTTGGTTTTTTATTCATCGAACTTCAGCTCTGTTTTAAGCATTCTGTTTTCCAGAATTACTAGCAATTTTAACTGCAGCACAGCTTCCTCATTGTTCTTTGCTCAAGAAAGTGCATGCACTACCTACAATTATCTTTCAGAGAATTCACAATTAATGATTTGACGTACATAAAGCGAGCCCTAATCATAGCACATCTATTGAGGAGATGCAAGTTTACAAGAAAGCATCTTTACATGGAACCCTATGAACCTTATCAGGATACAGGCAATCAGTGGCCAATCGCATTACAGTGAACATCTCCGTGACTGTCGAAGCCGTTTCTCTGCTCAAGCGACAATGTCACAGAAACACGTCAAATCAGCTCGACGTTCCCAGAAAAATCGTCATGATGCCTCATTGAATAGCTGTTTCAGAGAAAATTGTCTGATATCCCTGAAAATGGAATGCTTAAAACACAACTGAAATTCGATAAATTTCGAGCGCGCTGCATTCAAAACTTACGATATTATGTTAACTCAGTATCGTCATGAAGCACAAACTGATCTTGTACTGGAAAAACCTGCAATGTTATGACGCGAAACTTTTCAAATAAGAAGTGTTACTACATCATTTGGTGAATTCTGCTTTAAATTCATGGCAGCCATGGAAGGAAATGACCAAGAAGTGAATTCAGGGTTGCCAGTACTGTCTCAAAAATAATCCGGATGTTTAAATGATCATAAAACTGTATCAAATAATCAACAATCATTTGTATTACCTGATAATAATCAGCATCTGCGAAATAATTCATACCAATTTCCCTATCAGCTTTGAAATGATACCTGATTATAATGCCCGAAATTCACATTGACTAACCTAAATAATATTCGTGCAATGGTCAGGAATAAGAATGGTGCAACGGGGGACCCGGCGGAAATTCATATTTCAAGGGGTCCGAATTGATAAGAAATAAGAATGCACTGGGCAGACTTCAATTGGGCCCCGTGGAATTCCGCGGATCAACGGAAAAGTCTCATCCCTGAATGGTGACCTATACATATCATAAACAAGGCCTGTACTAATTCTGTATTCCAGGCAGGTGTTCAGCACATTAAGAATAATTTTTGCGGATAAATGTGTATCGATTTAAGGTAGTGAGATCCAAAACGCCTGGGCTGCCGGCACCAATTATCAAAAATTACATGTCGTGTTGTCAGGAAGTGAATACAAAAATCGATGTTTACATGAGTAATGGGCAAAAGACCGTTCCAGGACACCATAAAATTCAAAAAAATAGTATCTTTAAAAAGGACATAAATTCATGAATTTGAACCCTTTTTCAGGTTTTTAAGACCTAAATTCATAAATTTGGGCGTTTTTAAAAATACCCAATTTTTCAAATTTTTCAAAATCTCAAATTTGAGAATTATAATTTTTACCTTGAAAATCATGACCGTTCCAGGACACCGAGAATCATAAAAGTTAAGAATCTCAAATTTGAGAATTACAATTTTTACCCCCCTTAAAATCATGACCGTTCCAGGACACCGAAAAAATCATAAAGTTAGTATTTTTAAAAACGTCTTTTAAATCCGTTTTTCAGGTTTTTAAAATATATCATGTGACTAATAATATTTCTTTAAAAGTGGAAGAAACAAAAGTGGAAGAAACCGCGGGGATGTATCCTTCAATATCATATGAACGTAGTTCTACTACCCCCTCCCTTCTAATTTCTAGGGGTCCCTTCTGACTTCTAGGGGTCCCTTAAGAAATTTTTTATTATAAAATGAACAACATAAATGAGTTTTTAAAATTATATGGAACGCAAACAACTACAAATTTTGATTTAAAGAAAATTGCAAATCAATTAGGAATAAAGAATTTTCATGTTCTAATGAGAGACGAATTACAATTCCTAAAAAATAAGCCAACTGTAAATTTCATAACAAATCTTCACACAACAGATGAAAAAGGAGTACATTGGTCTGCAGGTATCTTTAATAAAAATCGAGATAATTACTATTTTGACCGCCCGGAGGCTGAGAACTATTGGTTCGACTCTTATGGACTTCCACCTACAAATGAAGTCAAAAAATTACTTGGCAATGGAACTTATAATACATTTCAAATTCAAAAACCGGGAACTACTTATTGTGGTCAATTATGTCTTTATGTTTTATTTAAATTACAAAAAGGGGTACCATTTCTAGATATTATGTTAGAATTGAATAAGGGAATTGAACGAACCGTAGGTTCTATGGCTACGCCTAATAAGGGAATTTCATTCCCGAACCGTTAGTTCCAATGATAATGATAATGATAATTAAAAATCAGTTCGTTGTAATTCATTTTGATAAAATCGGCCTCTGATATCTTCATCATCTAAATCTTTGATTTCGTAAGTAATCGGATAAGTTTGATTTATTTTACAAACTTCAAATATTTCTTTAGTCCAATAGCCAACGAAGCCTTTTTCAAATTTATTCTTATATTTAAATATTCTAACTCTATCTCCAATTTTAAATTTCGGCTTACGTTTCTGTAAATTCGGATTACTCTCATTCAAATTATTATTTTCGTTCGAATAATTATTCTCGAATATTTTCTTTCGGATTAAATCAGGGTCGTCAGAAGCATTCTTTGGAGTTTCTTCAATACCAGAATGAACTTTATTATTGTACTCTTCTACAACTCCTGGTAATATCTTCAACCATTTCTGATTTCTTTGCTCAGTAAATTTCTTGAATAATTTATTTTTTAACGTCCGATTGAATCTTTCTATCACTACAGCTTTTCCAGCGTTTTCAGTTGAATAAACAGTTTCAAATAGTGGCTGAACGTTTCGGTTATAAAATTCCGACCCTTTATCAACAAACAATTTCCTTGGCTTTCTATTACTTTCTTTAAAGATTTCTTCAAACGCATATTTAACTGATAGACCACTTTTATTTTTTAAAGGCTTTACCCAAGCGTATCGTGTATATAAATCTATAACGGTCAATGCGTATTTGTAGTCCCTTTCATTCGGCATATGAATAAGATCAGCACTCCAAATATCATCTTTATTAAATACTTTTACTTTCAATAAATATTTAGGCCTTCTGTATTCCCTATGAATTTCAGAGGCATAGGTTCGAGCGTTGCTCTCAGACAGCTTTGCTGTCGTTTCATTTAAACCCTGACCGAATAATATTTTAGCTTGTAAAGCTTTCTTAACAAACATTCTTTCAATTTTTTCTCTAAATGTAGGATTTTGAATACTATCTAATTCTTGAATCATCTTCTTATCAGCTGCATGTCGAGAACTTAGATCATGATTTCGATAAGCTAAATCATGTCTATAAGCGGCGGCATCTACTCTATTTATTGGTTCTTCACCTGGTTTCGGATTATTATTCTCATCTAGTCTTATATCTAATCGAGTTCCTGGACTGGTATATGAATGACCAGGAAGATGTTTTTCTTTTGAATATTTACTCCAAATAAATCCAGGAAAGTTTTCTAATGTTTTTTGTATGTCACCTCCAATATGCTGACAGTTTGAGTTTTTATTTTTGTTTAATAGATAATTCAATAAATCTAAATTAACAATTTTTAATTTAATTAAATTTTCGGAATTTGTAGAATTCATTTTAAAAGATAAAATAAATGTTTTACCGGATTGGACCAAAGGTCCTGAGGTTATTACCGAATCATACTAGGACTTAGATATATTCCAGAACCATCTTTAGTTTCTTTTATTTCAATTAAATCATCAACATTGTGGAGAATATTTTTAAGAATTCATTTTCCTTCATCAACTAATTTTAATTTACTAATAAAATTATCTACTATTCCGTCACCCCTAGCAACTTTCTCTAACTCTCTATTATGACGTTTTTGTTCTTCTAATGCTGCCTTCTCTGATTTATTTTTATTTACTGCTTGGACAATACCAGCTGTCCCGCCTGCAACACTTCCTGCAGCTGCTATGCCACCTATTATTAGTGGAATTAATGGGAGAATTCCACCATTCTTTTCTTCTTGTAATTGAATATTCTCTATCATTGGTTTACTTATGCAATACATTTTTTTTGTTAATCGTAATAGTTTTAGGGGTATTTTTGTCAACAATATTACGTAATTTTAATTCAACAGTTTTATTATTTTTACTTTTCGCTTGCGACATTTTTAATAAAAAAATTTAAATTAGGAATTTTTAATCTATTCTAGTTATGAATAAATTTTAAATTAGGAATTTTTAATCTATTCTAGTTACAAAAAAAATGTTATTACTAATTACTAAAACAAATTTAAGTTAACAAAAATTTTAATTAACTTATCGGAGCGAAGCTCCTCGAGGCTTCAGCCGATCCTAGCCATCTTTCCATTAAGAATTTCGATAGAATATTTTACATCTTCTAGCAATAAACCATAAGCCATCAATGAAGTTGTGGAATCTTTCTTTTCAATATTAATTGTTACATCACAACCAGTCTTGATAATATCTTCAGATTGGGCACTTAAATCGAAACAGAAAACAGGATATAAGTGTCTCCAATCTCCAGGAGTTAATTGTGGTTCAACTCCAAATTCTATACGAAGATTTCGATAAGAATCATATCCTTCCATAAATTGATTATTGGTATCATCGAATCTTAATGGATCAATTAGATAACGGGTTTGATTTAATGAAACTTGTAAACTTCGAATTGTATTAATATGAAAAAGATTGTTGTTCTTATCAAAACTTGGAGAATTATTTCTTTGAAAAGTTAGTAATAAATATCTTGGAGTATTCGAAGTTCTAGTAAAATGCCAGTTAAATCTTTGTTCGGAAAAAGTTACTGAACTAGCAGTACGCTTTAGAAAATTTACTGGAATTGGTTTGTTAGTATTTAATCTTTTTGCAATAGCTGTTTCAATCTCTAAACTAGGAGTAATATGCTTAATCCACCATTCAAGTCTATCAATTTTTAAATATGCTTTTTTTCCAGTCTTACCAAAAAAGATTAATTCATTATTTGCTGTACGATGAATTATTAATTTAAATTTTAATTGATATGATATTTTATCATAATCTAAATATCCGAATAATGGAGACAATGACCAATTTACTGTCTGTTTACTTTTCTTGTTAAATTCACGTCTTTCTTTATATGCATCATTATTTGTTTTATTTAAATGTTTTGCAATATTTTCTACATCTTTCGCAATTCCTGCTGCATCTGTTCCAGCGTGAGTTAAATCATCAACAATTATACCATCATTAGTATCAGGAAACCAACCTTCGATTTCATACTTTTTATTATTTTCACCAATTGTTATAAATCTAAGCATTGTATCAATTACACCTGGAGAATCACTTATTGTTTCTATATTTTGAGTTGCAACATCTAAACGCATTTGTGTAAATAATCTTGGAAAAAAATTATTCTCTAGTACAATATTATCGGTTTCTGGTAATGGTGTTGTAAAATTGGCATCACTATACAAAGAATATTCACAGTGTAAGAATGAATCAGGTAGATATATATAACTCTGCTGATTATCAACTTCAAAAATTAAATCACCTCCAGTATTTACTCTACTGGAAGATCCGGGATTCATAGCAATTCTTATATAGTCATTCTTTTTTTGATTGCAACTGACGACGAAGGATCGTCTAATCTAAATTTATTTTCGATAAGCGAAGACATTTTTATAAAAAATAATTTGACTTTTTGTTTTTCTCACACACAGAAAAAATTCTGCTAAAATAATTTTACTAAAATAATTTTACTAAAAAATTTTGCTAAGAAAATTTTGCTAAAAAAATTTTACTAAAAAAAATTTTACTAAAAAACATAATTTTAGAATTTTGCTAGACCAGCTCCGCTACAGCTTTGCTGGTTAAACCGAAGGTTGCTATTAATACCATTACCTCTTATTTCTTCAATTGAACGAACCGTAGGTTCAATTGAACGTTTTATGGCTACGCCTGATTTCTTCTTATGTTTACTATCAGACGGAGCTCCGCTCCTCAAGGTTTCCCCAACAGCTATGTTAGCAATTTTATTTTTTGTTTCCTCTGAAAGTTTTTTTAAATTTTTTAGTTCTTCAGAATCATTCCTAAGTTTACGAATAGCTTCTAGTTGTTTTAATTCGTTTTGAGACTTAACAGCATTTGATATTGCACTAGCTGTACTGCCTATAGCAGCTGCTCCTTTTGCAGCAGATGTAATCAAATCTTTATTATTTTTAATAACATTAACGATACTTCCTATGCCAGAAAAGATGCCAGCTCCGCTGTTTTCACTATCTCCTTCTTTTTGAATAGTTTCTACATTGTTATAATGATAAACAGGATTCATACGTGGTTCATGAGCAATTCTTTGATTTGAAGCAAAATGTTTAAGATTGTGTTTATAAATTATAGGCATTTTTTAGGATTAAATTTGACTTTTGGGAAAAAATATTTACGTTAATATTTACGCTAAGATTTGCGTTTGAGAATGGACAACAACTTCGAGATAACTTTATTAATTGATTGTTGCACTTTATCTATTGCGTCAAGTAGCGTGTGATGTACTTTAATTTCTTTTCTATTAACTTGCATTTTCTGCTGATTCATCTTCAACGCCGTTTTAAGAGCATTTAACTTAATTTTAAGAACATCTAATTGTCTTTTAACAGCATCTAACTGTTCTTTATTTTCTTTAGAGTATTCTTGTAAATTTTTCTTTAATTCATTTTCTAAATTGATTTTAAGAGTTTTCATTTTATCAACTCTTTGATTAAGTGAGTTTACTTCATTTATTATTCTATTCATCTTTTCATTTGTTGAGTAATTTTAGAACTTAATTCATCAACACTTTTTTGGAATGTAGCTTGTAACTGCTTCAAATTTTTTTTAATTCTTTCAGGTAGTTTTTCTATTTCATCTTCTAATTGTTCTTCTAACATTTTTATCTGATGTTTATTTTTAATTACAGCAGATTTTAAATTTAAAGAAAGTAATATTAAAATTTTTGATTGTTCAGAAATCTTTTTAAAAAGTTTTGCTATATCTGCTTCTAGCTCTCTATCCTTTTTATCAAGTTTTAATAGTTTTTCGTTTAATGATTTGTCATTAAGTTTAAGCAACTTTAATTCATTCATCAGTGGAACCAAAACATCGTTTATATATTTTTCTTTTAAGTCATTGATTTGTGTATCAACATATTGTTTATTTGTTAACTCTGTATTTTGTTGCGGAAGAATAGAAAGATGCAATGGACCAGATAAAACGTCTCCAGTTTTCATGATATAATTTTCTATTTCTATTTCTAATTCACGATTATTCGGGATATATGCACCTCCACCAACATTTGGTAACATCATTTTTTAACAATAAAAAAATAAAATTTTTTCTAATAAAAATAAAAAAATGGATAAAGCAAATTTAAAAAAATTATATTCGCCCGCATCATCCTGTTCTTCTTATTCGACGAGATCAACGGGATTTGAAAATAAATGTTTTGATAATAATAATCCATGTATAGATGTTAATATTTTATTTCAATTACAAGACGAAATATTTAGAGAACAGACTAAAGGTTTACCTTCTATAGAAACTAATTATTGTTTATTTCCAGGTGATCCATTTATTAAATTTATGGATATTGTTAGTAAATATAATGATGTTGCATATGTAGAATTAAATAAAGAAAATATGGTTATAATAGGTCATAATAATGTTTATGGATTTATTAGAGCAGTGTTACCAATTAGTAATACTGATTGGATAGAAACTAAAATTATTAATTATATCAATATTAAAGAATTAGTTAAAAAATTAAAATCTTTTTCCAAAGAAAAAATAAGATTATTTGTTGACGATCAAAACCAATATAATATTCATATCGAGAGTAAAAAACATAATGAAGAATTATTATGTCAAGTTTATTACAGAGATACAATTTATAAACAAGAAACATTAGAAATGCCCCAAAGATATGATGATGATACATATATAGGATTATATTCAAATTTAAATATTAATTTATTAAAATCTTATATAAATGGTTTGGCCCAACAAGAACAAATTTATATGTGGACTACACCTTATACTATTAACAATGACCATAATCATAATCATAATAAACGAACCGAAGGTTCTAGGGCTTTTCCCGATCTTAAAGAATCTTATAATAATAATGATGATGATTCTGAAACATCTGAAAAAGGTGTAAATGGTAAAAAAGATTATAAAAATATTAGTAATTATAAAAATTTAAGTGAAGAAAAATTTATATCTCATACTGATGTACATGATATTAATACTACATATAATCAAAATTTATCTAAATTTCATTTTCTTACAATTGAAAATAATAATGATGGTATAGTTGAAGATACTGTTCGACAACTATGTGTCGGGTCTACAAAATTTAAATTAGGATTTACATCTAATCAATTTAAAATTTTATCATCTTTAATAAAAACTAAAAGTGATTCAGATTATGGTGGTGTTATTAAATTTTTCAAAAGAGAACAAAGACCAATATTTTTCTCTATTATATTATTATCAAATAAAAGATGTAATTTAGAATTAGATATTCCAATAAGAGAATGGTATCCTATCAGGGAATGGCATCCTATACCAAAAAGTGTAATTTATGATGTTGAAGAAACAATTTATGATGATGATGAAGAATCAATTGATGATCATGAAGAAGAATCAATAGTTAGTGAAAATAAATTTAAATTATCTTTTGATAAAACATTATACGATAAAACTTAATATGATAAAACTTAATGTGATAAAGAAAATAAAATAACTTAAGAATGTGAAATATATAATAATATATGATAACTCAAGTCCTTGATATTAGAATGTTTATATCTAAAATTAAAACACAAATTTTTCTTTAAAAAATAAAAAAATGGAAAATACCAAGTTTTATTGTGTCTTATGTAAAAAAAAGTTGCAAACAAAAAGAAGTTATCAATCTCATTTAAATAGTAAATTGCATTTACAAAATGTAGAACGAGTTGATGAAGGAAACATATTAAAATTAAATAGTTATAAGAACTATCTAGAAACATTGCCTACTGATATAAAAGTTAAAAAAATGTTTGATGATTATTCACATTCGGAATATAAAAAAGTTTTTAATAGTGAAGATGAGACCCTACCAGATGGAAGATATTTATTTAGCGATACTGATGAATTTGATGAAGCTGAACGAACCGATGAAGCGGTAACAGATATAAAATATTTATTTAATGAATCTGTTGAACATAATGAAACCGATGAAACTTTTTATAATGTATTAAAAAAAATTTTCAAAATATTTAAGAAATCTTTCAAATGTTATATGAATGTAGAAGTACTTTATACAAAAAATGGACCTGATGGAATTCCTGAAGAAATAATACAAGGACATTTTACAAATTCACAAGAAATTCATAATGTAAATGATATACAACCCATATTTGAATCGATGATACTTAAATAAGAAAATTGTATACTTGAAGCCCAGTTACGTGAATCTGGTTGGAGATTTGTTAAAATACTATCTAAGAAAATAGTAATTGATAAATATAAAATTAATACTGGTGGTAGTTATGTTCCTTTGCCTTTCAGTTCACCACAAATAATCAACATGAAAAATGAAGATGATTATTGTTTTCTGTGGAGTATTATAGCACATTTACATCCTGCAGAATATCATAAAGAAAGACTAAGCCATTACAATAAAGAAGAATACATAAATGAATTTGATCTCTCTGATGGCTTACATGAATTTCCATATGATTATAATAGGTTAAAAAAGTTTCATAAAAAGAATAAAAATTTAATAGAAGTAAATGTTTTTGAATTAAATGTGAATTATGTTTCTATTGGTAAAATTACTCCACTTTACTCAGATTCAAAAAAATTTTATTTGAATAATAAAAATTTATGTCAATCAGAAATAGTATATAATGATAGGGGAAATTACATGCATCATAATATTTTTTACCAAGGAAATATAATATGTACTGAAAAATTTCAAACTGTTAAAACACTATCACCAATAATGATTAATCATAATAATTATAAAGGACGTAATTATAATTATGATTATGATTCCGATTATTTATCTTTATCTTTAGAATATCAACAAAAATTACAAAATTTAAATGAAATTTTACAAAAATGTAAAACAGATTATCAACAACAAACAAAAATATTAGTACAAGAATATGGTCATAATTATCAAAATAAGATAGAAACGATTCAAAAATTAAATGAAGACAATAAAGAATTAAATAATGAAAATGAAACCAATCAAAAAATAAATGAATCTTTAAAAAAATGTCTACAACAATATAAAGAACAATATGATAAAGAATATGAACAACAGCTACAAATATTAAATCAAAATTTTCATCGAAATACATTCAATCTTGCAAAAGAAATTGATGAAACACATGAAATATATAAAGATAAATTTGAAAAATTAAAACAAACAAAACAACCAGCACAAGCGAATATATTATATTATCAGGGTCATTTTATATTGCGTAAAGATGTTTCTATATTTACAAAAACTTCAGATAATACAAATTTTCCTTGTTTTCAATGTATGACAAGTTTTAGAACTAAAGAAGAAATGAATAGACATTTGGAGAATTGTCAACAAAACGAAGCAGTTGAAAATACTTTTCCTAAAGATGATTATTTAGAATACAATAAATGGTATTTTAAAAATAAAGTACCCTTTACAATATATTGTGATTTTGAAGCATATAATGTTAATATGACACAAAATCACGAGACATCGGAGATGTCTTCCAGGGCTTCACCCGATTCTGAAAATGATAATTCTGAAAATGATAATTATGAAAAAAGTGCAGCTGAACAAAGTAAAGAAAAATATTTATTTCAACAAGAACCATTATGTTGGGGAATGTACTTTCATTCAAATTATCCTGAATTATTTAAATCAGAATATTATCAATACTATGGTGAAGATAGTTCAGAAATGTTTACAAAGAAAGTAGAAGAATTACAAGGACGTTTTTCACAATTGCTTGAAACAAATATTCCAATGATGCCATTAACAGAAAAAGAAAAATTAAATTTTATTAATGAAACAAAATGTTATTACTGTGGAAAAGAATTTACAAAAAATTATAAAAATGGCAGAGGTAGATATCTTGATAAGGTAAAAGATCATGATCATCTAAATGGATTATATAGAGGTGCAGCACATAATTCTTGTAATCTTAATGCTAATAAATTTAAATATAACTTTGTTCCTTTATATTTCTATAATGGTTCTAAATATGATTTCCATCTAGTAATGAAAGATTTATTTTCATCTGAAAAATTACAACAACAACAAATAAATGTACTATGTAAAACAGAAGAAGAATATTTTTCAATGCAATTAGGTTGTATTAGAATTTTAGATGCATTTAGATTTTTTACTCCTTATTCATTAGATGTTATGGGAAAAACTTTGAAACCTGAACAATGTAAAATATTAAATAAATATAATTTAAAACCTTCAAAAGGCATATTTCCGTATGAATATTTAACCTGTGGTTCACAGTCGAAGACTGATATAACTGGAGATAAAACCTGTGGTTCACAGTCGAAGACTGATTTTAATTCTGTGAATAAAATTATGAAAGAAAAACAACTTCCTCCAATAAATAAATTTACATCAACATTAAAACAATCACAATTATCTGAAGAAGACTATGCAGAAGCTGAAAAGAATTGGAGAGAGTTAAATTGTAAAACAATGTATGATTATACAATGAAATATCTTCAGATAGATGTATTAATACTAGCTGATCTTTTCGAAAACTTTCGTGACATGTGTTTAGAATATTACGGAATAGATCCATGTTATTGTTATTCTACACCAGGTTTAACATGGTTAGCAGGATTAAAACATACAAATGTTAAACTTAAACATTATAAAGAAAATACATATGATAAATTATTATTTTTTGAATCTGGAATTAGAGGTGGAGTTTCATCAGTTTTAGGTAATCGTTATGTACAGTGTTACAATAAAAAAGTAAATCCTGATGATTATGGAATAATTAAACCTTTATCTCCAGAAGAAAGCGATCAGTTTATAAAATTGTTTAATCAAAATATAGAAGGACTTATATCAAATGAAGATAGTCAAGCAGCAGTTGATGAAATCATGAGAGAAAACTATTTGTTATATTATGATTTTAATAGCTTATATTCTTCTTGCATGATACAAGAATTACCAACAGGTGAAATGTCATGGTGTAATATTCTTGATTATCAAAAAACATATGATGGAAATTATAATCATGGTTATATATATGAAGTTGATTTAGTATACCCTGATGAAATAAAAGATAAAACAAAATATTTTCCTTTCTGTCCCGAAAACAAAATACCCAATATAGAAGATTTTTCAGATTATCAAAAATCCATAATTCCTAAGAAATACAGACCAACAAAAAAACTTATGTTAACACAAAGCAATAAAGGAAAGTATGTTGTTGAAGGAAGAATGCTAGATTGGTATTTAGAACATGGAATGATTCTCACCAAAATACATCGAAAACTATTTTATCAAAAATCTAGGTGGTTAAAAGATTATATAGAGTTCAATATTGAAAAACGTAAAATAGCTAAAAGAAATAAAGATGATTTTGGAAACGTGTTCTTCAAATTAATGAATAATGCATTTTATGGTAAGACTTTAGAAAATGTGCGTAATAGACAAAATAATGAAATAGTTTATGATAAAGATAGGTTCCAAAATTTAACGACTGATGAGGCCCAACAGGCCGAAACATGTCTCGTGGTGGTTACATCTGTTGAGATTTGATAAATTTATCAATTGCCAGGTTACTTGTCTAAACATGTAATGAGTAGCGCCTGCGTGAATCGCCTCAATCTCGGATGCGGTATTAAGTGATTGCAGAAAGCAGTCCGCCCTCCACGTGCCTGCGTTAAAGCAGTGCCTTCCTGGCTAATTCACACTCTCAACAGATGGTCCGGTGGCCTTGTGGTTAGAGGGTATGCTTGCACGTCCTCTAGCTCCAACGTCGCTGGTTCAAACCTACCCACGACTGATGAGGCCCAACAGGCCGAAACATGTCTCGTGGTGGTTACATCTGTTGAGATTTGATAAATTTATCAATTGCCAGGTTAATTGTCTAAACATGTAATGAGTAGCGCCTGCGTGATGCGCCTCAATCTCGGATGCGGTATTAAGTGATTGCAGAAAGCAGTCCGCCCTCCACGTGCCTGCGTTAAAGCAGTGCCTTCCTGGCTAATTCACGCTCTCAACAGATGGTCCGGTGGCCTTGTGGTTAGAGGGTATGCTTGCACGTCCTCTAGCTCCAACGTCGCTGGTTCAAACCTACCCACGACTGATGAGGCCCAACAGGCCGAAACATGTCTCGTGGTGGTTACATCTGTTGAGATTTGATAAATTTATCAATTGCCAGGTTACTTGTCTAAACATGTAATGAGTAGCGCCTGCGTGAATCGCCTCAATCTCGGATGCGGTATTAAGTGATTGCAGAAAGCAGTCCGCCCTCCACGTGCCTGCGTTAAAGCAGTGCCTTCCTGGCTAATTCACACTCTCAACAGATGGTCCGGTGGCCTTGTGGTTAGAGGGTATGCTTGCACGTCCTCTAGCTCCAACGTCGTTGGTTCAAACCTACCCACGACTGATGAGGCCCAACAGGCCGAAACATGTCTCGTGGTGGTTACATCTGTTGAGATTTGATAAATTTATCAATTGCTAGGTTACTTGTCTAAACATGTAATGAGTAGCGCCTGCGTGAAGCGCCTCAATCTCGGATGCGGTATTAAGTGATTGCAGAAAGCAGTCCGCCCTCCACGTGCCTGCGTTAAAGCAGTGCCTTCCTGGCTAATTCACGCTCTCAACAGATGGTCCGGTGGCCTTGTGGTTAGAGGGTATGCTTGCACGTCCTCTAGCTCCAACGTCGCTGGTTCAAACCTACCCACGACTGATGAGGCCCAACAGGCCGAAACATGTCTCGTGGTGGTTACATCTGTTGAGATTTGATAAATTTATCAATTGCCAGGTACTTGTCTAAACATGTAATGAGTAGCGCCTGCGTGAATCGCCTCAATCTCGGATGCGGTATTAAGTGATTGCAGAAAGCAGTCCGCCCTCCACGTGCCTGCGTTAAAGCAGTGCCTTCCTGGCTAATTCACACTCTCAACAGATGGTCCGGCGGCCTTGTGGTTAGAGGGTATGCTTGCACGTCCTCTAGCTCCAACGTCGCTGGTTCAAACCTACCCACGACTGATGAGGCCCAACAGGCCGAAACATGTCTCGTGGTGGTTACATCTGTTGAGATTTGATAAATTTATCAATTGCCAGGTTACTTGTCAGGTAACTTCATCTGGCGCCGTAGCAGACGCACGCATTCATGTGTTGCTCGTTCAGGCTCCCAATACGAATCGGCAAATTCTTGTTTGTTACAACTCTCTTGCGCATTTTATCTTCGATTTTTTTTACATCATCAGATCAGTTTTTTGCTGCGCTTTCTTGTGACCCTCACCGCACGAATCACTATGGACTTTTTGCCACAAAATTTGATTTTTTTGAGTTACTGCATCACCTGGTTTCTACATCACCTGATCATGGCTTTGTCCCTCTCCATCACAATCTCCCCATGACGTCATCGCCGAGAATCTGTTACTCGCGGACCGCACTGCTGCAACTGCGACATGACTATCCTCTTCCGCGTACACAAAGAAGACGCCTGTTTTTCCACCGCTTGCTGCTTCCCAAGCCTCTTACGTCACCTGTCTCTTCGCCTAATCAATCCCCATCATCTCCTGACCGGCCCGATCCTGCAGTGAAGCCGTCCTCATCATCTGTCAAGTTACGTAAGCCGAAGTCTCCTGTCTGTCCAGCTCCGTCAATTCTCCTCTTCAACGCCCGATCCCTCTTCAACAAACTTGACGATTTACGTGTAAGAATTGAGAAATATGACGCTGATGTAGTCGTGATTACGGAGTCCTGGCTTGACTCATCAACCTCTGATCCGTCAATCTCCCTACCCGGATATCAATTGGTAAGACAAGACCGAGACTCCAACGGAGGCGGCATAGTGTGTTTTTATAAATCAAACTTCAAACTTTCCATCATTAGTGATTGCTATGTCTCTGATATCAAGTCCAACTTTTTATGCTTCCGAATCGAGCAATTTGATGCCACATTTTTTGTTGTTTATCATCCCTACTGGGGTAAAGTATCGGCTCATTCGATTGTTTTGGACTTTATTCAAAATCTGATTGATCACAGTCTCTCGAGCCATTTTATCCTTCTTGGTGACATTAATGACCTGAGACTGTACATTGATGACTTTTTTGCGTTGAACAATATGCAACAGCTTGTGACTATGTCTACTCGAGGCAATAACATTCTGGACATCATTGCATCTAATCTTCCGCATAAATTTGAATCCTCTCAGTCTATTTCTCCCTTAGGTCGCTCTGATCATAAAGGCATTTTTCTCAAGAGTTCCAATGCCCTAAAACATGTTACCACCACCAAAGTCAAGGTCCGCTATTTCTCTCCCTCTTCTTTGCTGTGTGCTATCGCTTCCTCGCTTCAATTGACTGGAATGAGTTCTTTATGCACGTGGTTGATGTTAATGCTGCTGTTGAACATTTCCAGATGTTTGTTCGTTACGTATACCTAACCTTCTCGAATGAGAGAACTGTTCGCATGAGGAATGTTGATGCTCCGTGGATGTCCCCATCTTTGAAAGTTCTTTCCGATTCCCGTGACCGTGCCCTCTCTAGGGGCAATTATGCCAAGTATGTTCGGCTCCGGGAGAGATTTCTTGCTGCGGTTGAAGTTGCCAAGAAGCGGTACTTTTCCCACTTGCACTCCTCCTCCTCCATTTCTGACAGATGGAAATCCATTAATAAACAAATCAAAAGTGTTCGTAATGATGATCTTGATCAGTCTGTGATAAATGACCTCAACGATCGCTTTCATTCTGCTTTCTCATCTCCTGACCTACATTTGTTCAACGATAAACGTTCAGTTCAGAAAACAACGTCTTTCTCAGTCTCTGAGTCGTTGATTGTCAAAATGATCAAACAATGTAAGGCTAATTCAGTTGGTCCTGATGAATTACCTGGGTTCTTCGTTCGTTCCTTCGTAGACGTTCTCGCCCAACCTCTCACGATCATTTATAATAAGTGCCCTGATAGTGGTGTTTTTCCCAATATTTGGAAGTCTGCCAACGTTATCCCCATTCCGAAAAACAAAACCGACTACAGACCTATCTCGATTCTTCCATTCCTAAGTAAGGTACTTGAACGTCTTATCAGAGATCATGTTCTCCTACCGTCTCTTCGACAGGCGTTCGACCCCCGGCAATTTGGCTTCATACCCAATGGATATAGTGGTTGCACTAATGCCTTACTCTCGATTCGCCTCCCAATTCTGCAGCACACCACGCACTGTACAGACAACTACGCTAGAGTGCTCGCTGTAGATTTTCAAAAGGCATTTGATTCCGTTAGCCACTCCACCCTTCTCTACTCACTGATAAACCACTTCGACTGTAAACCCTTCGTCATCAAGTTCATTCAAAGCTTCCTCTCGGATCGCTTCCAGCGTGTTTTTAACAACGGCATCGCTGCCGAATGGAAGCAGGTTCACAGTGGGGTGCCTCAAGGCTCAATTCTTGGCCCGATTCTCTTTGTGGCCTTGATTAACGACCTTCCTAAATTCGAAGACACTAGAGTGGTGGCGTATGCGGATGATGTTACGTTGATTTATTTGGGTAGTGAGAAGTCTGTTGATACTTTCCAGAGTGATGTTGATCAATTTAGTCAGTGGTCCAAAGAGAAAAAACTAACAATCAATTCCAACAAGACAAAAAGCCTTCTGATATCAAGGAAACTGTGTAACTCCCCCACTTCTGTGTCCAATCTTCCCCCTCTCATTGTTGATGATGTTGTAATTGAGGATGTTGACAGTTTGAAGATTTTGGGTGTCGTCTTCTCAGCTGATGCGAGATGGGAAAAACAATTCACTTGTCTGTACGCAAAATGTTGTCGAGCGTTGTCAATAGTTAAGCGCCTGAAAAAGAACGGCAACCCCGGTCACATTATTTGGCAAGCATACATCAGTTTCGTGCTCTGCCACATTGTTTTTTGTTGGCCAGTTATTTGTGATGTAAATGCCAACCAATTTAAAAAGCTTGTTCGTTTGGATCGCATAGCCCGTAGGTGGGCATCTGTATCTGCAAATGTCCCCAGCCTGCAGAACATGTTAGACAAATCATGTGTGAAACTTATACGCAAAATTGCAAGAGACAAAGAGACTCATCCGCTGGCAGATTTTTTCATCACACGCAACCAGAAGACCGGTATTAGACACACCAGGCAGCTTCTACCGCTCCGTCGACGCTCTGCCATGTACAATTCCTCCTTTGTAAAGTATTCTGTACATTCATGAATTTGCCACTGTATTGAATTCCATCATGTCATTACCGCCATATGTTTTGAGGAATAAAGATCTATTATTATTATTATTATTATTATTGTCTAAACATGTAATGAGTAGCGCCTGCGTGAAGCGCCTCAATCTCGGATGCGGTATTAAGTGATTGCAGAAAGCAGTCCGCCCTCCACGTGCCTGCGTTAAAGCAGTGCCTTCCTGGCTAATTCACGCTCTCAACAGATGGTCCGGTGGCCTTGTGGTTAGAGGGTATGCTTGCACGTCCTCTAGCTCCAACGTCGCTGGTTCAAACCTACCCACGACTGATGAGGCCCAACAGGCCGAAACATGTCTCGTGGTGGTTACATCTGTTGAGATTTGATAAATATATATATATATATATATTATAAGAAGAAATTGCCATGAGCCCGATGAAGTATTGAATATAAATCAAAAGGCGACAAAGGCTGAAAATCATTGCATTTATTGCGAATTTTCGTCGAAGACTTCTTCAAGCGACAACGTACTTTACAAAAGTACGTACTTGTAAAGTACGTTGTCGCTTGAAGAAGTCTTCGACGAAAATTCGCAATGAATGCAATGATTTTGAGCCTTTGTCGCCTTTTGATTTATATTCAATATATATATATATATATATATATATATATATATATATATATATATATATATATGTCATAAAACCTCGTGATATAAATATCAGCCTAATTGACTGTTTGTTGAAAATACATTGTCAATCAATATTAGGCTAAGATTGTTGACGAAAGTGCAAATTCAGTGTAGTGAGATACGATGCAATTTCATTGTCTGAAATTTCATTTCATGAAAAATAGATTTCGGTCACCCAACTATTCGCGGGGACTATGCCACTTGCCAAATCAAATGATGAAATACTCATTCGGAATAGTTGATTTACATGTACTCCTTATAAAGTTAAAAGAAGCAGGTCTATTATTCGGAAAATTACTGACAAAGCATAAACCAGTCAGGAAAACGTTCTAATATTCAATTGGCAAATTTGCATGTCAAAACATCCTATCAAATTTTGATATAGATAAGACTTCAATGTAAGCTCATTTTCGTTGATGAAATGCTATGAGCAATCTTAAAAAGAATTTCTTACCTTGTAGAAATTTGGTGGACACTTTTCTATACAAGATCCATTAAATAGAACGTTCTTGCAAGTGACACACATATGCGGTCCATTTCCATAACAGCCAGCCAAGCATTCTTTATGGCAGCATTTACTTGTATCCAACATTTGACATGGAGCTCCATCTGGGCAGCTCACCTGACAGACTGAAACATTGCAAAAAAACGCTTATATGGATGGTGTACTACAAGTTTGCAACTGATACTGCAACTGAATCAAAAACTTCCTAA
The DNA here is from genome assembly GCA_907163375.1 of Prostheceraeus crozeri. Lineage (NCBI taxonomy): Eukaryota > Metazoa > Platyhelminthes > Polycladida > Euryleptidae > Prostheceraeus > Prostheceraeus crozeri. The sequence goes on from CAJQUW010011123.1 coordinate 268,052, forward strand.
GTAATTCCAAGTGCATTCAGGCATTCGTCCAGCGATGTAATTCTATGCATTGTGCAATCTACCGGCCATTCAACCCATTCGTACACAATGTACCCTTTGTTGCGAGACCCATAAAAGTAAAAATTTGTAATAGAAAGAAAGGAGAGATATGCGCGATTTTGATAGTGCCATTCCCCCATTCCCAAAACTGCACAATGCTTGGAATGCCCACAAATTGTGTAAATATAAAGGCAGCTGAAAAGACTTCAGTTTTGAAAATGATTTGGACATTAACGGGTCAAAGGTCGAAGTATATCAGTCAGTAACTTTGATATTTGCACCCATCATGATTGCCATGTTCATCCATCAAAATCTTGTGTTTGTCCAAAAGAGGTTTCCCCAATCTGAATGCGTTCAGTTTCATAGACAAAGATGCATGAACACGACAAGAAATGACCTGAAGACATTCTATGTCAAAAATTGCGTCTACAGATTTACTGCTTCCCACTAAATCAATGATAAAAAATAAATTCCCACTTTTACAGACAATTTCAATTTGCTGCCCATTGGATTTGCATTTGGTTTTCTTTGATCCTGTCTGACAAGAGGAGGAACCGATTAGAACTCGACAGACGCGTAGATTCGCAGAAGCCACAGGGTGGACATCATTCTGCGAAAAGTCTATTTTTCTATCTCGTTTCCAGCAGAAACTCGCTCTGGCTGCGCGACTATGCAGTGCTTGAATTAGAATTTAGTGTTACAGTCTCCTACTTGATCTCCGTGCATGCATATTTGATTGTGGATATTTCATTCCCGTGCCCTTCATCATATTCATCAAACTTAGTTGCATCCGAGACTTATTGTACGAGAACGTTTGGACTATTATTACCAGCTGCTCTCGTCGGTATTGACATTGAGATAATTATTTGAAAACCAGTTCTCAAGATGAGCGATCTTCAATTGAATACTCTCAAAAGAATTTTCATTTCGAGACAAGAGGTATAATTGGTCAGGAAATATGCTTCATTGCCTTCCTTCAAAGCTGGACAAATTAACTCAATGTTTTAGCAGCGAGATTGGCCCCAACTTCAAGTAAGTTCAGATGACGAATATGTAGATGCGGGCAGCTTGCGTTCCGGACAAAACGAATTTCTGAAGACATAATCACTACGAGTAATTCAATAGAACATTGTAATTTAACAACGTATTGCTCATGCATATTATAGTGTGTAATGCAATACAACAAATCAATGCAGGTTCCAGGCGTGTATTTGATCGCCGCGTCTAAAAACTACTTGATTCATTTTTGATTGAAGATATCTCGGTACATCGCCCTTTATCATTTTCATCAACGTGCTGTTGCTTCAGAGATTATTGTATGAGACTATTGAATGAGATGTTATTGTATGAGACTATTGAATGAGATGTTATGCTTGAGTAATTATATACGGTGACATCAGTCAGTTTCACATGCAGCCGCTCGCTTGATGCATCAAACAATTCAGCTATGTCACGCTTATGCTTGGTCTTGAAATGCAGCTCTTTAAAAGGCCAAGTAACCACTTTCACCCTTGCTCATACTTGTCGCACTAGAAATGTTCCATAGAAGTCAAGCAACCCGCATCTACATATTGTATAGCCACTGAAGTTGAGACCAATGCTGATAAAGTTGTCTAGCTTCGAAAGAAGACCAGCAAGCATACTTCCTGACTATTTATACCTCAGTCTCAAAATTATAACCCCTTAGAAAATGTTCAATGGAAGATCGCTCATCTTAAGCAAACTCAATGTCAATGCAGTCGAGAGAAGCTGATAATAACCCGATGATGTCGCATTGATTCCGCAGTCCATTTCCGAAATCGTTGCACAGCCCAAAAAAGTTCTACATCTTTTGTGTATTCTCATCAAATTTAATCGTAATCTGATAATCGATTACTAAATTTATTTACTTGGTCAGCCGAGACACTTTCTTCAAGCGTGAAAACTTTCAAATTAATGCAGTGGGAGAACTTGAAGACTTTGATGGACAATTTAAGGTATTTTCATCGGAATGAGACCGAATCGGAATGCGATGAGTTGAATAATTTCTAGCCTTCAGTTCGTCTTGTGATCATGGGACAAAAGATAAATAAAAAAATCTTCAGATCGTAGCTTATTGGAAGAAATAAATGAATAAAGGACATTTAGACAAATGATGAAAGGTCGGACGAGGAATTGGCAAAAATAGCCACAACTCTTGAAGCATCAGTTTTTGAAATTACTACTTCCGACTTTTTGGTGCTATTGTTTATACTCGTAGAAAAAGCCAACTAGCCCGTCTACAGCAGTTGGAAAATTCTATTGTTATTTCCAACTAGTGAGCCAAACTAAATGAAACTTACATCTTATTTCGACGTACAATTTCAGCAGCTGTTTCCCGATTATGATTAAACATATGCTAGAAATTGTGTGTCTAGGTATTGATGTGACTGTCATGGAGTCAAATTTTGAGTAGCATATTAAATTTTATTAATATACCATGCTTCGCTATGCTAGTTTATATCACCGCTGAGAAATCGAGCTTGCAGAATGTAGCTTCAATTACATAATGACTATTTCACTTACGCACTAGCACCTTCTTTTTGATTTGCATGGATGTAAAGATATCTCAACATCATTCAAGGTTCGAAAATTTCGTCGGTAGAAAAGGCTGTGGAACGCTGCAGAGAAAGTGCAGAGAAACCGTTGAAAATAGCATTTCATCATTTTTCTATTTTGCATCATAGCATTATTTCTCAAAACCCTCTTTTAGTTTTAGAATGACTCTCTCAATGCACGGAGTACATCCATTATCAATTTTAGATTAATCAATTTAATTGTGAAAATTTCAAGTTCTTCCAGGTTTTCCGGGTCAAATCACAAAATCCCAGGATTTCCTAGGTTTTTTGCAGGTTGGGGACACCTTGTTTATAAGTGTTTCCTCTTCAGCCACCTCCCCTCTCATGAATAGGCAATTAGCCAAAAAGTCACAAATCTTACATTCAATGTAGATCGAAGAATTCGTTGCCAAATTAGCAAAAACTCAATTCACTCCAATGGAAATTTCACGAAGAACATGATGGTGATGTCTATTTTGCAAAAAGTAACAATTAATTGTTCGTAAATTAATACTGAGGAATACCTCGACGGAATAGAGTGCTGAAATCACAATCCGTGACGATTCGACATGCGATTGTGTCGATGTTCCCAAGAAGAATGTTGACTGCATAGAGTATGATGTGACTGAGATTACAATCTATGAAATGAATCATAGCAACTGCAACTTTCAGACCTTGGAACTCAACGAACAGTTTCTGGTAGATTATATTTCACTTGACGAAAGATAATATGACGGAACGCTTTTTAATCGCCGTATCATGATGGGTCCAGTTATCTTCTCAGATTGAACGTCATGTTCTAGGCGGGACGTCAATCAAAGCGAAAGCTACATAATTACTAGGGAAGGCTTAATTGAATGTCCATTACGTTAATATCGACTGTCCCTGTAAAATAGGCTTCAATTTCATCATAAGGATATTTTCTCGTCGGATACTGACAAAATCTATCAGATGTGGGCTCTTCAAAGTAATGCAATTATTTCCAGGGATCATCCGCTCACGTTAAATATAAAGTTTACTTATGAATGAACTAAAATCAATTTTTTATTTCGTGAAAATAACCTCGAAATGTTAAATCATCTAATATCATGCAATGTTCTGAAAAATGATTACGACAGATAACTATCACGGAAAAACATCATGTTATGTGGGCTTGTTAGGGGTCATTCGAGTGCATGTTGCACTCGGAACAGGAGTATGAACATGTTAATTCTGTAGCAATTAGAAGTGTCATAATGATATGATAATGTAGTTGCATAGTTCGTCATTCTGTGACATTACCCTCTCCCGTCCCTCGTCACGCGGCTAGGTGCCAACAGGCATTTCGATTGGACACGCCGCGCCGAGTCCGGTGTGAATGGCCCTTAAGTATGCCCAGCATTTGTCGGCATAACTAACTCTATGAGTTGATTATTGCACAATACACATGTATGGCATGTATATAACGATTCTCAGTTTCTCGTTTAATTTGTGCATTATTGCTGTAAAAATTAAAAATGACTTTTGAGAATCATTCATTACATCAAATAATTGTCTAGACTGGTCAGTCATGAGGAAAGGAGAGATGAATCGTGTGACAAAAGGTGTCAGAGTGGCAAGAAGTTAAATTGACCTGAAAATGAGCCTTCAATTAAGCTGAAGAATGTGCACTTCAAATAACACAGCATGGGAATATCTCTTAGGTTATGTACTTTGGCTTACCGGCTGTTAAACATTGGAAGTCTGGATTTTCTCTTCTACTTGCTTTATAGTATAGTGATGACTAATGCTTATACAGGAACCTTTCTTTTATAGTTCATCTGCCATTGTCAGCACATCGATTAAGATACATTCTCACAAGGATTTTTACTGACGAAAGAACATCTTCGGAAGAGAAATTTGTTATTTACCTATTGTCAAAATATACATTAAGCAAAATACTACTGCTCATCTAAACAGTATGCTGTAGAATAAGATTGGAGATCTAATTCACTTGCAACATCCCGAACAGATTCGACGATGACCTCCCTGCCACCTGACATATACAACAAATGACAGGAAAGGCAGATGAATGACACTCGAAAGTTTAATTTCAATGTGAAGGAGCTATTGAAAGTCAGACGTCGTGACTTATCACACTATATTCTGACTTGTTCCTTTGACTACCCTTGCAAAAGCAATGATGATGAAAAAGGATTTAAAGAAAGGAAGCGTGTCTTCATGCCAGCAGAGCTGGAAAATTCCACTAAAATTTTTTAATTCCAATTCCAATTCCAGAGCAGAAATTTCAATTCCAATTCCAATTCCAGTCGAAACAGTTCAATTCAATTCCAATTCCATAATGAGATTCAATTCCGAATTCCGATAATTGCATGACGCGTATATGTTAATGTATCTAAAGTTTCCTCGCTTCAATCTAACCCATGTGCCCGTATCCTATCCTCGTTATTCCTGTGTGCCGTTCCCTGCGTCGTTCCTATGTGCGTTCTCATGTTCATAGCTCATATTTCTTGTGTACATGTACATGTATATATGTAGTCGGTCAGCCTACGCCATTTTCGTTTCGTAAACGAGATATTCAATATCTTGTGAAAAAGAGAAAAGAAAATTAACGGTCAGAAAAGAATCAAACGCTGAGAGAAAGAGAGAGAGAGAGCATAGAAATTAACAGTACCATAGAAAGTCCTAGAATGGAAATTGCATGAAAATTATGGCACACGCCGGGGGAACTAAGTTGGGGCAAAACGCAAATTGTGCGAGCTGGTTTCCATGTTTTCTTATTTGTATTTATATTTATCAAGCCAAATTGTGATCTGGATTGCTGCCCCTTGTCCAAAGATCATACACAAAAGCAGTAGTGAATTTACAAAATACTGCGGCGACAGGATGACAAACAAAGAAATCCTTTAAAACGTTCTGTACGTTCATCATTTTGAAATATCGCTCCTATAATCTAGCAAGAGTATTATCAGTCACATATGCAACTTGCAATGTCGATTTACAGAACATACATTGCTCCAGCTTGAAATCAGAGGTCAAGAAATTTCAGAGTATTCATTTTACTTGAAAGGGCTCCCCTGTTCACTATATTTGAACAATTTTCAAAATCTTTACATGCTTTCGAATATCAGCTTTGCACCAGTGCACCGCCCACATTCAATTATGACTTTGTGGACCAATTTTTAATTCGAATTTTGAAAAATAGTTGTTAATGACTGCTGCAAATCGACACAATATACAAACCCAGGGAATAGTAGGCTATACCACATGAAACAATGCCACCATCTCACTTAATACTATCTTCATAAAAATCCTGCATTAATTTGCTGCCAACAACTTCCACAACCAACTTGGCAAATAGTTTGACTATGATACAATGTTTTAGATCGAATCTGATCTACAAACCATAAATTTTTCCATGTGCCATCATTGTACATAGGCAAGATATCAAACTTCCATTCTAGTGTACTATTATCTACTTCTATGAGAGAGAGAGAGAGAGAGATGCGAATAAATCTATTAATAAACTGACAGAAGAAATTCAATGTGCGAATAACGTGATTGTTGATGAAAGAAAAAACGACGATAAAAATGATATCATGAAAACTGATTAATGGTCCATGTTAAAAAAGGAGATTAAAAATTCCGTGATAAGAACGAAATGTGGTCGGGTGGAAAGCTAACGAGCAGAGATTAAAGGAAACTCTTTCAATTTTCAAAAGAAAGTGGATTTGTCGTCAAGTCTCAAAAATTTGCATAAATCAGAGACGATGAGAAATTGAAACAACGACAACTACCAACAACAACACATACGACATCTTCAATAGCTGTTAGAAGAACTCCGGGCTCTCGCGGTGTAACTTGACTACAGAAGTAGCAACTGCAACTGCCTACCAGCGAACAACAACACAGTATAGTATGCGGCAACATATCAACGAGCGCGATTGAAGATTGACGGTATAAGTGACACTGATATTCATGATATTTATGATATTATTTTGGTATAAGTGATTCCGATCGAATTGAAGTGAATTCAACATCAAGAAGTGAACTGTAAGTTTAAAGTTTTTCTATCGTTGAGTATCGTATTTGTATAACTATAGTCTTGAAAATTAGTATTGTCAATTGTTGTGATTGGAAGTTGAATAATATTTCATGTCATTGCCATTTTAATTGAATCATTAATTATTAGAATAATTTGTTGACACTGTCTATATTGTGATTTGAACTGACAGGCTGCCCTTTAATGCAGGGTTAATTTTCCTCTTTCCAAACCGACTGTTTTTCGTGTGTACAACAATTAAGTTAATCTTCAATTTTTGTGCTTATCCAATCAATAACTAAATTCAACAATTGTTTTATTTTGATTAATTGTCTTACATGACAAATAACTAAATAACAGATTGAACAAATATGATTATCTTTTCATTGTTTGCTTAATTGCTGAATTAACATTGTCCGGTGGCTGTAGGCCCATCAAAGTCACAATTAGCACCCTTGATTCAACAATAGATTAAAACTAGCTCTGTCGATCTATCTCTCTCTCTTATCTCTGCGTGCAGCTAACACAACGGCCGAATACTGTGATTTCAACTTTTACACAAATAGATTTATCACAGGTCTATCGAAAAAGTGGAATTGAGGTTTATCAAGGTCAATTCCAATTCCAGTAGATTTAAATATCGTCAATTCCAATTCCAATTCCGACGAAAAATGGAATTAATTCCGGGTCGGAATTAATTCCAATTCCGACTTTTCCAACTCTGCATGCCAGTGCGTATAACAGTGATCATCATTCAGTTATTTTAGTTATTGACATTTATTTGCTATTCATCTATTCATTCATTGTGCAGAAAATCGACAGCAAACTTTTCAAACAACTTCAAAGAATATTGATTCAGTTTGCTGATAAGATGCTGAATGTCGAGCAAGAATTCAAATGTCTATTGACTTCGGAGGTGCATCCACTGAAACTCTCCTCCAGCAAGTCAAGCAACATCGCAACATCAGTTAGTATATCCTCAAAGCTCAGCACCTGTACAGTGTGTGGCAAGAGCCCGTGAGATGATGAAATGTTTGATGGAAGCCATAGAACTAGGGTTTGAAAAGGATGCGTACAGGAGATAAGTAGCAATTCTAAATTGTCTCAAACTTTTGCAACAACAAAACGAGTTTTTCGAGATCCTTTAACAAATGTGACAAAGTAACAAATATTTTACCCATTTGGGAACCCCGAGACTAATCAAGTCTGATGATGACCATCGGACATTCATGAAAGCTATCGCAACAAAAATTGCAATATTTTTTATATCAGTCTCTGGGGGAATTCAAATGCACAAAAGGGATCACAATCCTACATTTGAATCAAAATATAGTTTATGCGGGTTGACAAATATTTAAATTGTAGCAACTTGATGCTCAATATAAAAAAATGCATGTATTGCATGTACTGAGCACATCCAAAAGGAGAAAGTGGAAGAATGCATGAAATAACATAGGATATACTTTTAGGTTTATAGTTGGAAAGAGTCAGGGAGTATTTTATGATGCTACCAGTGGCGTCGCGTGCTCCCAGACCATAGGCCTTCGCTCCAAAGTGGATTCCTATATTTCTGCAGCAGACAGCATGAACTGTATAAAATAATTAATTTATTAATTAATCTAATAATAATAATTAATTAATAATTACTAATTTAATTCATAAATACTTAATTTCAGTGAATTTTCAAACTTGTACAAGTACATGAACATTCAAATCATGCTGGCATCCATGACTACAGAATGAAATGATGTGAGAAATAGATACTGATATTTAAATGAAAGGTACACTGAAGTCCATAGAATACCCAATGTAGACTATTCTGCATGTGAATTGTGATTCACTGTGACTGCCTCTTTTTCTGAACAGCCTCATAAGCATGCAATCTTAAGCTGACTATTCGTCAACGCGACTCTTGTCTTCCCAAGATTTTAAACGTCAAATGACAATGAAAATGTGATGTTGATTTCTCACATGACGCTTGATCAACTTGGTAAGATTACTATAGAGGAAGTCTTCACTCTCGAGGAAGATCTCACCAACGCAAGACTCTGTTGTGATTATTATAGCTTGTCAATCACTTGCATGTTTCAAATTTAGGGCTGCTAAAATGTTTTTTGTGCTCCTCCTGATATTCTATCCCTTGAGAGTGGTTTAGTTTTTATTTCAATGTCATAAACTTCGTGTACGGTGGCTAGAGTTTTCTGCATAATCCCTCGGACGACTAGCCGGTGTAGAAAATAACCACTGTTGAAATCAACACCATAAACATAATATCCCAAATATGACTTGAATCATTATCTCTGACTGAATCCCACATCAAATTATGGAACCTTCATCGCTATCTCCTTTCTGCGGCTTCTAACCTTCCGATCCAACATTCAGCCATTGGTGAACGCAGACACGACGATTCAACGCGTCATCATCTTCTCCAAAATTTGGCGAAGCCACGAATAGGGAAAATTTGCGCATTCAGATAGCTGAATCTAAGAATTTATAAATAGATATTTTCTTGCATTGCCGCAACATATTTGCTTCTTCGTTTACATCGGGAAAAGACGATCGAGATAAGCGCACACGCTCCACATATCACACAAATCTCTGTGATTTGCTGTGAACACATCCCCAGCGCATTGTGTGATTGCTTGAAGATCCCTGCAGTTAACAGCTGAGCGCTGGCGCTCGGAACGCATTTGAAAGTAGTGACTTGAAACTGTGAAGTGTATGTAAAGTTGTAGGCGTAAAGATGCTCTCAAAAACAAAAAATTAAAACTATTTGAACTTTTGTTTTATGAACGTAAATAATTACGTAAATAACGTAAATAACGTAAATAATTGGGTATGCGGCAAGGATCTCGCAGGCACGGAGACGACGGCACTGGATGTTACTATAATTAGTTTTAAATGCTTGTACAAAATTTTTCGACTGCTATCAGGCAATCATCTTTAGGTACAAAAGAATCTATTGATGTTAGTAGGAGTTTGAATGATTAGTTTGAAAATGATATTTTCTATGAGGACATATGGTATAATACAATGTAATGTAGATTGAACAGGTTGTACTGGATTACATATCATTACCAGTAGCAAAAGGAGAATTGACCTGACATGAAAGATGATGAATGATGAACTATGTTAGTAGAGCAGGCTAGAAAAGGTGGTTAGTAAAAGAGAAATTCACGATAACTGTCAAGTTCAGTTCTATTATTGATGGAAGGATTTAATCTATGTATGAAGAATGCCTCACGTAGTCGCAAATTAGTGTTGTCATTGTCGTGGGCTAGAACGTCGATAGTGATGTTGGTGTGTTCCACTTGACAATTTCGAACATGCTTGAAAAATAGATGAAGTTGGGGTTGAGAGGTGCTCTTTAAAGCGGACATGAAGTGGTCTTATAGTACTGCCTATATAAAATTGGTTACATTTCTTGCAGCTTATTTTATATACAACATTTTTTCGATTACATAATTGTTTGTTGATAATTGCGCAGTTTGTAAGCGAACATGGCTTCATATTTGTTTCATTCCTTTTTAGTTGTTGACGAAGAGTTTTGTTGCGTCTAGTTAATCGAACGTTGAGTTTGTGTTTATGAAAAGAAACACTTCATCATGAAAATGAAAATGAAACACACTTCATCAGCTTTACTATGAATTGAAGAAAATTGTTGACGGCATAAGATTTCAACCCAAATATTCAAATCTCTCTTCATCTGAAAAGCAAGTTCTGGAAAATTTAAGAAACAAAAATATTACATTTCTGCCCTCAGATAAAGGTTCTGAATTCTCCATTATCAATAAAGATATTTACAAAGAAGCTTGTGTCAGACACTTAACAGATCTTTCTACCTACAAGCAAATTCCACATTTAACCACTTCAACAATTGAGCAAAAACTAAACCTAGTTTGGAAAAACATCGCCAAAAAATAGACACTTTTCGACTTTTATCACTAAAAGTTATATATTATTGACAAACTTACTATCGCCTATGCTCAAAAATATTCCATCACACCTTGAATCAAGTCTTCAACTAATCAATTTGATAAAACATATGACTGCAAATGAGCAACTTTATCCCTTCAGTTATGACATCGCATCAATGTATACTTCGATTCTAATTGATGACGCTATATCGGCCGTAATTACCAAGCTTGAAGACAATAATGTTCTCTATATCAAAGGTTTATCGCTGAACAACATACAAGACCTTTTGAATATAATTCTTCATAATACATTTTTTCACTATCAAGGTACAACTTACCAACAAATCAAAGGCCTACCGATGGGTAACTCCCTTTCTGGATTACTGGCTTCAATTTTCATTGAGACAATCGAAAATAATGCTCTTCAAAATATCAACCATCTGCCCTTATTCAAGCGATACGCAGATGATTGTTTTGCCTTAGCGAACAATGAACAACAGGCTCTGGATCTTTTACAATCTCTAAATGCTCAACATCCAGACATAAAATTTGAAATTGAGCATCCTAATAATGATAATAAAACTCTGAGTCTTCTCGACTTCACAATCACTTTAAATTTATCTAATGACTTTCAGTTAGAATTCTATAGGAAAACTGCAAAGAAGAACATTTTTGTGCATTGTAAATCACATGTACCAACAAAGATGAAACTGAATTTCATACTGAATGAGAAGAAAAGAATTTCTGAACGATGCTCAGATAGTTTTACTCTCAAAAAGCACAAAGAAGAATTTGACAACTTATTGCGCATTAACGCATATAACGAACAAGTCATAAGATCTTCGAACATGAAACTCCAACGACGAAAGAAAACGAGAAGACAAAGCAATCAATGCGTCAATAAGGATGTTTTGCATTTCCTTTTTCCATACATTACGGACAATACTGATTCTCGAATAAAACAAATTTTTCATAAACACAAACTCAACGTTCGATTAACTAGACGCAACAAAACTCTTCGTCATCAACTAAAAAGGAATGAAACAAATATGAAGCCATGTTCGCTTACAAACTGCGCAATTATCAACAAACAATTATGTAATCGAAAAAATGTTGTATATAAAATAAGCTGCAAGAAATGTAACCAATTTTATATAGGCAGTACTATAAGACCACTTCATGTCCGCTTTAAAGAGCACCTCTCAACCCCAACTTCATCTATTTTTCAAGCATGTTCGAAATTGTCAAGTGGAACACACCAACATCACTATCGACGTTCTAGCCCACGACAATGACAACACTAATTTGCGACTACGTGAGGCATTCTTCATACATAGATTAAATCCTTCCATCAATAATAGAACTGAACTTGACAGTTATCGTGAATTTCTCTTTTACTAACCACCTTTTCTAGCCTGCTCTACTAACATAGTTCATCATTCATCATCTTTCATGTCAGGTCAATTCTCCTTTTGCTACTGGTAATGATATGTAATCCAGTACAACCTGTTCATATCTACATTACATTGTATTATACCATATGTCCTCATAGAAAATATCATTTTCAAACTAATCATTCAAACTCCTACTAACATCAATAGATTCTTTTGTACCTGAAGATAATTGCCTGATAGCAGTCGAAAAATTTTGTACAAGCATTTAAAACTAATTATAGTAACATCACAAAATACTCCTGACTCTTTCCAACTACAAACCTAAAAATGACTAGTCAGGGCCTCTTTCAAACAAATGGAATATACAAAATAAGCTATAGCAATCTGCCATAAGAAAGCACATGGAAATGGGACAGATTTGACCATGAATCATAAAACAAAAAACAGCATGAAAGTAAGAGCAAACGATACTAAAATAGACTACGACATGAAAGGTGATAAAACTCAACCAATACAACCGTTAGCTTAATTTTAAGACTTTCCAAACGTGAGAGACACTCAATTTATAAACATTCAAAAGCATGCATCTTCTAAGAAAATGTATCAATTTATATCAGGTTAATGCTACTTTATGTTCGCCGGCTATAATAATGTCGTTCACATGAACGCTGATTCCGAAGAGGCACTCGTCTATATTTAACAATGCTGAAGGTCTATATTGAATTATTTCGGCGGATGAGCGGCACTACAATTTTTGTACACATGTTTGAAGTACTAATCAACCGACTCATAATTTCTGCTCGAATCATCCAACGTTCCGAAGTGTGGATGTGTTTTCACTAAAATGCATTATTCTCTGAAGTATTATTTGAGCATATTGACATTAAACATAGCATTTTTGGATTTGCTTGTGGTAATTTTGTTATTGATTGCACGATTTAAATCACATTCATACTTGATAAACATGCAGGTAGATCAAAATATCAGGCACAGTTTACCGGATAATAGCACATGTACAGCAGATCAATTATCAATCACTCAAATATATATTACGGAGTCAACATACATGTATACTATAGCCAATATATGATACCAACACATCAGTAGCATAGGCGCAAAAATATACTAATCTCCATGTCAAAACACTGCTGAGATAGAAAATGCATAAAACGCAAACAGATGGGAAAATAGATGCAAAAAGTATAATGACAAGCTCAAGATGCTTGCTAAATTATGGACAGCAACATCTGACGATGGCAATGACTATGGTGGTGGTGGTCTCTGGTGCACAGTAATTAAAGGCTTTGTCTAGCCATATCTTGATCAAGAGGTCGAGCTCCGTGTCATTGAAAGACGGCAGGAAAAGTATCCAGACTAAAAGCACCACAAAGCTCCAGGGAAGTCTTAACTATGTTCAAACCCCCAGACTGGGGGGGGGGGAGTGATGCTGAAACGTCATTAGCTATGAAGGCGCGCTTAAGACTCAGCGACCAGAAAAAGACGAAAAATAATCTAAAGGTACTTTAAGGCAGCATCTTTGCTTGTTTCAATATCAGGTTGTGTGGTAAAACTTAAGATGAAGAGCAGGGTAGAGCTCCCTGCCGTACAGGCTACACAACTTATTAACTGATCAGTGAGCTTTGTAAAATTGATATTCTTAATTTTCAGTAATAGTCTAGCTCACCATGAGGCTAAAAAGATTTTTCTGGCGTTTTGAATGTGAAGTCAGTATCAACATAGTAGGTTTTATTTGGTATAAAGAATGTAGCAATCAAAAATATATAGACCGCTTCACAAAAATTGAACAAAAACTAGATATACTGTATTTTCGAAAACATTTCTCGCTTTAAAGTTGTGGTTCAAAGTTGATTAACTTAGGGCCATATTAACCTTGTGCCCCTTCGATAACTTCGGCCTATTTCAATTTCTTAAGTGGTCAGTAACTGACCAACTCTGAGTTGTGGTCAGTTGTGGTCAATCGGTCCCACATAATAAATTGAAGGCTTTCTTGACGCAAGATTTCAACATGAAGATAACATCTTTTTTGAAATTTTGAGAAAATCATCAATCCATCAGTTTTTTCATGATGCATGGATTTCAATATCAGTTGAACAACTTAACTGATAGATCCAATACCAACCTATCAATGATTAAAATATTTTCCTCAAAATCCGCTTGCTATTTTTTGTATTCTTAAATGCATTACATAATTATGAATTTCTTAGAAAGAAGTTTTTTTGTATTTATAATCTACGGCTATGTAAGGGCATGTAAGCTATTTTAGTACAGTAGTTTACAACGCTTACACCACATTTCAAGAAATTTACGATTTTCGAAGTTTATCGTAATTTTATGATTTTGAATTTTTTTCGAAGGTGAAATTCGAGAAGTTAACGATTTTTGGCAAAATAAGATGACATTTTTCGCGAAAAAAATTGGCCTAGGCTCACGTCATGCACTGATCGAATTATTCACGTGCCTTCATTTCAACATTTGTTGAAAGTGGCAAGACAAGTCGCTCATCATTCTTTCCTAGACGGCAGTGATGGAATATACTTATATATATGCTTATACATGTACTACTATTTATGGATGCTTGTATGTAATGAAGATGTCATACACGGAAATCCCTCATGTTTCAATTTGGGGTACAGCAGTCTAGACTTGCAAAATCGGAAGACACCGCCAGTTTTACGAGGGTTGGGCTATAAATCTTCTCAATTTCTTGTCATTGCTACATGTCACGTTTTTTGCATTACTCCAAGCTGTAGCCACGATAAACCACGATAAACCCAGTAATGAGACCGCTGTACATTTTCAATAAATGGCCTTATTATTGCTATAGGAGGGCGAAAGGACCACTTTCTAGAAATATGATTTTCACTTGAATCTGCTCATCACTTAAAACAATATTCAGAGTTCTTAAGAAATTGGATGGATAACATCTCCGAAGTCAGGTGAGCTCTACTTACTTGATTGACAAGCTTTATGTGACCAACAAAGTTCTCGTGTGATGCCATCAATGGTCGCTTTAGGACATTTGATTGGACACGGCACAGGACATAGACGACGATTGTTGATGAAGAAATTCATACTCTCTTTCGAACTTAATCCAGCCATTTGCCATCTCTTCCAAGGTTCGTCTGCTACAGCAGATGCTGAACGGTCTGCAAAACAAGAATGAAAGTGAAGAACAAGAGTGAAAGGTCAATATCTCACTCGAAGATAATTAAATAAACAAATAACTAGAGGACTAATTGCAGACACTTGAGGAAGATTTAACACCACTAAAGGTAACATTTAGGTAAGATGCAGGAGACTCAAATCATGAACAAAGCTAAACTTTGCTTTTGCTTTTGTTTAACCTGTGATTGAATAGAGAATTGCAAATATTTAGAAAACCGGAAGCGCACTCTAGCTCTTAGGACATAATCATCATACTTCCAAAGAGTGCGGGTACTGGAGGTTCTTTGCTATTATTCAGGGTTCAAACAAAAATCGCTATCACATGAGTTACGATATTTCTGTTGTGCTAAAATTTACGAACGGTCTCGAAGCGCTACGCTAAGGTGATAGAATCGCACAGTTGGGGCAACAGCCGCACTTTGATGTGGAAGTGCGGATGGTCCAGGGTTCGAAGCTGTCCGCTTCGAAAAGCAGCACCACTCTCAACTGGTGGGAGTTATTTTTAGTGAACTTAGATCCAAAGTACAGCTAAGAACCACGACTATCCAGATTTATGCGCAATACAGCGTGCTTAGGATATTTTCACTTGAACAGGATTCTTTGGTTTGTCGATTATTTTGATTAGGAATGCACCGGATATCAAATCTGGCAAATTCCAGGTCGAAGTGCTTTATGTGATACTATTATTGCTCTTCTATTAAGCACAGTTATGCTATTATATGCATGAAGAGTGAACCACAATGCACTTTCGATTTAGCATAAGTTCAAGACCGTCATGCCATTTAAGGTCATCCTCTCCAAATTTGGAAGGAAAAAGGTAGAAATCGTATTATTATATTATCATACTACAGATCATTAGCCAGTGATTCTTTTCAGCATCTAGGCTTTGAAATCATGTTTTCCATTGAGACATTTCTTCATATTCTGTTTTTTGCTTAGTTCTTCTGGTATTGCAAGCGAATTTTTGCATCAAGCGAAATTGACCGCACACTGCAGGTGCAGTGTATGATTAGCAACAAGATTGTCGACGTCACTTTTTAATGACAAATGGAACGTATTTTTACATTTCCTTGTGGATATCACGTCAATTTGTCTCGTCTCCCCAAGAATAAGTTTGCTGCTAAAAATATTTACACTTTATTGCTAAAAACTATATACACGTCCAAGCTCTCGCGAGCCGGCTCGCATTGTCAAGGAGTAAGGCAGGAGTGAGCGCACGTTCAACGTCTGGCTATTTCGTGTCTTCGGTTGAGTGCTGGTCTTTGTTCTTCAATAAGATTGGCTTCTGAAAGTCTCGTCTCTATCGGTCATGTGCATCTGTCAATAATGTCTAACTGGAAGTCTGTGATCGCCAAATGTCCATGATGGTATTGTTTTGCGTGTTCTGCCAATGCGCTATCCATGCTCAGGCGCGTAGCCAGGATTTTCGTGCGGGAGGGGATGAATTTTAGGATAGAAGCCAAATTACTAAAATTCAAGTGCGCCTCATGAGAAGGTCTGCTGTCACTCTATCAACGCATGCTGCAAGCATGCATACATCCATGATGTATTTATAAGATTCGAATAATACATTCATTAATGGTATTCATGTGTTTATGTAAATAAGAAACAATAGCTCGATAATGGAAATTCAATAGATTTTGAAAGCTATGACCAAACTATCAGAGCAATCAATGCACAGAAGATTGCCATGTGCGTATATTATCATTAGTATCCAAATGAGGCTAAATGTTTATAGTAATGATTTTTTTAAAAATCTCCTCATTGGCTCGGTGGGTGGATCTCATTTGCCTCCAGCACTTGTTTTCATTTATTTTTAAAACTTTCAAGAAGTATAGGCTAAACTCAATCTAAAATAAAAACAATGTTTTTGCTACAACGCAAGGATCTGAATACATTGCTTTTTATTTGTGCATCAATTTTTCACATTGTCGATAAAATTATTTACATAATTAATCTTTTGCATGACGAGAAAGCCAGCTGTCTTTTCTCAAAGTAATGTGGGAGTGACATGGTTTGGAGTACGCTCTCTGACATTACTTTGAGGAAAGACAGCTGGCTTCCATGTCATGTAAAAGCAAATTTTGTAGATAATTTTATCGACAATGTGAAAAATAGATGCTCAAACAC
Organism: Prostheceraeus crozeri; assembly: GCA_907163375.1. Lineage (NCBI taxonomy): Eukaryota > Metazoa > Platyhelminthes > Polycladida > Euryleptidae > Prostheceraeus > Prostheceraeus crozeri. Next base: position 285,315 of record CAJQUW010011123.1, read on the forward strand.
GAGAAACGAAGAAGATGCGGCTATGCATCAAGACGCAGATTGCAGTTTTTGGCTGAAATGAAATTTTCTATGTTTTCTCTGATTAAGCGAAAAGTACTCAGCCCAGAGTCATAATTTTTGAAATGGAATGTCTTCAAGTCATTTCCTATGATGTGCATGTGCTATTATCATGCCGACATTAAGAGTCTCGCCAATTCTAAATGTGTTTAGCTTTATAGACAGTGGTGCATGAACATAAAAGGAAATGACCTGAAGACATTCCATTTACATGATGAGGAAGGCAGCTGTCTCTCCTCAAAGTGATGTCAGAGAACGTAGTCTCTAGAACGTCAGAGTGACTCTAGAGACTAGAGACAGCCTGGCTTCCCAATTTAATCGGAAAATCATAATTCTTGATGATTTTATTGATTCTTATCGTACAGCTATCATTGATAAATTTCATCGAGAAGAAGACTTTCTCTTTCTCAGTGGTTTCCGAATGTCTTCTCAATTTCTTGGTGTTGAGGTTCACATTTCGGAAATCATCTTTATGCAGCCTCTTCTTGACTGTTTCCATAGCCGCATCTTCTTCGTTTCTCTTGTTTGAGCATCTATTTTTCAAAACTTTTTTTTGCGATTATTTACAAAATTTGCTTTTACATGACATGGAAGCCAGCTGTCTCTCTTCAAAGTAATGTCAGAGAGCGTACTCCAAACCATGTCACTCCCACATTACTTTGAGAAAAATGTGTAAGAAAAGAGTGTAAATATTTTTAGCAGCAAACTTATTCTTGGGGAGACGAGACAAATTGACGTGATATCCACAAGGAAATCGAACAACCTCCCATCGGCTGCCATCAACTACGTATTTTTACATCTCTCCTACGTTTACGGCTTCAGTCTGTTTAACACGACTGTACCAGTTGGTTCTTATCTTGAATACAATTATGGATTACGCAATAGGACGGTTCTATTCAGATAAGGCATGATCAAACCTCTCAGCATCACTGCAAGCCATAACATGTCATAGATGAAAGTCAAAACGTAATCAATTCTGCGAAATGAATCACACCTGATTTAAAACAGATTCGTAACATATGTGGCTTTTATTCATCTGCAAGAATCAATTGTTTATGTGTGTGAATGAGTTAAATGAATTCTAAATGGGGTTTAATTTCACAACGCGATTATAGATGCATATTTTGTGAATGCTGTGTTAAGCTTTTGCTATACATGCATGTCATGGAAATGTTACATACAAGCATTAATACATGCAATGCAAATGTTATATCGCGGTGATACTCGTGGTAAACTGAAGTAGCGAGAGCAATATTTGATGCGGCGAGATTGTCGCTGATTAAGAAAACGAATATGAGAGGAATAAATGTCCACCTGATGCCAAGACGATTGAATTGAATGACGAATTTTTTGTTATAAAAGGCATGCGTTTTCACAAAACTTCAAGGCCTTTGCACAATAATGGGTTGTAAAAAATCGCAAAACGTTAAAAATACGCAGCAGTCATTCACGTAAGAAAGGAGTCTTTAGCAGCGACTTTGAATAGTCTTAGAGTTCCTTGAGAGGTGACGGAAGACGGAAGGTTGTTCCACGCGTGTTAGGCTTTTACGGAGAAGAGCCTATCGGCGACCGATATTAGACGTGTTCTTGGCACAACAACCGAGTTTGTAGAAGTGGATCTGAGGCGAGAGCACAAGGAAAGGAAGAAGAGCAGGAGTAGATTAAATGGAGAGAATTGAGCGCAGTTGCATCGCTCAAAGTTTCCGGGGAAACCACGAGCTTTGGCGTTCCAAGCTATCATTAGACATGTAATTATGAAGACGCCTGGTGGCCTTATTGGTGCGGGTTGGTTGTGGTTGCTGACCTCCAAAATTAGATGATGCATCAATTATATTCCTGGTCCGGGTCGGTTCAGTCTGCAAAGTTTCGGGGCGATTTCGGACTGCTTAGTTCATTCAAGCGTTACTACGCACCAAAATGTACGTTGTTCTTTTTAATTGTCATTTCTTGAAAGAAGCAGATTATTATCAGCGATAATACATGTGTTGACCAAAATTAATTGCACCAATAATTCAATTCAAGATTACTATCAAAGCACTCGACTCTATCCACCACTCACAACATAAACGATTTGAATCAAGACATTTACAAATTTCTCAGAAAAAAACTTCCTAATGCTCAATGAAGTAAATTGGCAATCGCCGTTTTTTGTATTTTAAAAGTCTGATGTGTAAATGAGCATTGTATTACTGTATTGCGGGAAATGATTTTCTGTCTTCCAATTTTGATTTTTCACTATAGTTTGAATTCATTCGTTGTCCGGGTTTTATCATTTTACGGTGTGTTTGTAATAGCATGTTTTTATCTCTACCAATGGTTTCCAAGACTGTACACATTTTACTTGAGCTTGAGTAGTTTCGCGACACGTGGCCTCGAAATCTGTCAAATGCTGCTTGTTGTTGTAGCTGTTAAATCCAATGAACATGTGTCAAATTTCCAAAATAAATACATATTCTTGTTGGCAATCAATTGAAAAAAAGAGGAGATAAATGTATGCTTAATAATATGTGAGTGTGACAGCAATTGACAATACTAAATAGTCCCTTATAACCACAAAATCAACTACAGTGAGAACTGAAAGATCGTTAACGTTGACATTTTAAGATACCGAAAAGTCAGTGGGTCCAGGAATTGCAATCACTAGCAACACCTAAAAATTAGCAAGCGAGGAACCGAAACTCATACTAGATTATCAAATAGACAATCCATTTTTTGTCTAAAATTGGGCATTCTTGTTTTTGATGCTGTAAACAGTGTGCCTATGAAGTTACTACAGTGTGACAGCACGTGACGTTTTAAGAATAAGAATAAGAATGCTTTATTGTAGAGAGTAGTAATACAAAAGGCATCCCGGGTTACATTGAGTAACTCTTACGGGTAGCCTGTGACACTTAATGTACAATGGAAACATTTCACTCTAGAATACAAAATACATGGTGTAGGTGAATGAGAAAATCATAAAAGAGAACACAAAAGTCAAGGAAAAAGTTTGCAAAAACTAGAAACATCAAATTCACGAATTTTACTTTTAAATGATGCTAATGCAGACGCGTTCACAATGCTTTCCGGTAACGAATTCCAAACATTAATTATACGGTAGTTGAAAAAATGGGCTCTAACAGTGCAGTTGGCCCTTCCGGTTAGACAAACTTTGTAAGAATGGCCACGCGTAGAATGAGCTACAATAGGCCTACTGAAAAAGTCAGTTATCGGTACATCAACTAGACCGTGAAATATGTTATACATAAAAGTCAGATCAAATATAAGTCGTCCGTGCTCCAAAGAGTTCAAGTTCAATTGATCGACCCTCGATGAGTAATCAGAATAACTTATCTTGCATCGCTTGCACACTTTCCTGGTAAAATATTTTTGTACTCTTTCGATCAACAAAATGTCTATTTTCTTTTGAGGATTCCATAATTGAGTTGAGAACTCCAAGAGGGAACGCACGTACACACAAAAAGCTTTGACAAGTAGAATGGGATCATTTGACACGAAGCTTTTCAAAACAAGGTAAGCTCTTGAATAGGCCTTCGAAGATATCTTCTTGTAATGAGAAGCAAAGGATATTTTGTCATCGAGATGGATACCGAGATCTCGAACTTCGGAAACAGGACATAAAGCTTTGTCGCTGAGTGTATAATGTTGTGCACTTGACGTAAGAGAAAGTTTACAATTACTGATCCGCATGAATTCACATTTTGAATGGGATATTGGAAGCTGCCATCTGTCAGACCATTCGGATAACTTTACAAGGGAGTTTGCTGAAGATGTTGATGTACCAGGTGATTCGCATGCTTGATACACTTTGACGTCATCAGCAAATAGCTTGAGACTGCAGTCTTCATGGACAAGCACAGAGCCTTGAGGAACCCCTCTTTGCAACGCTTGTGAACTTGAGAACGATTGCCCTATGCCAACACACTGGGATCTGTCTGCTAGAAAGGCTTTAATCCAAGTTAACATTTCGTACCGAATACCATATGCCTCGAGCTTCAACAAAAGTTTATTGTGACATACCTTATCAAAGGCCTTACTGAAATCGATGTAAATGGAGACGATGTGTTTCCTGTGATTGAGAGCATCAGACCAATCATTGAGCACTTTCAGTAGTTGAGACGAGATCGATCGCTTTTTCACAAAACCAAATTGTGATTCCGTGATCAAATGATAGTTCAGCATATATTCCTGGATGCCGTTCGCTACATTGGATTCCATGATTTTACAGCATACACAAGTCAAGGAAATTGGGCGATAGTTCTCAGGAGACGATAAATTTCCTTTCTTGTGAAATGGCACCACAATGGCAGTTTTCCAAACATTGGGAATCACACCAGTATGAAAGGACATCTCGAACAGCAACTGTATAGGAAAGGCAACTTGATCGGCAACGTTGCGAATGAATGTAGGCGGAATGTGATCTGGAGTCCTGGAAAATTTGTTAGGCAATGCTAGCAGTTTCGTCAAGATTTTCTCGTAAGAAAAAGTAACATTTGTCAGAGATGTCAGATCGGGAACTCTTGCAGGAAAAGTAGGTTCATAACCATCATCGACAAGAGAAAAAACCTTGCCAAATGTAGAAGTGAATAACTCAGCCTTGCCAATATCGTCAGCGATAACTTCATCTCCATCAACAGTAAGAGAAGGAATCACAAAATTTCGACGCAATTTGGAATTGACATACGAGTAGAACTTTTTCACATTGCCAGAAGAAACCAAGGATATTTCGGATTGACAATGAAATTTTTCAACAGCTTTATCATATTCAATACAGGCTGCCCTATATATTTGAGCTTTGTGATCACTAGAATTGCGATGCACGTATAACTTTCTTTTCCTCTTCTGCAACTTTCGAATTTTACTCGGATATTTACAAGAACGACGAGATCTGGGAGATAGCTTTTTAGGCACCAAATTCTCATTGTCAAAAATATCGTAAAAAATTGGCGTAATTTTCCTCCAAAAGTCCTCGACCGAAGCACTTTCGTTGAAGAGATGATACCAATTGAAGTGGGACAGGAAGGACTGAATCGATTCGTAGTCAGCGTGATAAAAATCACGGTAAACGATCGCATCATTACTTCGCCATTTTTTGTTATTAGATAAATAGAGAGAAAACGATACAGCACTATGATCACATGACGATGCAAATGGGCATTCAACCAATAAGGATGAGAACAAAGAACTAAAGCAAGGATGACATTTTCTCGTGTTGGTTCAGATACAGGTTGCAATAGATTTAATTTGAGACAGCAATCCAGAAAATACGAATGTTCTTGGTCTCCCTGTGAGGATGAAACATCCCAATGAATACGTGGAAGTTGAAAACACATGATGATTGCCAGAACAACCAAAATTCAGCAGATCACACAAAAGTTTTGTTCGACGCATATCAGCCGCGGCCGATGGTGAATGATAGATGCAGAAAAAGCGGTATCTGTCTTTAGAAAAAAATAAGTCTACTGCAGTTACTTCAAGATCATTAAACACATCCGGGAGTTGAACAGAAATACATTTCACATTACTGCTCACAAAAATAATAGTTCCACCTCCCAAAGAACCTCTATCATTGCGAAACAGGGAGTAATCATCACTGTTCAACAGTAATGAGTCAGAGATTCCAGAGTGTAGCCAGGTTTCTGTCACGAAAACTATATCAAACCGGTTAGAAGTCAGACATGCAGAAAGATTACACAGCTTATTACAAAGAGAACGAGCATTGAACAGGTAACAGCGAATGTTCTTAGAACGATTAATTTCATTACTCAAAGGAAACGACGAAGCTGATAAAACATTCATTGAAAATTCTGCGGAGGATCCTGAGACTGTGATGCACTTATATCATATATGTATTAACCATTATGGAATCCGGTTTCGGAGGCTTTTCTCATCTCCTTTTGTTCCCATCTTTGATGTTCAGTCATATCAGCGTGAATAAACACCCTTCTATATTGACTTGAATTTTTCAACAATTTGCTTCTTCGTAGCAACTTGGTCTTACTAGAATAATCAGCAAAACGCACTTTCACAAGACGGTTAGTCGGCCGATTACTAGGCCGATCGTTACGAGTGTGGCCAACTCTAAATACCCGATCAATTTGCAAGTCGTCCAAGTCAAGGTGATTACATATATTTCTCGACTTGATCTTTGTCATGTTTTTGCCTTTCATCAAGGGATCCTGCAAATTCTGGTATGCCATGAATGATCACGTTGTTCAATTTCAAAAGCCTCTGATCCATTTCCCAAGAGAACGATGATAGCATTTCGTGTGTGGACATCTCGATGTAGTTTTCGTAGTTATGAAACTCCGACTTCAGATTTGAATAATCATTGTTACATCTGTCTATGTCCTTTTCGAGACCGTCCAACCTCGAATGGATAAGTGTGACGGAATTCTTCAGTTCTTTTAATTCAGCATTTACGGATTGCATAATACTCATTCGAGATTCATCAATCATAATCTGAATTTCTGTTAATAATTCATTCTTCAGCTGTACCTGGACACCAGTGGATGCCAGCGGATTAGGATCGGTAGTTTCATCCTGGTTTTCCATCAACTTGGTTGAACGAGTTACAATAGATGTTGTGCGACTTGTATTAGCTGTCATGGTCAAATACAAATCCAAAACTCTGTCAAATGGTAGAAAACCAAAACTCTGACGCGGGCGTCGAACTCGGAGAATTCAGATAAACGTCCAGCTCGATAACCACAGAGCTAACTACGCAACGCACAATTCCAGATTGCAGAAGCAAGTAGATCTAAGAGATTGAAATTCTGCTGCAAAAGCTACAGCTTAGACGAGGGATTACGTAATCAGCCAATTCAAGACAGTGTTACAGCCACAGAATTAGATTGTTTAGGCATATCACTTTGCTAGAAGTGCAAACTGATTCAAAACAATGGCACATGAGGGAACTTATTAAGTGGGCAAAAAGAATTTCTTAATACCTTGCAGAGATAGGAAAAATAGTCGTGCGTCGCTTGCGGATTGCTGTGAATTCCTTTAAAATGCTATGATCGCCACGATTCCTTCAGATTCGAAGAATTCAGATCATTGCACAAAAGTTTTCTCGATGATGTTGGGCAGTCCGATCATTATTAAAAAAGTTAGCAGGCGTGCGAAAAAACGTTCACAAACTTCTCTGTGCAACTTGACATCGACTGTGTCTCTTTGCTGTGTGATTCGGTTGATAAATGTCACTGAGACTTCAGACAATTTTGCTTGTTTAATGTTAAACTGGCTGTTCATTGTTCGATTTCTATGGTATTATGTCAGCAGATTGTGCCATTTCATTAACGTAACATGTTCCAATGTTTCCTTTCTAGTCAAACAGAAGAAGAGACGACCGGTCTAATTCTGTGGTTACAGCGCTTTGTCGGACTGACCAGTCAACAGCCTGGGAAGGTCACGTACACTAAATATCCCAATTCGAATAGACCGAAGCGACGAGAGGAGCACAAGGATGATGAATCTCAGGATGAGGAACACGACGATGTAAATTTCTCCAAGAATGATGGCCGTTTTGGGGGCATTCGTCCTGGCATACCAAAAGTGTCCTTTGAAACAGATAAATGTACGATTTTTCATGATCTCAGGTAAAAATTCAATTCCAGTTTTTTCAGTTATATTTATGATACCATTAGGCACTATTGCATACACAATATCTTCGGAAAGACAAAGTAGAAGTCGGAATAATGCAACTAAATTTGGTAAATGGATGATGAACTCAAAAATACATTTGTGGACAGCGATAAGTTATAGCATCGGATTCTCTCAAACGAAGGAAACAAGCAATGTGTTCAAATTTTTTTGTGCAGTAGAAGGTCACATACATATTAAAACAAAGATTCATGATTGCCTCGATGTGGGCTTGATGCTGCTACTCGTGCGCTTCCAGACAAGGCTTTCTAAAATTCGTTGCTTGTGTTAGCAGTGATCACTTTTGTTAAGAATATGTAGATAACATGAGCAGCTGTAGGACCTCGAACCGACTTTGCAAGGTGTCCCGGTGTCGGCGGAAGTCAGAAAGAGGAGCAACCGAACTAGAAACATCACAATATTCCGCCAAAGTCTGACTATGTCTGACACGTCTTTTCGAGTTTCCCACGTCACTATCTTATAATCTACCATCATGAAAATCAGCATCCTCTAAGAATATCAATTAACAACAAAAAAATTACTGTACAAAATAATGAATCTGTAATTAGCTAAAAGAAATACATAATATGCGACAAATTTGGTGTATTGAGAATCTGACGTGCAAAGAACAAAGAAGATGAAAATGGACGCAGGGTGGTGAAAAGAGTCAGGAGTTTTGATGTCAAATTTCAATATTGAAAGATGCATTAATTTCGGTTAACAGTCATTGACCATCTTCAGAAAGACTGATCTAAAATTCACATTGGTGGAGTATACAATAGCTTTCAAAAAGTATAGAAATCTTACAAAAATAACACAATATAAAAAGAATCCAAGAAATACTCGTGTCAAAAATTCAAGAAGCAGATGATGACTACATCCTACCAATAGGAATTACTGTAGTAATTGACCTGACGTTTTACAAAACACATAAAACAGTATACAAGGTAGGTAAGGTATGCTGCTTCACATGTTTTGTATCTAGTCAGGTCAATTTCTACAGTAATTCCAATGGGCAAGATGCAGCCCAATGCTACCTGTAGCATTTTTGATGTTTCTTAAATGCTTTTCATATTGAATGTCTGAAGAGAATGACTTTGTTGTTGAGATATTTTTGTAATATTTCTATAATTTTTGAAAGTTGGTGTATGCTCAGGCAATGTGAATTCTGAATTCGTGATCAGTCAGTCTGAAGATGGTCAATGGATGTTGACCGAAATTAAATACATCTTTCAATGTTATAATTTAACATCAAAACTCTTTACTCTTTCCACCACTAACAATAACCATGAAAAATCATAGCCAAGGCATCTACAAGCAAAAAGGGTAGCACACGTGAATATCCACTATCACGAGATGGACAGGAAGCTATTAAGAACCAATCTACCACTCAATAACTTTAACAATATTCTAACTTTCATATTACATGCACTCCTACATGCGTGAATCATAGTGAAATATTGTTATCTCAATAGTGGTGCCCATACATTGCATAAAGTCATAGGATCATGATGACGGATAGAAGCGCAGTCATGAATGTGATGTTGCAGTTGTGTCTCCTTGTCTGATGCTGGAATACTGAACCATCTTGCAATTCAAACTGTTTTTAAATATGTACTTAAAGAGAAACTACAGTTGCAAAAAGAACCGCAAGCGGCGCCTAAGTTGGTGCCTGAAGGTCTTCACCGAGGTAATGTTTACCATCACAGCTACGAGAGCCTGACTTCATCTAACGACTTCAGACGACTATAGCAACTATTTATCTGAGTTGTATGGCTATAGCCAGAAGTGTGCATGAATGATCTGATTGTAATCCCGATTTTAACTCGTTTAGTGTTTACGGATTGCGCACTCAACTATATGTTGATGACCTTCTTTTTGCTACTTAGTTTAGAGTTCGATAGGACAGCTGCTGAGTTCACAGTTAGGCTACTATTATTCCTAATACTCCGCAACATGCTCAGTATAGACATAGCCAAACAGATTATCAAGAACGCTGAATCAGACACTCGATAGTCTGCAAACACTTAACTTGACAACGCAACATCTCTTTCAAAATAACAGCAGTAATATTCGAACATCACAGTGAATGTGAATGAAAATCTGCCAAATATCTAGTGGAATTTCAATCATGCATCAAATATTTGAAAATTCAAGTTTAGTTGCAAAAATCATTTCTCCTCTTAGGAAGTGTAGTAAGCGACATATCAAAAAAATCAGAAGCATCAGTCAATTATGAAATTCATTTCCAAACTAATATGGACTCAACTTTTAAACAGGAAAATAATCAAAAATAGTATCCTGATTACATAATTTACAATACATTTTTTCTACAATTTCTACTTATTCTATGAAAATAAAAGGGGCATCTAACTAAATGAATGGCCAATCTCGATATCCGACTCATTTACTACCAATAATAAAGCTGAACTGCCAAAGGCGGTCTAATTTTCAGAAATATGTGAGAAATTTAAGACAAACTGGAGTTAGGAAAATTATCCTATGCATTAAGGAATAACTTAAAGAGCCTCACTTGCAAAGCTACAGTCCATTACTTTTTACTATAATGCTGTTCCAATATTTATTTTTGGTCCATAATATTGAAAGGACAAAGCGATAATAATTTTTAAAGAACTGATACATTTATAGGGTGACAGCAAGTTTCTGAAGAAACACTGCCAGATCAAAATCTATTAGTGCAAATTTCATGCCATTTCGTAAAACATTTCATAGCAACATTGATAGTTTTGACATTAAAGCAGCATAATTCAAATAAACAGATAAGCAGATATAGAGATCAGACACAGTTTCAGATAGGGTGGAAATTAATTGTTGACAACCATGCTTTTGTCATTAAATATATGAATTCAAAAAATGTTTGAGTCATTATATGCACGTAAGTTTATTCCGGAAGCAATCACTTATAACAGCAATATTCAGTATACATCCACGCACTTACTCAACACATACGAGATGGAAAAGCAATAGGATACCCTGCATGACTTTTCACTAGATTTCTCAACTTTACAAAACGCAAGACGACATTAACTTTTTCTTATGCATTCGTGTAAAACTGGTATTAATGCGACAAGACATAAGCAAACTTTAAGAGTTCATCAACAATATTGAGACTTAACCATGTCCATGACCTAATCCACTGACACCTAGTATCTCTACATGGCAACGGAAAGTGGAAAATATACTATTGTAGTATGCTTTCTTTGAGCTACACGTTGATTAATGTAACCAATAGACAAACTTAATGGCATATCTTCTACACTAAATAATACAGTATTGCATAAGCAAGTGACGCTTTATCACTACCCGATCTATTGATCAGACAGATTATCACAACATAAAATTGCACTGCAAGACTAATTCCTAACGACGAGGGAAGTTCCGATAATTTGCTACGGGGCAGATTGTCAATCCAAATATCAAACTACTTTTTCCGAAAAAGTGATGGTTTATCCTGGGGAAAACTTGATGACAAGCCCGGCAATGCAGACTTGGATAATCAAGACAGCCTAACGGTGTCGTCGGCTTAGCCTACTAAAGATGGTGCGAGCTCGGACATCGGTTCGATTCCTGGGTCAGGCGAGTGCAGTCGAGGGTCAAGGGAATTGGCGTCTTTTATTGACTTATTAGTTGTCATTCAATTAAGATATTCATTATGACAAACCTTTGTTGTCAATTTACTATAGCAGGTTTGTCACTCGATTTATCGTGTTCTTATCAAATACTTATCAGTTTTTCTGTTGGATTGTCAATTTTAGAATAAATGAGATAATATCAATTATTAGGAATAAATTTCCCAATAACATTGGGTTAACGATGCCAAAAAGATGGACAGAACTCTTGCTCAGCGCTTCGGCAACACCATCACCAGCATAACACCATAATTCCTTTTTGATATAGTGGCTTTTATAGTTTATCATCAAAGTTGGAAACATGGTGTAATGTGGAGATGTATTAAACACAGGATGATTGATTTATCATTGGGTTCTATGCAACAAGCATCAACAATTCATACAGTAATAATTTGAAATTCCAAGTAACAAGAAACTTAGGTCACTTTAGAATGATATGGATCCCATATTAATAGTTTTCACATCAATTGGTTCCATCTTCAACAGCAGCGAAAAATCAAATACCTGTAATTATTTGTTTTTGAAAAGTAAGCGATTGGAAAGTAAAGCGGCCTTTGATGTTAATCAGAAATTTGTGGAAGGCATCTGCACGTGTCCTCTGTCTCCATGTTTCTCAGAATACCTAAGTTGTGGAGTACGCGCCATCGGTGATATTGAATTCAGCGCTTTATTTTTTCACATACTTGACATTCATTGTAGTTTGTTGTGCATCCAGTATTGATACGCATATTACTAGTGAACGATAAGTCTCACTCGAACAGGTGAAAAGGAACCCCTTTATTGATCTATTTACAACAACACTCAATTTCATGCACTGCTTCACAACTTCACTGATACACCCAGTACATCTAAAAGATTGCCTGCAGGCATTGGCTTCTAGGTATTGTGTAATTTCTTGATTAACTTCAAAAATCGACGAAATCAATCTGCATTATGATAATTAAATATGCAGGGCTTTCTTTCTGTGATGTAGGGAAATTTGATTTTGAAAACACATGACAAAATTTACAAGAATTTGTTTCAAAGAAGCACTCAAAGTTTGACTTTGAAGTGAGAAGCAAACTGCATGCTTGCGTAAAACAAATTAATATCTGTAAAATATTAATCTTGAGGTCGTATCAAATCCTTGAACTCCACAACATTCAAAACTAATTTTCTGTTGTTTTTGTTTAGTCATCTATCATGAGAAACAATTCCATTTTCATTGAATTGCATGGAAATGAAATAGATGGCATGATTGAATAAAATAAACAGCTACGTCCATTACGTAAAATCATTGATATTATTGCGTTATCACATTTGGTGTTATGACATTTGTCTAACAGAAGGCAAATGATCAGTTCAGAATCAGGTACTAATTTGTGATCAAAAGGGCATTGTGAACTAAAAACTTAAACTACCATCGATTATTTCTGAAATGCAATGTCCTTGGAGCAAAAGTTATACTCCGTTTTGTTCTCTGAGCAGGAGTTATATTTCGTTTAAAAATCTAATACATTTCCTTCTCCCTCCATTTTTGTTGTCAAAATTAATTGAAAAAAATCAGGGAACAAATCTGCTCGCACGGAGTTTGATTACAGCAACTGTAGGTGCAACGTTCAGAAGCATACACCGTTGTCTGTGTTCATCTGTGTTATCTATGTCTGGCGACACCTTCGAACATCGTCGATCACAGTCAGATCACTATCATCGAGAGAAGTCGAAAGAGCATTTTTCTGAGGTAAGTAAGCCTAAATTCTGACGAACCAGAACATTGAAATAACTGTCACCTCGCATTAATGATAAATTTAGATTGCGAGAAATCGATAGGCGAGGAAACCATAATCATTTGTTGAATTCATCAATAAGAAAGAATGAAAAATACTGAGGAAGGATCTTCTCGCAAGCATCGAAGTTCCAAGAAATCCTCCAACCTTTTCGTTCAAAACAGCGAATGGATGAGCAAGCTTCGAATCAAGTAATAGATTGTAGTGTGTTTTAAGCAGCATGTCATAAATAAGTTGTAACGAAACATAAAAGCCAAGTTGCCGGCTTTATAAGTGTCAAGTTTTTTAACGCGCAACATACAATAATTTACACAAATTGACACCTTTTCGTACAAGCAATGTTTGCCGTGTAATCTAGAGATAAATGAGAGAATATCATTGTTTTATTAAGAAATTTGCGTAGATATTATCATATCACAAATTCAACGACTTGGTTTTGATATACAATCTATACACGATAGCTATGAATAAATGCGATGAATCTAAATGTTTGGACAAGAAATGGTGACGGTTTGCATCAGTGGCGCTCCACTTGATGAAATACAGACCACTCAAGTAACTCATCGCTGGTATAGCGTATGTCGGCCAATCACAACAGTGGAACGGTCGAACATCTCTTCTGTTGCACATCTAGGAAATCCACTCGTTGAATGTAATTGCAGTCTGAAAAAGAAGTTCTTAAATTCGCCACCAATGAAACTATTCGATCGTTTGGTTCTCGCCCAGAATTTTTTGTTGGAATTCTCTTTTTAATCAAAAATCTCTTCTATCAGCTTAAAACGTCCGTTAAATAAGTCTGAGTGTGCGGGAGCCTCTTCAGTCTTTGAATTTCATGTTCTTCTTCACTGTTTCATTTTTATTCTTCAATCCCTTCAGGACTGATCCCCGGATCCTCCCGCTGATTTTAAAAATTCATCAAAATCAGCGAAAATTTCAGTAATCCTACCAAATCGATTATATGATTCAACAAGATAACATTTTGAGATTCTGAACAGTAGTAGTATAGTGAAGCATGTGAGGACAAATTCAATTAGGTTTTACACACTAACAGCACCTGATGCACAAGCTTCGCCTGCTCTTCGTCTCAATTGCTTCACATTGCTTCTCAACAGTTATTTTCTTTTCCAGCTTCATCTATCTAAATTTTTTTGTGAGCAGCCAAAAGCAGCAGAACTAGACGGTCTTTCGTGCCAACTTTCACCGTTTCAGTATTTAGTCTCAAAATACGCAGTGATCATTTAAGTCAGTCTGTCTGTTCCTCGTCGATTTTTCCGACTTCAGCAACTCAGTAACTTCAGTCCTCAGCAACGTCTTTGATATCCCTGCATTGGTATTTTCTTCCTTTGCTCGACGGACACTTATACTTTCAATTCTGATGAATATTTATTATGAGAATTTCTTGCTAGAATGCAATAATCTCTAGTAATTTCTAGTTATAACGGACCATCCGAAAAATTCAGGCGATACCTCACGCACACGGCATATAAGAAGTTCCCGTGACTAAACTCCACCCATGCAGAATGCAAGTACAGTTAACTCTAGTAGCTACTTATATGCTTGAACATTCACAAATGTTAGTGTATATTCCACACATACTGCATGGTTCCACAAATGCATGACAGAGGTCATTACTTTTTCCATCTTTATTAAACGATGAGTAGAAAAATGTATTATGACTTCTAAAGCTCAATGCATCCATCCGTGTGATTGAATTGTAGTTTACAGACCTTCCTTTGTACAAATATCATACAGAAGTTGTTAAACCTACATGCGTTGTAAATAAGTTGGTGCTAACTGATTTAGGGCTTTATACACAAGTAGAGTCTGCCTAAAGTCGACTCAAGTGCGCATGGGCATAATGTGCATTTCTTTGAATAAAGGTTTGGAGCTTTCACGTTTTGGGCGATCAAGCACAACTCTGATTGCAAGCTTTTGGAGTTTCTCAATTCTCGTTATGTGACAGGAAGCACCCCACACCGATAAACAAAAGTCATAGCAAGATTGTATGTAGGCCATGAAGAAGATTCTCCGCACACGAATTGACAAGAATTGCTTTATCCTTCTCAACAAGGCAACACAGCTGCTCACACGCCGAGCAACGCATTGAACGTGCTCATTCCATGTCAGATCTTGGTCGACTATAACTCCAAGGACTTTGTGCTTGTCAGTCAAAGATATTCTTTGGGAGAATGTGGTTATCTCATCCTTACTGAATCGCCGCCGTTTTTGCCGAGTTGTAATAAGCATGCCCTCTGTCTTCTCCATGTTCAGTGCCATACAGTTGCCCTTACACCAGGACTCCGCCTCATTCACTAGAGTATCAACATTGCCCTTCACATCATCCAGGCATTTTCCGGTGGTAGTAATGGTTGTGTCATCAGCATACATGTCAACGATATTGCTGGCAGATAGATGTAAGGGTAGGTCGTTGACAAAGATGATGAAGAGGAGTGGGCCGATTATAGACCCCTGAGGCACTCCGCTGGGTACTGAGAGCTTGTCTGATAGTCCATTTTGAAGAGACACAACGTGGTACCTGTTTTGCAAGTAGGATTTGAACGAAGTAGATGAAAGCTCTGAGACGTTATAGGCCAAAAGTTTTTCCAACTGAAGCTCATGATTTATCAACTCAAAGGCCTTTTTAAGGTCCAACATTATAACTGCATTCAAATCACCATCATCAATGCTCTTCGTCCATTGATCCAACATATTGATTAAAGCTGTTTCACATGAATGACCTTCTCTAAAACCAGATTGGGAGACATGCAACATCGGATGCATATGCAGATATAAATGTTTGTGTACATGCCTTTCGATGATTTTACTTGTTATTGGTAGCAATGATATCGGCCTGTAATTTTCCATGTCATTGACATCGCCTTTCTTGTGTACTGCAGATACGCGGGCTTGCTTCCACATGTCGGGGAAGATTCCAGAAGTTAGGCTCAAATTGATAATCGCTGTCAATGATGGTGCCAGTTCTACACAGCCCAACTTGAGTAATTTGGGAGGAATATTGTCCAATCCAGTTGCTTTATCTGACGATAATTCTTTGATCAAACATTCAGTTTCGCAAATGACAATTTGAGGTATTTGGAACTGATCCGGACTGAACCTGGAGACGTACAGACGCAGTGTATTTAGAATGTTGCTTATGCCATGGCCATTGGCTTTTGTAGAATGTCTTTCTGCCACAGTCACAAAGAATTTGTTTAATTCGTCTACAATTTCGGTGGGATTTTCTGATTGATTGCCATTTATGTTCATAGATGTTTGGTAGCGGACTTCTTTGATGGCGCCAGACCTTTCAGGTGATTCCACAACTTTTTGGTGTCTGTTGCACTGGTCTCTATAAGCTTCGCTTTGCGAATAAGAGCAACAACTTTGTTTCTATAGAGACGATAAAGATCGTACTCTTTCTTGGCTTTGTTGTAATCGCGCTTTTTCGTGAACCACTCGGGTTGCCAGTCTCCTTTGATTATTTTTTCACGTATTGGTGCGTGTTTATTGATAACCTCCATTACCATCTTGTGCCAAAGTACGAGAGCGTCGTTCGGATCATCAATCATGTCTAATACAGACCAAGGTACAGTTTGGAGATCCTACTTGAAGGCGATCCCGTCAAACTGTTGGTAGGATATCACCTTGTGCATGTTTCCACCTCGGAACCTTCCACTTATTGAAATACATGTTGGAAAATGATCACTTAATCCAATCTTGGGGACCTTGACACCACGGATCAACAGATCATCAGTGATCCACATATGATCGATAAGGGATGAACTCGAAGTCGTGACTCGAGTGGGTTCCTTCACCATTTGCTTCATTGAGTATAACATGAAATGATTTTCCAATTTACTAAATTCATCATTTCTGACACAATCATTGACATTCAAATCTCCCATAATTAATAAGCTTTTATTCTCTAAAAAAGCTTTTGCGATAATGATATCAAATGCGTCTAACCACGCCGTCAATGGTTCGTTTGGAGGTCGATAGACGGTGCAAATCAATAAGGGTTTTCCACTTTGACATTTGATCTCCGCCCATATCGCTTCAAGGTTGTCATCTTCAAGATCAGCTCTCCGGACATAGCCATACATTTCTTGAATGTATGGCAATACTTCGCCTCCACCTTTATTCGCTCGATCTTTTCTGAGAGGCCTGTGTTAGCCATTGATCAATATCTCCTCGTCGCCATAGTTGTGATTCAACCATGTCTCCGTGATGCCCAACACATGACAGGTTTTACCGCCTGAAGACAAAGTCATTTTCAAATGGTCCAGGGTTGTGTTATCACCAGTAGGGCACATGCTACAGACATTCCAATGAACCACTTTTATGCCACTTGGCATATCGTCACACAAAGCATTGTTGCTGCTCATTCTATTGCCTTCAAAACTTGATAGACTATTTGCAGTTGCAAAAAGAGGAAATACCACAAAAATACGGAGTCTTGTATTGATTTTAAAAGTTTAAGCAAAGATTTGAACCCAGTTCAATCAAGGAGACCACCAGATACCAGTACAAAAGCAGGCTCCTCAGACATCGAAAAAAGAAAAACCCTAAAAGAAACCGGAGGAGGGAACGGCAACCAACCAAAACCGAGCCAGAAGGGCAGGGTTTAAAAGGGTTGGAAGAACAGCCCTCCTCAGAACGAAAGAACTAAGTTAAAACTGATGAGCTAGCCAGTAGCTGGATAACTGGTGAGTCAAACAGACAGGACCAGAGAACAAAAGAATAAGAGTAAATAAGAGAGAGAGAGCACGGCAAGTACCTTGAAAAGAGCGAGGGGAAGACAGGGTGGGTTCAACGCGCGTAAGTGAAGCGAAAAGGGGTAAGTGATGATGAATTAAGAAAGAAATTACACAGAAAAAAAGTTGTACACAGTGGGGTTGGACCACCGGTATACAAGGGTCGATGTCTGGACTTCTACCCGAAGACCACCACACAAATGTTAGATTGCTGGCAGAACACAATGATGAAACCATAGAAATTGACAACAATAAAACATCTAGAATGGAAATTAGGCTTCATGCAATGCACAATAACGGCACATAAATCGCACGCATTTTCACTTAGATGCACCTGCCAACGTCTGTATCATTGGGTTAGAATCAGTCACATGAGTAAATCGAAGCCTTTCATTGGTGATCCATGCCCCAACTTAGTTCCCTCGGATGTGCCGCGACCTTGAGTCAATTTCCATTCTAGCGAACTTCAGATAAACAGTTTATTTCTATGGATGAAACGAAATAGACGTGCGCACAACCATGACGTCACCCCAGAATGAGATAGAGACGGCGGCAACGCACAGCACGAAAGCGCAACACTCTAACAGACAACGACCTTGAGGAAGAGAAGGAGAGCACTGAAGACACTATGACCAATATGGCGTGATCCAAAAAATTTCCATGGAATCCACCAAAACCGGTACCAATCGATAGAGAATGGTCGATTTTATCTTGAAAATACCAAGATTGGAGATCCAAAAGTTAATCCCTAATGACTTGGACCCGAAAAAGCCGTAGAATCTACAAAATACGGTTTTACGGGGCTAGGGCCCGAACCGATGATCGTAGAGAACCGAATTTGATAACAACTTGAAGATCTCGGCGAGACAAATCCGACGATATAAGGGAGAACACACACAACGCGCTGGATCTCGAGATATTTGCAATAGACTCTCTAACTGCTGGAGAGATGTAAAAATACGACCGGACGGTTGCGAATTGAAGTGTGGAGCAATGAGGGAAAATGGAACATACTAGTGAAGAAGACAAATGCAGCTTCGGAGAACCGACGATGGAGCATCTGTTGTAATATCTGTTGCTTCCAGCACCATGTACTCACCACGATCTACACTACTGCGCAGATTGGCATCACAATGTGCACAGTATTGGCAAGGACACACTAAGTAAGTATCATGCTTTCAGTACCCCATGCAAAAAATGGGCAGGAAATGGATTCATTATAGAAGAGACTGACGGGTTTTCGGTGTGCAATGCTTCCTGTGCTGGATACAGTCATTGACTACAGAGGGCGCTAGACACCGAAAGTTCGTCCATGCGTCTTTAACAATGCATTTATCTCATAAATTAAATTTCACGGGAGTATTAACGACGCGATGACATGCTACCTCAAATCACTGCCAACAAATCAATATTAGTGTGTGTGTTCAACATGACTTTTCGTTTAACGTGAGTTCCGATCAGTTTGATTAAGCGACGTTCCACTGTCCGAGCTAGTAAGTGAGTCAATTTTTCCCCGTTTTCCGAAGTTGAAATAATTCATAGAAATCGCAACTTGGAGGTGTTGAGCGGTTTTGCGCTCGGAGGTCAGAAAATTTGAATTAATGTTTTCTATTCTACGGACACTCACAATGATTTTATCGCGAGAGTTTGCGCAATTCTCAACCAAGTTGATGTCCCTTCAATGGCTATCTGTAAGTCAGAGTTTCTACCGATCGTGCTTCCTAACCTTCTTTTTATTTCGATCTATCACCCCTTCTGGAATAGTCCCAATGACCACGAAGAAGCCATTTCCTGTATTATTGATATTATTGACCACTGTTTCACCCACCAGCTTGATCCTATCGAAGCCAGAATTGTAATCGCAGGCGACTTCAACGATTTTCGACATTACTCTGATGAAATTTCTCAACTTACAAACACGAAAGGAATTGTTGGCTTCAGCACTAGAGGTGAGAATACCCTAGATCAAATCTACATGAATTTTGAAACTGATATTTCCCCTCAAAAATCCAGTCCTCTTGGAAAAAGTGACCATGCTGTAGTTTTATGGATTCATGATTCTGAAAGACCCCCTAGTATGAAGAAAAGGGTACGCAAAATGTCGAACAGTAATAAAGCTAAGTTTGGTGAGTTACTCCACCGATATGACTGGCTGCAACTTGTGCTTTCTCAACCGACTCTGAATACAGCGACAGACTTATTTCAGAATTGTCTTTTCTCCCTATATGATCATTGTTTCCCTCTTCGAACAATTCGTGTCCGACCATCCGATCCTCCCTGGATGAAGGATTCACTGAGAATCCTCATTGATGACAGGGATAAGGCCTATAACAAAAGAAATCTGAACAAGTATAATCGTTTACGTGAGGAGGTCATCCAACATTGTAAGACGCTGAAAGAGAACTACATCTCCTCTGCCGTTTCTTCTGGCAAGACAAAAGTAATATGGGACGCAATAAAGAATATCAGTCGAGCTTCCGTTATATCCAGACCACAAACAACTTTCACAGCCCAAGAATTCGCCGATTATTTTTCCTCAGTTTACAGACCGACTTCTCCATCACCGGATTCATCCAACCACCAAACGATGCCGTTATTATCACACAATACTGGACTTTCAGTGTCTGTTAGAGAAGTGACAACACATCTGATGCGTCTGAAGAGAAAAAGCCCTGGTCCTGACGGCATATCTTCATGGGTCCTCAAACAATTCGCGTACCTCCTCTCTCCAGCAGTTACGGCTATTTTTACCTGGAGTATCAATGCTGGCATCATTCCGGACAGTTTCAAATCTTCGATCATAGTGCCTATCCCTAAATGTTCCAATCCCACAGCAGTCAATCAATTTCGTCCGATCTCACTCCTACCTATTCTCTCAAAATGCTTCGAGAAGGTAGTATCTGAGAAATGGATCCTACCCACTATCCGCAACAAGATTGGTGCGACCCAGTTCGCCTATTTTCCCGGCAGAGGAACCTCAGTCGCCTTGACCTTGTTGTACGACCGCGTTCTGCAGTTTCTTGACGGACATTCAGGATCGGTTCGTATCCTTACAGTGGACTTTTCGAAGGCCTTCGACATGTTACCTCATTCAGTCATCCTAACTGCCTGCGAAAAGTTTGGCATTCTACCTTCTATCATCTCGTTGATAAAAAATTTTCTATCACAGAGAGTTCAGTTTGTCCGCGCAGGCAATTCCATCTCTCGAGGTTTCTCTGCGTATCACGGAGTGCCACAAGGAAGTATAATCGGGCCATTGATGTTTTGCATGGCGATGAATGATTTTTCTGCCGTTCATAATAACACTTCCGCAATAATGTATGCTGACGATCTCACGTTACTGCATTTCCTAAGAACATCCGATGAAGACTACCTGCAGGACGAGTTTGAGAACGTTTTATCTTGGTCTTCATCTACGGGTCTACCTGTGAACCTAGATAAATGTGCGGTTCTCAACATCACCACGAGAAGAGACTTGGTTGTGTCTCCCATACACTTACAGGACGGTGTCCCAACACTACTGTGTCATCCATTAAACTTCTTGGTGTTCATTTCTCGAGTAGGGTTTACAATCCCGGGATCTCGGATCCCGGGATCTCGACCCTATTTCCGAGATTAAAAATCCCGGGATTACGTCTTCGAGATCTCGAGGTATTTCGAGATATTTGAAAGATTGGCCCTGAGTTCCTTCTAAGTGACATAGTTAAGAGAGTCAATGGCTTTTTTGAAAATGCATCTAAATTTTTTATGTTTCAAGTTTGATAAATTGCCAAGTGCTGTATTTGCCGAGGTAGCTGGTTAAGCCTCGTTCACATGATGACATTAGTGCCGAGGAGCAGAGCGAAATCTGGGCTAAATCAATGCCGTGGCACAAACCGTTCAGACGCTTAATAAGCAGTGTTGTGACACTGCTACTAGTATTGCTTCTGTAAACTGAAAATACTTCGTAAATTGATAGCTGAAAGACAAATCACAACGATTTAAAATAACGACTAAAGGCCCGTTCAAGCCTCGTTCAGACAGAGCTAGATTTGCGGTTTGCGGCCTTTGAGGGAAAAACCGTCGAATAGACCGTCATTCAACCCAGTGAGTCTCCCGAATTCGCTCTATTGACAGGTCACCGGACTGCTACTGCAGCTGCGTTGTGTTGGTTTTCACACATCGACAACGAATTGTGTCTCCGTGATTAATTGACGGTGAAAGACAATTTGAAAAAAATCATCAGTTATCGACAAAATGACAATGCAGTTGTATTCATCTTGTTGTTGTGATGAAGACAACGTTTCGTTCATCAAAATCGACCCAGTGGTTCAGAAGTTATGTCAAAAAATGCATTTGTTCTCTAAGTGAATGTATGCTCAACTGATAAGTGAGTACCGTTGACAGAAAGTCTTCGAAACACAAAATTGGCGATAGCTCAGCTAATATTACATCAAATTTAACAAAATAGACTTCATTTTACTTGTCATTTCATGATTGTGAAGATGGTGCAGACAGTTGCTTATACAGATATAGAAAATCTTTTGCCAATACTCATTATCACATCAGTTGATATTGCACTGATAGATTTTTCTCCAACATCGGTAGAATCCGAAAAGGCATTCTCGGCGGCCGGTTTGTTCTTAACGAAATTACGGTCGAGAATGAGTGATAACACAATTCAGTGTCTTACCTTACTTCGCCAATATTTTTTACGAGTTGACTAGTTTTACCTACTGTAGATGTTTGTTTAGTTCACGTTGAAAGATATACATTTTACGAGCACGTATCGTCTTTTGAAATATTTCTTGAAACCTAATGATTAAAAACATATACAGTATATATAAATCTCGATCGAGATCCCGGGATTGCGATTAGCCAGTCTCGAAAATCCCGGGATTGAGAAAACGGCTCGAGATTGTAAACCCTATTCTCGAGTGATATGAAATGGAATATCCATATAACAAGTGTTGTATCCAAAGCATCTCAGAGGCTTTTCATTCTCTGGAATCTGAGACGTGCAGGGAGTCCAGTCAGTGTGTTGTTCAAAGCTTACTTTGCCTTATTCGCCCTTTGTTCCTAGTAGTATTAAAAGGGCTCATACTGTCCCGGGATTAGTACATTTTGAATTGGAACCTAAATGTACCGAACAGGATTAGTACATTTTGAATTGGAACCTAATGTACCGATTTGTTTTTAAACTTGATCTTGTGGTTGTAGTCGTCTGTTATTTGAAGTGTTGATTGCGAACACAAGTGTACTGTTTTGTGTTAGTTGTGAAGAGAATAGTGTAATGTGTTGATGATGTGAGTTCGGTTAGGTACTTTTAAATGTTCTAGAGTTGTTAATTTGAACATGAATGGCAAAGTGTGAGGATTGAAACGTTGAGGATTGCTGTAATTGTGTTGAGGATGAGTACGCAGATGTTCTAATTGTATTGAGGATGAATACATAATGTTCTAATTGTGTTGAGGATGAATACGTAATGTTCTAATTGTGTTGAGGATGAGTACGCAGATGTTCTAATGCTGAACTTGTTATTTTTTTTTTGAATGATTATGTTGAAGGCTATCTATATATATATATATATCTATACATATACATATATATATATATATATATATATATTATATGCATGGAGAATTGTTTATTATTATTATTATCATTATGGTTTGTGTTCGATTGAGACAATTGTGACCATTGTGACCATTGAATCCTTCATTTCTATTTTGTGTTCTTTTGTCAAATATTGATAATATGATTCCCCAAATTCCATAATAGTTTACAAAGTGAAAAAGACAACATTTACTATGTATGTTTAATTATATATGCGAAAATACGTTAGGGTACATGATGGCCATCTCAGAGAGAAAGCCCTCTCCCCACTGATGGAAAGCAGTGTTATTTGAGTAGTCATGCTCCTTCATGTGGACGGGGCAAACGACTGGCTGACTGCTCCGAAGTTGCAGGGCCGTCACTACAAGTACTCTCCACAAGTATACTTCACAGCCACATGATAGTCTCATAACCGTGTCCAGTTTTCCACCAATGAGGAATATCCCAGAGGAGGTACCAGAGAAGAATATCTCACCACTCCTGGACTTATGTTTTATTCCTCCAATCATCGCATCGAGTTTACCGCCTTCAATGGGTTCCGTTGTGTTCCCCGATAAGATAATGTTGTTTGAGCTTCCTGCCATGGTAGTTGTTAGGATTAGAACAGATAACAATTGGAACTATCCCACGACTTATATAGCCAAAAGAGGGAGAATTAGAACAATTCTGATTGGCTGTTGGGAATTCCTTTGTTTAGAAAGTATATAAGTCCTGAAATTGTACCAATTCCAATCCTGAACTTGTTGTGAAATTGAAAGAGACAGTCAAAATGGTAGGCCCCAACACACCATCTCAATCGCCTGTTCCAACCGAGGGATCGACATCGAACATATTCGATTTGGTTGACTCACATGTCAGCGAAGATCAGACAACACCACCGATAGAAGCACGCATTAGTGTTAAGGTGTGGAACGCTCCAGAAAGAGTGCACACAAAGCGGCTGAAGTTAAGACTTGAACCTGACGACGAGAAACTGAAGAATTTAATAGAGTTCTCCTTTATTGAAGCAGAAACTACGAGGCGATATCCCGATGCGCCGCGAAAGACGAAGGTCAGTCTGCAAGTGGACCTGCGGAAGATACCACCGTTCCCGATCTTGGACAATTTGTAGACTCTCTAGCTTTCTGTATCGTAACGCTCTTTTATAATCTTCAAAATATCATTGTTATTATGAGTACAAATATTGCTCTTTTGATTTCTTTTCAAAGGAGTATTGCCTCAAAGATTTGAGTGGAAGTTGGGATTAAAGTTTTGAAAGAAAATCTATTTACATATGAGGATGGAAAGACATGTAGTTCCCCTGGAAAGTGTCATACATAGTGCATACAATACACCATTAGAATGAAAATGAAAAGAGCTTTCGAATGATATACGGTATGCACCCACTTCCTCAAAAAAACTTGATGTATGACAGCGTTGAAGATAGACAAACGATGGAAAAAAATTGACTTTTTAAAATTTTGCAAAATCAATCTAGTTTTCAAACGCATGTAGCTCGTCAGGAAGGTATCATAAACGATGCATACAATACACCATTGGAATCACAATGAAAAGAGCTTTCCAATAATATAAGGCATGCAACCATTTGCTTAAAAAATCCATGTTGTATGCACGTGTATGCAAATGGAAAATTTCCAAGTTTTTCTCGAAAAATGACTGATTTTCCAGATTTTGACCAAGTTCCAAACTTAAAATTTACAACTCAAAATTATCACAATACTTAACACTTTTACCCTCAACCTTGACCTGACCTTTGACCTTCATACACGACGCGCCTCGGGGGGGGGAGCCTCAAAATTTCTCGGGCGCTTCGCGCCCTCGAAATTTTTCGGATTATAGGGTAAATAAATTTTCGAGTGCGAAAATTTATTTACCCATGGGCTCCGGGCGCCATAGGTACTCTTTCTTCTCAACTGAACCCTAACCCTAACCTAACCTAACCTAACCCTAACCCTAACCAGAGGCTCATATCTTCCACAGTCTTGTTTTAATGCAGCAATTGATAAGTGCGCAAAATTTGAAAATGCGATGACCACATAAACATCCTCAGCTGATGCCTCATGTGTTCACCATATGGTTTGTTTAAATGGATCATTTGATAAGTGCGCGAAATTCGAAATTTTGATTGGGTGATAATTCTATTAAGATTTATCACTCTGGAACAATTTACATGTTACCTTCTTCTAAGTTCATAAGTAGGTACATTAATAAGTTCTTTACCTAAAGAGATAGAAAATAACTTGATCAAATTAATAAACTCTGTTACAATTTAATGTCAAGTTATTAATGTTACACTTTATCAGCTGTTTGATTTTGAATCTTGTTTAAGTGAAAACATTTTGTTTAACTATATCATCTCAATGGCATGACGTCAGTAGGTCTTTGTTCGTAGTTGCTTTGTGCATTTCATATATAAAGAAAGTGTTGAAGCCAGTTCTTCACTCATTTTTGAATTATCAGCCTGCCTAGCAAGACGTCAGCTCCGATCTTTCAAACCTTAATCAATATTCTAAAGTGAGTTTGGAACAATTTAAATGTTACTTTTTTCTAAGTTCATAAGTAGGTACATTAATAAGTTCTAAACCTAAAGAGATAGAAAATAACTTGATCAAATTAATAAACTCTGTTACAATTTAATGTCAAGTTATTAATGTTACACTTTATCAGCTGTTTGATTTTGAATCTTGTTTAAGTGAAAACATTTTGTTTAACTATATCATCTCAATGGCATGACGTCAGTAGGTCTTTGTTCGTAGTTGCTTTGTGCATTTCATATATAAAGAAAGTGTTGAAGCCAGTTCTTCACTCATTTTTGAATTATCAGCCTGCCTAGCAAGACGTCAGCTCCGATCTTTCAAACCTTAATCAATATTCTAAAGTGAGTTTGGAACAATTTAAATGTTACTTTTTTCTAAGTTCATAAGTAGGTACATTAATAAGTTCTAAACCTTAAGAGATAGAAAATAACTTGATCAAAATTAATAGATTTAAAGTTGTGTTTATGAAATTTATTAAAGACTTTAGCTATTCTCTTACGTATAATACTCACTACCACGATGTGAGTTTGGAACAATTTACATGTTACTTTTTTCTAAGTTCATAAGTAGGTACATTAATGTTCTAAACCTTAAGAGATAGAAAATAACTTGATCAAAATTAATAAACTCTGTTACAATTTAATGTTAAGTTTTTAATGTTAGAATTTATCACCTGTTTGATTTTGAATCTTGTTTAAGTGAAAACATTTTGTTTAACTATATCATCTCAATGGCATGACGTCAGTAGGTCTTTGTTCGTAGTTGCTTTGTGCATTTCATAGATAAAGAAAGTGTTGAAGCCAGTTCTACACTCATTTTTGAATAATCTGTCGGCCTGACCAGACGTTAGCTCTGTTCCTTTCCTGTGTCGAACTATATTTAATATTCTAAAGTG
This sequence comes from Prostheceraeus crozeri, assembly GCA_907163375.1. Lineage (NCBI taxonomy): Eukaryota > Metazoa > Platyhelminthes > Polycladida > Euryleptidae > Prostheceraeus > Prostheceraeus crozeri. The sequence goes on from CAJQUW010011123.1 coordinate 312,210, forward strand.
AGTTTGGAACAATTTAAATGTTACTTTTTCCTAAGTTTAAAAGTAGGTACATCAATAAGTTCTAAACCTAGAGAGATAGAAAAAGACTTGATCAAAATTAATAGACTTTGAGTTTTGATTATTAAGTTTATTAAAGACTTTAGGTGTTCTACTTCGAATAATATTCACTACTACGATGTGACTTGGAACAATTTAAATGCTACTTTTTCTAAGTGTATAAGTATGTACATCAATATGTTCTAACACCTACAGATGCAAAATTTACATTTAAGCTATTTTGTGTTTTAAATATGGATTTATTTTTTTACAGACATGACTCGTCCCAGCTGCTTACCTCGCCAACGTCTAATTTTTCATTATTGTGAGACCTGTAAGCATGTGGTCCGCCACTACATTAAGAGTCAACATAAGGGCTGCACTCTACGACAGGACCGCAGTTTCCTTTACTGCCTATCGTGTAAAAGATACCTTTTAACGGACATGGAGGCAAAAGGCGAAAATCCAAAGAGATTTATCTCCACCCACACCAAGTGCGCCTTACGAAACGGGCGGGAGGGCCTAAACCTCACTAGTTTGTAGGAGAAGAAGAGAGTCGAGAGGCTGTTCGCCAAAGAGCGACCTCTTGAGGGCATCCTCAGCCAAGCCCAGGAGGACTCTACCCCTGCAATGCCCCAAGCGAAGGCGAAACCCAAACCCAAGTCCCGCAGGTATATCGAAACCGATTCCGACTCCTCGGATAGTGATGTTGAGGTGAGTTCATATTTAGAAAATTAGCAGTAACATAATTTAAAGAAAATATTTAGAGTTTTTGACTTCTGTTTTTCATATATAATAGTGTGCATTTCTTTTCACCATTTCAGATCAAGAAGCCACCTGTTGAGAAGATGAAAGTCGGGCAGAAGCCATCGATTCCTGAAAGAAATGTAAGTTTGAAATGTCAAATCAGCAATTTATCTATTCATATGTATTTTCCGATTTTTACATTTTAACTATGTTTCTTTTCTATCCACAGGTAGTCGCTAGTACGCCCGCATGTAGCAGCTGGGCTGCGAAGCCTACGCCGCCTTCACAGAGAGTAAGTAATAGAAAATCATTTTAGTCATATAAAATAACATGATTAGATTACTAACTTAGGTCACATGCATACATTCAAATTCGAGAGGAATTTAAAATGTATTTTCCCTTGTAGAGCTACCGATCGCTCTCTCTAAAGAAGAGCAGGCAATCGAATTTCCTCGGCTTAACACCTGCAACGACATCGTCGATGGAGGAAAATGAGGAGCGCCCGTACTCCATCCGGGAGTCCTCTTCAGATGAAGAAAATGTAAGTATCAATCATAGGAATAGGCTAATAATCCTAACTATCATGTCGTCACATCGAACTCGTGATGTTATGTCCCTTTCATTTATTCAAATCTCTGTTTTTTTCCAGCAACAGTTGACACTTGTTTCGGAAGAGGAGATTCCGTTCTCCCAAATCCGCGCCTCACCCAATATTGATGTCTGCTTCCCACCGTCTCCAATTCTCCACCGCGTCCCAACACCACCTCAGCCACCAATGACTAACAACTGGGTCCCATCGTCACCACCTGCTCCTACGCCGATGCCCAACAGTCCAACACCGACAGTAATCCTCCCAACTTGTGATCCAACGTTCAACTGCGACCTCGATGCGACAGTTGAATCTGTGCTCGAGGTGGTCGAACCTCGTTCGACGGAGGACAAAGTGCGTCACCTTGAACGTAAGTTGCGTCAACAAGAGGAACGCGAGACGGCTCTTCGCGCTGACTACAAGTCTTTGCTTGAGTCGTTCCGCAACATTTCGCAGGCTAACCTGCAACTGTCGCAATCGATAGTGAAGCGTGAAACAATAATGCACGTTGAGCTATCGAAAGCGGCAGTTATCAACAAAGTGCGCATGACACATGTCGATGACTTCTCAAGGTGTCATGGACATTGTGCTCACGTCAAGGTGACGCATAGTGACATTATCAAGTGTCAATCTCTTTGACTTCTACCTTTGGAAAAAAATAATTACTTGTACACTTTGTATGTCTTCTTATTTATGTATTTAAGTGGAAATATAAGTCTTAGGTTGAAAACAAAATCCATTGGTCGACGTCACTGGTTACGTAATATAATATGTAGACAGTATATAAGTAGACGCAAATTGTTAATCCTCAACGATCATCATGGTTGTCTGCTCTAAGTGTGGAAAGAAGTTTACAATTGTTAGCAATTTAACGCGTCATGAAAAATTTTGCAAGCTAGGAATAAAGCATAAATGTAGTAATTGTCCATATGAAACCAGTAGGAAAGATAATTTAAAAAGACACAATCTCGTATGTTGCAGTCAAGAAGGAATAGGAACAAATAATTCTAATTCATCAACTTGTAGTAGTCATGTTAGGGACATTCCAGATAGCGCTTTAAATAATGATGAAGCTTTTAGGCATTGCTGCTCTCACTGTGGTAAGAATTATAATAGCACAAGTAGATTCCGTCAACACAATAATATACATGATATGAACATTGAAATGAGTAGTCACAATAATTATGGAACACTCACCCTTAGTGAAAGCGCCTTCAGCGGACGTGCTCGCGTGTATGACATTACACCAACCATTCAAACAATAGATGTAACATCTTTTTTATTCAACATGCGAACCTTACTAGAAAATTTAGTTAATGACCTGCGAACTAGTCTTCAACTACGTGGTCAATTAATTGCTCAAATTCGCTATGTCCGTTCTAATCCTCAAGAGGAAGAAACTTTTCTCGCGCACTTCACCTCATTATCATCAAATTATATATATGACTTTGACACATGGTTTCAGGATAATTTAAATAGTTTATCAAATCATGTTTCAACTTTTGCAAATAGAGGAAGCAATTGGGTTGTTGATAAAGTAGTAAATGTAGAATTCAATTTAATTTCAACTCCTCTACTATCTGGTGGTAAAATGACTACTTTACCTAAAAAGTTAAGAAGTTCTAAAGCTGTAATAAATGTAAATTCAAATTCAAATGACTGCTTCATGCATTCTATCTTGTCAATTATTCACTACGATGAAGTTACTCATTCAAAGATAAACGAGGTAAACTCATATAGAAAGTGGACATCTGAATTGGTTATGGATGACATTTCCACACCAGTGTCAATAAAGGACATTCCTAAGTTTGAGAAAAACAATGACATAAAAGTAAATATCCACTTGTATGAAAATGGTCTCAAGGGAGTAAGATACAATAGCAATTTCATCGGTAAAAGAACCGTTTATATTTTGCTAGTGCTACATAACGGTTTTGCACATTATTGCGGCATACGAAAATTATCTAGATTATATAGCAAATTTTACACAAGTCGCAAGATTTTTTGTGAAAGATGCACTCAATCCTTTTCAAAGAGAAGCGTTTTAGAACGACATTTTCAATTCTGTAGTCGTGGTAAGGCGCAAATAGAAAAAATGCCCAAACATTTAGAAGTTCAGATAAGTAGTACTGAGCACCAACTCAGTCCACCTTTAGTCATATACGCCGATATCGAGTGTTTAATAGAAAACAAAATTCATAAACCTGCGGCTGTAGGTGTGTACCACGTCTGGCATGAGGCACTTCAGTCAACCTACAATAACACCTATTATCTGTTTGAAGGGGAAAATTGCATCGCTGAGTTCCTAAATCATTTAGAAGACGTTGTCCAAAATTTATATGATAATCAAAATGTCATGACCAGAATGCCGATGCGATTGACAGCAGTGGAAGATATTGCTCATAAAAATGCAGAAAATTGCAATAAATGTAAGATAAAATTTAGTGAAGATATATCAAAAGTTAGTGATCACGATCACATAACCGGAAAGTACAGGCAAGCATTATGTTCAAAGTGCAATTTGCGATTAAGATTGAATCGACGAGAGCTTCCTGTTTTCTTTCACAATTTCAAAAACTATGACAGCCGTATTGTTTGTTATAAAGCAATTGGTAAAAAGAAATCTTGGAAGTTAGATGTTATTGCAGCTACTGCTGAGAAATATATTACTCTATCATCAAAAATTCCAGTAAGCGAATATAATGGAAAGCCTGTATATTTTAAATTGAAATTTTTGGACTCATATCAATTTCTGAGTGCATCGCTTGGTGAATTAGCCAAAAGTCTGAAAGTCTACAAACATGTAGAAGCGCTGCGAAATGAATTTCCAAAATTAACTGATGATATTCTTTACGAAAAAGGAGTGTTTCTGTACTCATATTTTAGTAGTTTGGCAACTCTAACGGAGCTCTGTCTTCCTCCTCAAAGGGAATTTTACAACGATCTTACTCTTGAGCATTGCAACGATATAGATTATGAGCACGCGAAAAAAGCATGGAATGCGTTTAATTGCAAAACATTTGGAGACTACATGCTTGCATACCTCAAGTTAGATGTCTTGCTGTTGGCAGACATTTTTGAGACATTTAGGAAATTAAGTCAAGATGAAGATCAAGTAGATCCAGTTCATTTTGTTAGCCTTCCTCACCTTAGCTTCATATCAGCATTGAATTTCGCTTCGAATGATCCCCCACACTACATTCAAGATGAGAGCATGTATAATCTTTTTGAGAGGGGGATTCGAGGAGGTATGACGTTTACAAATATTCATAGAGCGCGTGCTCGTATTTCAGAGTTGCAAAACAATTCACAAGACAGCCGTCATTTAGCATATTTAGACGTCAACAACCTTTACGGTTCGTCGCTAAGTGAGAATCTCCCACATTCAAACTTCAAATGGCTTGATGAAGGTCAAGTAGTGTATTTCTCAAATGAGGAAAACATTCAAAATATTGATAGTGAGGCTGATATAGGTTATGTCTTTGATTTGGATTTAGAATATCCTTCAGACATTCACGATGACACGGCTGATTTTCCATTAGCTCCAGAAATGCAATTGGTAGAGCAAAAAATGTTTTCTACATATATGAAAAATTTCTATGAAACTTTAAGACCAAATATGTTTCACAAGCACAAAGAAACTGTTGCTGCATCAGTTCGATCGAGAAAATTATGTTGTTCATTACTCGATTCTAAAATTCTACCTCTCTATGGGAATGAAGATAAAGAAGGTCCATGCTGGAATCCAGTTCACACAAAAATCGTGGCTGAGACAATATATTGATATGAATTCGCAGAAAAGAGCTCAATCAAAATATGATTTTGAAAAAGCGTTTTATAAATTAAAAAACAACTCCCTGTTTGGTAAGACTATGGAGAATGTGAGACGTCGGAGGAACTTCAAATTAGTAAATACAACATTGCAACTATCTAAATTGGCCAATCATCCCCTATATGTCCAGCATAAGATATTCGATGAAGATTTAGTTGGTATGGAACTGTATAAACCTTCAATAGTTCTAAATAAACTAATTTATGTTGGTCAAGCAGTTCTTGACTATAGTAAATTAGAAATGTACCAGTTGTACAGGGTCTTCCAGATAAATCTGGACTATTTTCAATCTAAGCTGCTGACAGACAAATCGGTTATAAGGGAACATCTGTGTGTTTCTACATTACTACTATGTCTATGCCGTCACGTGATATCGCGTTCACCGCTGTTACTACGTTAACCTGTCATGCGTGCGCATTACAAGTAAGCGTATCTGAAACAGTGTGCGCGCAAATTGACTTAAATTTGAATTTTTCAATCATGTCTCGCGAGTTGGAGCGACGTGCAGCGGTTTTGGAGGGTCTGCGTGCTGGTAAAACAGCTACCGAAATCATTGCTTTCTTTGGTCACTCAAAGTCCTTCGTCTACAACATCCGGAAGGACTATGAGGCTGCACCAGACAAGGACCAAGTGACAGCAGAGAGGAAGCCCCACAAGCGGCGGTCCGAAGACTTCCTGGAGGAGTTGAAGACCAACATTACCGAGGATCCAGGACAGTCGATGCGGCATCTGGCTCAGAAGATGGACGTGGCCCGTTCGACCATCCACAGGTCCGTGCACCAAGACCTCGGCTTCCAGTCGTTCGTCCTACGAAGGCGCCAGCTGCTGACGGAGGCTACGCGCGAGAACCGGATGGTGAAAGCCCAGGCCCTGCTCAACGACCTGAGGCGGAACAGCCCTGGACTGCTGAGGTTCTTCTCCGATGAGAAGAACTTCATCCAGGACCGTAAGGTGAACCGCCAGAACGACAGGTGGCTGTGCAGGACGTTCCTGCTGACGTTCCAACAGTGATGCACAGCAAGCATCCGGCATCCGTCATGGTTATTGGTGTCGTCAGGAGCGATGGTGACGTCATGCCGCCTCACTTTGAGAAGGGACTGCGCCTCAACGCGGATGCCTACATCGACGTCCTGGACTCGGTGGTGAAGCCCTGGATGGATCAAGTCGCCAACGGGAGAGACTACGTGTTTCAGCAGGACTCCGCGCCAGCCCACAAGGCAAGGAAGACCCAGGCCTGGTGCTACGAGAACTTCCCGTACCACTGGTCCCCCGACCTCTGGCCTCCTAGCTCTCCAGACTGCAATCCTCTCGACTACTACGTGTGGAGCGTGGTTGAAGCAGGTGTCAACAATAACCCTCACAGCACTTTGGGAGCTCTGAAAAGCAGTAGTGTCCAGGAAATGGGACAAATTGACAGAGGAACCCTGGCCAAGGCCTGCTCCAGCTTTAGGCACCGCCTTGAGATGGTAGTGGAGGCCCAGGGCGGCCATTTTGAGTGAAGTTGACTTAAATAACTTTTTTTGGTCTTGTTTTTACAAAATAAATGTGTTTTGGCACTAAATGGAGCTGTTTTGATTTGTCTTACAGTTAAAATCAATCATAGTTGAAAAGATGATTAAAAGTCCAGATTTATCTGGGACACCCTGTATTATAAAGATTTAATTAGATGTCCACTGATAAATAGAGCACGTCTTTGTGGAGGTGATACCGATAGCTTTTTCCTATGTCTATACACCTCACCATCTGTTCGTCTAGAGGATATATTCCTGTATTTCGGTGAAAAATTTGATTCCTCAAATTATGATGTGAATCACTGTTTATTCAATTACAAACAAGGCTAGACTCGGTTGTTTTAAGGATGAGTGCGCGGGAAAGTTGCTTGAGGAGATGGTTCTTTTGAAACCAAAAATGTATTCAATGAAATTTCTAGATTCAACACATCATAGCATTAGGCGAGCAAAGGGTATACAGAGAGCAGTGGTTAGACGCATAGAACATAGTGACTATAGAAATGTTTACTATAGTGAGAAAGATACCAATGAGCAAATAACCGTCATAAATTCAAAAAACCACATAGTTGAAACAAAAACGTTTAGAAAGCGAGGGCTCTCACTTTGGGAAGATAAGCGCTGCTGGATAAATAAGAACTTATCTTTACCATATGGACACTATAGCCTTGGACTTCCTCCTCCGTCAAAAAGACGAAAATGTCTTCCCACAGCAGGTGATGTAGCATAGCGGATAGAACAACGGTAGAATCAAAAAAAAATAACACGTAGGTAGTAAATATTTGAGTGTACATTTCTACATCTTTCCGATATGTAGAAATTGAATTTGAATACATAACAGCATTCAGCATCCTTCCGATATGTTGATTTGCAAACATAAACTAACTTTAGGCAATTATCAGATTATAATAATTACATTAAGAATAACTTCAAAATATGCCTCATTATATCAGAACATGGAAGTTAAGTGACAGACAAAAAATTCACCTAACAGATTCAAGCAAAATAGTTTTTCGACATTCTGTAACAAATAGTAGAAATCATCGTGGTTTTGCTAATCTGATTGAGCGACATGATACTCGGATGAAGATTCCTCTGGATGAAAAGGTATGGATAAAATATGATTCAACTGTCAAACTTTACGTATGTTCATCCAAGAGGAAAGACGTTGATCATCGATTTTTCGTTTCAGTGACGTCACATGGGGTTCCTTTATAAAGGAGATTCTACCAAGTATAATTTCATTCGTCAGAGATGGACGACATCAGTCAGATGAAAGTGGTGAATCGCATGGTGGTTACAAAAGTAAACTCAAAACTCAATCTACATCAAATCGAGCGAGACATACCCAACAGAAATCAATGGCTAATAGTGAAGAAGAGGCGAAAGCCGACGACGAGTTTGTATCTGGGGCGACCCACAATGTTGACATGGAGAATCTTGAAGAAGGAGAAATCCATGACTGTCCTTTTCTTTCCTAATGGAACAGTGCAGTGTGTTGGGTGCTTCGATGATTGTGATCTCAATTACTTACACTCCGTGTTGGAAATACTATTACGGGATAAATTACCTAATTGGAAAGTAAAAACCATGACAGTGTTATGCGAATTGAATTATCGCTATGACTTTCGCAAAGTTTCCTCTACGTACAATCTTACTTATGAGGTGGAGTTATTTCCTGCTGCGCAAATGACAAATTGGCATCCTTATCACGTTCACGTGTTCCACAATGGGAAAGTTGTGATAACTGGCATTAAAGATTTGAAAGTTGTATCCCAAATAATAAGTGATTTGAAAAATTATTTTGTAAAAAGTTGATGGACTGTTGTAAATAGTTTGTAAATATACATTTCAATTGTGAAACTTTGCTCTCCCTCTAAACATTACGCTCTGGGAAATAAAACGAATTTTGCATACATAATGAATTTATTACAAGACTGAGTTCATATAATTGTTGAGAATTACATCGTTTTTAGCACAATTTCTAGAGAATAATCGAATAACACTTTTATAGTCACTTTTCAAAGGTCGTTCATTAACAAAATACAGTACGTAGCCCCCACACATAAGGGATCTATTACTTTGGAGTGGGAACGATGTCACTTTCTTTCTAGTCCATGAGAATCTATTCATCCATATTGATATATCATGTAATGGTGGCTGATTGAGAGAGTCAAAATATTCAGCTACTCTATTGCGATTTATGTACACGGCAACCCAATGTTTACCACGAAGATTAACCGTGTCTGTATTTATAATCAGAGAACAGGGATATGACTGAATTGATGTAGGTAGTTCATCTCTTGGGAATACATTGAGAAACAATTTCTTGGAATAGGGATGAGCTTTCTTCATTAAGTTTAAGATTTCCACATTACTGAGGTTGCTCATCTCTGATAGTTGGCCAAGACGTCTCTCAATCTAGTAATTTCAATGCTGCTGTCATAGATTGCGTAAAGTAAACCCGTTACAGGAACTTTCAAAGGATCCGCAAATGTGAGTTCCAATCGAAGGTTACCAGCTTTTGTAACATCCACATTTTCCCCAGTTATATCACAATCTGCTTTGAGGTTGTATAATATATAGAAGTAGCCATTCTTATACATATCCATCGTAATACCATTTGAATCGTCAGTGTTGAACATGTCTAGTGCCATGAAGGTAGAGCAATATTCGCGAACAAAATTGTTTTCCTTAAAATTCGGTTGATAGGCCTTACAAGCAACTGAATTGCCATCTGCGAATAGACCGAGTTTCGTGATACCAAAATGTTGAAAATGAAACGGATTCTTCTGAAAGTTACCACAAAATGATTCATTTTCTACAAACGCGATGTACACCGCCTTCGGTAGGGCAATTGGAAAGAGGTTGGGATAATCAAAAGATGAGGTAGTCGCCGGAATCGTAAAAGTGGTTAGTACACTATGATTGACTGGATATATAGCATTGTGGTTCTTCAGTCCTACAGCATGTTGATTGATGACTGTGGGATTCATTTTTACTCGCCTTACATTGAGGACAGCTTCCGTTATGTGTACATCATAGGATGCAGCAGGTCCGAATGACATCAAAGCAAATTTTGATTTAGCACGAACAAATGTCAATCGCATTTGTACTTGAGATAGGAGGTATCTCGATTGACGGAAAAAATCAAGATAGACAGGACCTTTTAGATGTAGTTCAGCTGAATCAGCAGTTAATTCCACACGCTTTTTCAAACCATTATTAGCGAAATCATCGAACTTACCAGACTGATCTGTAAACCAACCAACAGCTTGTAAGTGCGTTTGGCCTGGTTTTGAAACTGAGTCAATGTATATAAGTAAGCTCCATATGGAAATGATGAATCTCCTCCTTCAATCTGCTTATTATTTAGTGATAAAGTGACATCTGAGAAGAGACTGGCAATTGGGAGATTAATCAACCCCACTTTGTCCTTAGAATCAATGTTAGTACCATCAGTTTTTTTAATTTGTACACACAATTCCAAGTCAATAGACTGACAGTCGATGTAGTCGTCAGCATTAGCAGTAACATCAAACTGAATAGGTATGTCATTACCCACAATATTTGTTGAGGGAAAATAGTCAACAATTCTCGACGAAATTATGTCAGTTTGCTGGGGTGATGTATCAAAAAAGCAGAAAGCTGAATTGATAGTCGATTGCATTTCGCTCAGTTTAGAAATACGTTAATCTCCTTCGTTTCGACTTATTTCCAACTGATTTCGATTTCCGCTTTCGCTTTCGCTTTCTTGTCTTCTTCACAGGAAGCTTCGATCTAGATTTCCTAACTCTTCGTCTTTGCTTAGTAACTCGACCGGATCCAACTTGTCTTGTTGCGCCTCTTACGAACAGGTCGTCTCGACTTTGTTAGGTCATCCAATGCATCAATAGCTGATTGCTGAGCACGGACTTTCATTGATTCTCCTATATCCGCTCCTTGGAGTGCATCCGCAGCAACATTTGCACCAAAATCTAAAGCTCTGTTTCCTACGCGTTTCATCACTGGCAACGCATAGCGTTTAAGTCCAGGAAGTAATGCACGCTTTAATGCACCAAATATTCCTCCTCCTACTTGTCGCCTACCTCCAGCAAATACGGGATATCCGCTTTGATATGATGGTCTGCTATAAAAGCCTATCATTGTAAATTTTGAATTCTGAAGAATTTCACAATAGCGTAAAACCTTAGTCTCGATTCTTAATATGTAGTGTCAGCACAGTAACACCACCATAGAATGGAACAATTTCACCCGCATCATCATGAATTGAAATGTCGATTCTATTGATAACACTTCGATTGATCGGTAAATACATTTTGTTGATGAATTCACGATTGATTAACTGCTTCCGGACGGATGATAGGGGAAATGTGCGTAGCAATGGAGCCTCGATGTCACCAACTCTAGTATACTCAACAATATTGCAGTAAATATATAAGTTACTGATGTCTCTCTCTAATGAAGGTGCTGAATTACCAATGGTTGTACCTTCATTTATTGTGAATTTTGAGAACCCTAGAATTGTTGCCAACATCTTGTCGAGCTTAATGAGATAATTTCTCCCTACTTTTAAAACCATTCGCTTCTTTAAGGGATCATATGAAAAGAAGTACTCATCTGCGTTGAGGTAGTGTGCACCATTTTCATTCAGTTTTGTACAAATTTCCGATGGTGTGTTTAGATCTTCAACGTTTAAATTGACCCTCCTTACTAGCTCAGTTGAGGTACTGAATTCGTCAGCCAGTATTTTATCGGAATATACATTGATGTGCCATGCGTCGTTTGTTGCTGTCTTTAGTTTATTGGAATTCAACTGAATCTTATATGTATCATTTAATTCTGTCAAACACGGTGGACTATGAGGATGCTTGAATAGTCTCTGAATTTCAGATCCGAATTCAATAACAGCGGAATTAGACTTTTCCAAAGGTGTCTTTTTAGTGAAAACAAGAAATTCTACCTCCATTTCAGCAGTAAAAAGAGTTACTTTCTCTTTCTTATATTCACAAGTCATTAAACTTTCTGGCACTGATCCTTGAAACTTTCTTGCAACGTCTTCAATATTTTTAATAACTTCAAATTTTTCCTTGACGCGGACACTCCTTTTCTGTAGTGCATACAACGGTGCAATTCTACATTGAAAATCACTAACTGTTCTCTCAGCTTTCCATCCAAGTCCATTATACCAATGTAGAGATGAAAATGTAGTTCTGGGAAACCCTAGAGTGTGTGCCAAATCTCTACCTAATATTAGCAGAACATGCTTCCTCCCTTCTTTCAATAATTTAGTTGAGCCTTTTACAACTGGCTTGAAGAATCTATTTAAAGTGAGAGTGAAGAGATCGTTTATTCGTCGGAACATTTTACCAAATTTCATTCTCTGTATCTTGCAAGCTGAGTGTGGGAACTGTAGAATTGAAGGAAGACGTTGCATATGCCTTTTTAATTTTGATCATGTTCTTGACAGACGGTAGCGATGGTGAGAAAGGATGTAAAGTAAGATGATGAAAATCCCATGTTCCATGTAGACCATTCTGAAATAGGCGAAAACAATCATCCTTTTCACGTACTTCCGTGTGTATTTCAAAATAATTATTCGTTAACAAACTAATATCATTGTAATATGTGACTTCAGTTAATGCGACTTCGTGAGGGCCACTCAGATAAAGAGGCTTGGCAAACTCAACCGAATACTCCGATGGTTTGTTCTCTGGAAATATCTTGGGATTGCTGTTGCTCGGGAGAATGATGTTGAACTCAGCAGACGACATTATTGGATATAATGTGGGATCAGTAGTCATTCACCAATATTAGCTTAAAAGCTTCTAATGTCTCCTACTACCACATTTCTCAAGTCTTGATGGGCTATCCAACTGTTGAACGAGTCAGGATATCCCTTCCATTTGACGAGATATTTTCTATGATTACCATGTCCTTTCCTCTTAACTATTCTATCTATCATATACACTTCTTCACTCCGATCAACCACTTGTAATTCATATGAGTAGAATTTCCCTTCAATTGGATTACCATGATAGTCTATTAACTTATACATTGTTGGTTTAAATTTTTTATTTACTTCATCAACAAAGAATTCTTCTTCGGTCCAGTTCGGTAGATAGCCCTTCTCGAATGTAGACTTCACTTTAGAGATGCGAACTCTATCACCAACGTTGATTTTCTTCTTATCGGTAGTTGTTTTTGGTGCCTTGCCATACAGACGAAGCCACAAATCCATAGCATTATCCCGAGTGTCGTCGATTGGACGCATCTTTATAATCCGATGATAGCTCTCATTGTAATTTCTCACGAACTTCTGTAAATCATCTATCCAGACATGTGTATTTTTAGCACTGAAATACCGCCATATCTTTGTCTTGAGTGTACGATTGAACCTCTCAACCATCGCAGCTTTGTAAGCACTTTTAACACTAAACAGTTCAATGTCATATCGCTCAAGTAGACCACGAACGTGGGAATTTTCGAATTCCTTTCCTTGATCTGTATGTATTCTTTGTGGGATCCTCCCTTCATTTAGAATACTTTGAAAAGCCGCCTCAACTTCTGCTCCTCTCTTGGATTTCAAGGCGCGAACCCAAGCATATCGTGATAAAATATCTATTACGGTTAGGATGTACTTGTAACCGTCATTGTATTGAGATATCTGCTGCATATCAGCCAAATCTGCTTGCCATTGACTGTCAATATTATTGACAACATATCTCCTAGTTGGAAACCGCTTCCTCGCATCCTTGTGTAGCGTGTAGGTTGGTTGACTCTTCAACCATTTCTTCACTGTCTCTATTCGTACACCTGCTGCACGGGCTAAAACGCTCGGACGACTGAAGCTTGCGGGATGATTGATATCGTAGTAGATTTGTCTCAGTTTTTCTGCTGCGCTCATCCTCCTTATTCTGGCGACTCGCTCGAGTATTACTTGCACAGCAACTGCTAACGCAATTGATATCAACTTCTATACCCTCTTCTCCTTTATTATCGAGCGCAGACTTCAAACAGCAGCAAATTTTCTGCATAGACATGATATGGGAAGCAATTTCACTGTTATTTGCCTAATATTTGCTATAACTTTTCGGTGTTCGTGTTGAACGTCTCCCTCTTCTCTTCGGAGTTGGAGACGTAGCAGGAGAAACAATGGGTTCTCGCTTGACTGTGGTAACTACTTTTTCTTTTGAAGAATCGGTTGCCAACACTTTATTCAGTTCATTTATAGTTGGTCCTCCGATTATATTATGGGGGACGTTGTGATTAGATAGAACTTTTTGAAAGTATTCCCATCCTTGTGGAGCACCCAGCTTTCGCCTTACATCTCTCACAGCATATTGTAGAAGATCATCGATGTGACTGTTCCTAATTACATCACCGTTTTCTTTTATTATTTCTCCTCGCTCATTGAACTTTACGTGGGGATCAATAAAATCAAACAACCTTTCAGCTCGCATGCGATATGCTCGAGGAGTTGAAAGAGTTATGAATTTGCGCAGCTTTTCCCTAATATGTCGTCTTTCCTCTAAATTCTCAGCCTGTAACTGCATTCGTCGATAAGGATCCTCAATCTTTTGAATTTCCCTATCCTGTTGAGATAATTGCTTAAGTTGATCTGTAACCGGCTGATCCACATTTTTAGCTTCCTGAATATTTCTTGTCATTGATAGCTGTAGATATTCCTCTTGAGGAATGACAACCATTCTTGAAAAACTCATATTGAAAATGTCATAGTAGCTGAAGCACATATGTATTGCCTAAAACTGTCATTGGTCCAATTAATTAACTGTTGACAGTGAATACTATCATTGCATCTCCAGAGTTTGGTATAATATTAGTTCGAAATCGAAATCGCTCTGGGCATTCTTGCGTTAAATCAATGAAGAGGTAGCCATGTGGCTTCTTCGTCACTTCATCATATATTTTCGAAAGAGTTTTAGGCTGCTGAGGTAATATTTGTCGACTCAAATGATGTATCTGACTACTATCTCTTGGATTCTTGAAAACCACCAAATAGTGTGTATTAAGACTTCTAGTTCTGTGCTCTTTTCCTCCATCAAAGATATTTTGAGTGATGTAGATGATAAAAGCTTGGCTATGGTGTGCTGTTTGAATAAACATTTCAGTTACATCTTTTGAAGATTTGCTTTCGCGAAGTAGATCATCCAACACGATCAAATCACCTGCTCGGATATCCTCAGTTGGTGGTAGCCCCTGTTTTACTTCGTATCCCTGCTGTCGAAGTGCAGAATGCAGATCTGGTTGAAAAATACCGTAGTACCATTTAACCTGTTTTATTTTCTTATTAAACATCTCATCTCTGTATTGCAGTAGCTGAGTTACAAAACTTGTTTTACCAGACTGACTTGGTCCGGCCACACACATTGTACGGTCAGTGAATAGTCGAAAATCTGTCATTTCAGAGTCATTCAATATCATCATCATCATTTACTAACACCCATTATTTTGCTTAGTTAGAACTTAAAACATGTAAATTATTTCCAAACAAGTTTTATTGAAACGATAAACAGTTGTTTTAATTTACCACATTTGAGTGTCTTCATCGAGGGTAGAATCGAAGGAACTCTTCAAGTCAGGTTGTGCATCCTGTCGCTTCAGTTTTAGCTTCATGCTGTCCCTCGATCTGCGCGTCCTTTTCTTGCTTTCATCAACCTCCTTGGCTTCTTTTGCATCGTTTGATTCTTTCGGCTGACTTGGTGTAGCAATGTCTTCAATATGAATTAAGCACTTGTCAATTGGTAATGGTTCATAAACCAATTGTAGAACCTTCATCTGAAGAGAAGCCAATTTACCAGTTGAACAATGAGCGCCAATGTAAAGTCCAGTAACGTGTACCAAGCCCATGTATCGCCCACGCTTGAGATCATCACAATCCATTGGGTTTGACAGCACATCAAACGCTTGGAAATGGTCAGATAATTTTAAGAAGAGAGTATCAAACTCAGGTAGATCTTTGAATCCGCTCCCTTCCTCCAACTTCTTCTTCCAATGTACCGGAGCACTGTCAGGTAGTTCGACACATTCCTTTGCGAATGAATCAATCATTTTTAGTATAGTTTGCTGCCATTTAGGAAATGTGACACGCATTTGTCTTAGATTGCTGTAGCTAGACGATGACATCCCCTTGCTATGAAAAAATGGAACTTGTAAATATAATCCATCATCACCATAATTAAGCGTTTGAAAATAAAACGTGTTTCCGATTCCTTGAACCTTACGCGTTGGTCTAAATTTCAAGAGATCGCGACCAACAGCGTCGCCTTCTTCCTTAATTATGTGCATTTTAAGAGACATTTTGTTGTTGTACTCACACTGACGGATGATCACTTGAAAATGACTACTGAAAGCTCGCACGTCTATCTTATATAGCCTTCAATCAATGTCAATGAGTAATCGATGACGTGTCGACTTCTGATTTGTTGGCTTTATGCCAGCAATGCAACACCTGTAATAATTCTTCCTAGAGGACTGTCAAGCACTTTGGAAATACTATTACTGATGTCATTTAGCATATCCATAAAGCCACCACCTCCATGTTGAATCATATTTCTCCTGACTTTATCACTACCCCTAGGATTCGAAAATTTGCGAATGTTTTTGATAGACCTAGGATTCAACAAAGGCTTGTATATTGGAAGACACTTGTGAATTGTAAAGGCCAAATCACGTATGAAGTCATCACTTGAATTTTGAATTAATTCACACTTCCTCCGATTATTATGTATTTTATTCAATTTCCGCAATGCCTTCTTAAACTGACTTGAAGGTTTAAATGACCGTTTCTTTCGGGGAAAAGACCGTCGTTTTATTTGTACAACCATATTTCTTTTTTTTACAACAATGAATGAGAAGAAAGCGAATAACATTATTGCTTAATACATACAATGATGATAATTCAAACTACAAATAGCATTGTTGCTCAATACATACATGTAATACACAATGTCACTTCAAACATTGACAGATGGTAGTTTATAGTCATCAATGTCACTTAAGGTTTGTTTCGTTGCAATTATCAACTGTTTAAGATCACTCATTAAGTCCATCGAGAGGGGACAACACCTACAACATGACATTTGGGCGTACAAACGCAGAAGATTCGCATAGTATGCTCAAAACTTAGCAGTGTCATCTCGGTCCAGCGCCGCCACGTTGATGCTGACGGATGGTGGACCAGCAAATACGTCAACTTTCAATTTTACACCATCTTCTTCATAATGGCTGAACGTTATCAGGTCATGCAGGCATGTGTTGAAATATCGCGTTCTGTTATAGCAATAACAGCGAGAATGAGCAGGAATTGTCTCAGTTCCACTTAGTGGTTGGAACACTTCTTCAAGCCAAAATTTGGTCACTCTTGTCAGCACTTCAATCAATGCGTTCATTAGGATATTCTGCACCTCAACGTTGTCTTCACACTTGAAGAATTTGACAATGTCCTCCATCAAATCTACTAAGTCAGCTTTGTAACCTGTTACGTCGTCACTACAATAAAATATAAATCCTTTGAATTTCTTGCCTTGATGAACAAGTGCTACAGGGATATAGCTGCTGAAGGTCATGCTCAATCTTGTTCAATGAATGAATGAATGAGTGAAACGAGAACCATTATCTCTCTCTCTCTCTTATAGCCAGGCTAAAGCAATAATGACCAATGAAAAGCGAGCTTGATGAGTCATCATGATATATACACATTCGTATATGATGTTACAAACCCTTGACAAAGAGGACATTTCTTTATATAATTATTCTGTTTATGATAACAATGAGAACATAAAACAAAGTGTTCACATGGGACCAAGAGAATGGACCTTGGTCGTTCAAAGCATTCAACACAGTTCACTTCGCACAGCAATTTAAATGTCTCGTTTTCCAATTTTCGCCTCTCATCCAAATGAATTCCATGGTCTGCCGAAGAACTTGGAGAAATAATTTTTGACGAATGTCTCTCTTCTGATCTCCCAGTCACGTCTCGCTGTTTCAAATATATTGCTGTCTTAAATTCAGGTATCTCATTATAATTTGATGGCGAAAAATCTTCTATCCAACTGTGATCTAAATTTGGTCTTGTAGTACTTTCAAGTAAATCCATTAACCGCGCAATTAGTTCGCCAGCTCGGATGGTTTCATTTAAGTTTGTAACTGTTTTTATAGCTCGCAATGAAAAACCAAGATCTCTTGCAACAATCCATGATGTTGGACGACCATTCATCATATATATATATATATATAGAGTGTGATAGAAATTTGACAAAAGAACACAAAATAGAAATGAAGGATTCAATGGTCACAATGGTCACAATTGTCTCAATCGAACACAAACCATAATAATAATAATAATAATAATAAACAATTCTCCATGCATATAATATATATGTATAGATATAGATATATAGATATATATATATATATATATATATATATATATATATATATATATATATATATATATATATATATATATATATATAGATAGCCTTCAACATAATCATTCAAAAAAAAATAACAAGTTCAGCATTAGAACATCTGCGTACTCATCCTCAACACAATTAGAACATTACGTACTCATCCTCAACACAATTAGAACATTATGTATTCATCCTCAATACAATTAGAACATTACGTATTCATCCTCAACACAATTAGAACATTATGTATTCATCCTCAATACAATTAGAACATCTGCGTACTCATCCTCAACACAATTAGAACATTATGTATTCATCCTCAATACAATTAGAACATCTGCGTACTCATCCTCAACACAATTACAGCAATCCTCAACGTTTCAATCCTCACACTTTGCCATTCATGTTCAAATTAACAACTCTAGAACATTTAAAAGTACCTAACCGAACTCACATCATCAACACATTACACTATTCTCTTCACAACTAACACAAAACAGTACACTTGTGTTCGCAATCAACACTTCAAATAACAGACGACTACAACCACAAGATCAAGTTTAAAAACAAATCGGTACATTAGGTTCCAATTCAAAATGTACTAATCCTGTTCGGTACATTTAGGTTCCAATTCAAAATGTACTAATCCCGGGACAGCATGAGCCCTTTTAATACTACTGTTCCTATATTGCTTGTCCTGTGTTCGCTAACATCCCGAATTATCTTAAGCTGAAAATTATGGGAGTCGAACGTCGGGCTTCCAGGATAATCGGGCAGGAGATCGTACCATCTATAGACACAATGATTGACAAATCCTGCTCGACGTTGCTGCGCCAAGTATGTGAGGACTCTTGCCACCCGCTCAGAGCTTTACACGAAAACGATCCTTACGCAACGCTTGTCCGATCCGTCGTCCGCCCACAAAAACACTTCGTCTGAAATCTTCTTTCCTGCGTTATTGTACATGATCCCTTTCTTTTGTCACTTGATGCATCATTATGTCACGTTATGTGTTATGTAAATTCTAGTCTACCGAATCATGTATGTGGACTCAATAAAGTTTATTATTATTATTATTATTAAGATCGATGAAACAAAAGGAGTGTCAAGAATACTGGCAGAATATTAAATAGAAATTTGATAATTGATTTGGAAATCGGATGTTGATAGATCCTGAAGCAACTGAGATATCTCATATCTAATTACAAAAAAATTAGATGCAGCACCGAGCTGGGAAAGCAATTTTCATTATATTTCTGAATAATTAGTCTTTTAATTAAACCTTGTGTGGCATTGGAAAATTGTCAGAATTTATGTAACATCACTATACACTTTATTCACTTAAATCACAAATGAATCAACATGTACAAAACCGAATTTTTATAGCTTAACTTATAAACAGAGCAAAGGTACAAATAGAAAATTTCAGCAACCAGCAGCCAAGATGGAAGTTGCGTTCCCAAGTACCACTTCCATCGAAAGAAGTTCCAACAGACACCGAGGCTCACGTGCGTCTCCAGAAGCAGCCGCAATACGTTGACCCAGCTCTCGGATGATCAATTCTGGCGACTGTCCTGGAACACCGGTAGTTTCGAAAACGACCGGCTCCAAGAGATCCGAGTATTTCTTGCGTTTGGCGGCTAAGGCTTTGTGGCATGGATATTGATTTGATTGGTCACCCAAGAAACGTAAGTTGTGTTGCACCTTTCAATGGCAAATGCTTGCCTCTATTGACTTGAAATATTTACGTGTGCTTCAATCATGCAAGTTATCATTAGGCTTAAAATATTGATAGATTAGAGATCGATGTTGCGAAGAAATCGATCTCCATTCAGGTTTACACTGACATCTCAATATTTCAATGTCATTGTGACTTACGATGATAAGTATGGGTCACTTCTTGCTTGCTTCTGCTAAAACAATTCAACTCTATCAAATATAAAATCGTCGGCCGTGACTGACAAGTGCAACTGACACTTTGATAGGCATCAAACAGATGCTATTTAGTAATGAAACAGTTAGCAAGAGAGTCTATGTTAATGGTCGTCTACGATTGCAATTTTTTCAACGATATGAGTATTTGAGTTGCTGTCAACCTGAAATCTACTACATCCTCTACTATATGCACACTAAGCAACATCGAAAAGTTTCCACCATTGAAATCTGTAGTTTTCACTCCTAATTCACTGACATACACAGCGATGCACATGGCACCTCAGACCGCATGATCGCTCACTGTGTCCGTAATTGTCTCTTTATACATCAAATTGATAACCTGTCATAACTTAAGCCATATTTTGACAGATGACAGATCCAGAGAGCCGGTGATCAAAAGAAAAAATGGAAGACAATGCACAGATATTTGCAGACGTTGCATAGATATTTCACATGAATTGTAAATTTCTGTAATCTTCAAGAAACATCCATGCACAGGATGTCGGAAAAAAATAGACAGCGGAGAGATTAGATCTAAAATATCTCTCCTGATATGCCGGGTATGTCTTCATAAAGTTAATGTCACGCGGAAAGGAACAAATAATCAAAGAAAATTTCTCCTACATCTTGCATGAATCAATATTCCTAGAAAATTCAAGAAAATGCATGAACGCGAACTGATTCAACAACTGGAAAAATTAATTCTTCAAGGATGAATTTCGAATCACTCGAAACTGATTTTCCTGAATATTTCTAAGTCGAAATCTAGAGAACGCCATAAACTGTGAAAAGTGGCAGCTACGAGAATTAAACTTGCTAAATTCATTATCTACTAAGTCAAAACAGTAGCCATTGTGAAAGAATCACTAATCAGATAATGTTGACAGATATTGCTTGCTGCCCATTTCCTTTCTCATTCGCTTTTTCGTAAGACATAAATCGAAAGCACCATGCTTTTTCCATACAAGTCCAGTAAACGAAGCAGCAAGCTCGACTTAAATATGAAAAACGAAACACAGACCAATAGCGCTTTTCGTGCTCGTTGTACCTTTTCATTTTGTACGTATTCAATGAAAGCAGCTACAATATCGCGATAAAACATCAATTGCAGCTGTGATGGATATGGATATGACTTAATCTCTTCGCTGTCTGTTTTTTCCGACATCCTGTGCCTGGATGTTATCTGAAGATTACAGAAATTTACAATTCATGTGAAATATCTATACACCGTCTGCAAATATCTGTGCATTGTCTTCCATCTTTTCCGTTTGTTCACCGCACAGAGATACAGATTGTTTCATAAAAAATGGATCACCCTTAAACATCGCCTTAACTTCAATTTTGTCTAACTCCGCCAAACTTCAACGAATTTCTCTGAAATTTGGAAGATATGTCAGTTGTGCTTACTAATATCATTGTTGGAAATTTCAAGCATGAATATTGAGTTGTTTTCCTGTTATAGATAAAAAAGTAGTAGATAATTTGATCTTCATTTAGCAATGTTACACAAAATCCTACCTCATTCTCATAAAATTACTTATTGAGTCGAATTTCAAGAGCTGTAAGAGGCCCTCTCAGATCGAATTATCAGATCAGCATACAAAAAGACGTCTCAGATGGGCAATGAGTCATTGTCACTGGCGAAATCAAAGGGATCAGGTTGTCTGGTCTGATGAGGCATCAGTCCGTCTGAAGGATAGTGATGGTCGATTGAGATTATGGATAAAATCTGATCAGGAAATTCCGAGACATTTACATCGTCCCCGGGTACAAGGTGGTGCGACTCTACTGATTTGGGCTGGCATTTGGACCAATGGCCGCTCTGAACTTCACATACAGCAAGGAACCATGAATTCTGAACGCTATGTGAATGTTTTACGAATGAACATTGGCCAAATGACAGATCAACTTGGTGATCCATCGACTTGGTTATTTATGGATGATAATGCTACGCGTCACAGGAGTAGTAGAGTCAACTTATGCAAGTCTCAATTAGGGCTTAGGACATTATCTTGGCCAGCTCGTTCTCCTGATCTGAATCCCACAGAAAATGTATGGAGTATTCTAAAACGTAACGTTCGTCGTTCACTGCTACCTACAGATGGCGTATCACAACTTACGTCACTGTTAAAAAGAGAGTGGAGAAAGTTAGATCAGTCAAAAATCAACGATATCATCGAATCAATGCCTAGACGAATTGGTTATGTCATTGACAATAAGGGTAGGGCCACAAAATATTAGCTTCTTAAGAACCGTTACTGTATCATAGCTTATCAGATTATATAAGGACATTTAAATATATTAGGGACATGAAATAACATGAAAAATGATTTCTGTATCATACTTATGTTTTATTTAGTCAAATTTTAGGATGATCCACTTTTTATGAAACGGACTGTATATTCATTTGCGTGTGGGATAGTCTATGCTATGCAAGACTACCTGGACGCAATGCTATCCTGACCATTGTAAGCAATGGTAGTGACCGACAGATATTACCATAGATATTCGTCACTCTTTGGCCAAGCGAGCGCATTGCTGATGTAGCTCGTATAATCGATGCGAACTTCAGCGGTCAGATTGCAGGCTGGCCTGCTTAGTTAAAAGTACCTAACTTTGATTCAATGATTCCTAGTGATAGATTCGTCAAATGGAAATGTTGTTCACACTGTTCGACTCTTCACAAACAGAATTTGCTGACGTTGTGCGTTTAATGTGGTGTCAATCACCTGGTTCGTCAGAATTCAGACTAAAATTTGCATTACGTTGAATGGAAAATTGATCTTCTTGGCCCTCGAATCTGGTTCTGGCCGTGACCATCAGTATTGAGGAAAGTCATATCTTGATCCAAACACACACACGAGGCAATTTATCTCAGTGGTTCACTAGCTCTGGATCTGTCATCTGTCAAATTATGGCTTAAAGTATCACATTATCAATCTGATGTGTAGACAGACAACAATGGACACAGTATGAGCGATCATCATGTGGTCTGCGGTGCCATGTGTGTCGCTGTGTCTGTCAGTGAATTAAGAGTAAAAGCTGTGGATTTCAATGGTGGAAGCTTTTCGACGTTGCTTAGTGTATTTTCGATTATTATAAGATCGAAGTTTGGACAGCGAAGTTTTACTTTACTTTTCCTGGACAAAAACACGACGGTTTTTTAAAATTATAAGTTTTGGATGACGCGGTCATCAGTTGTGCGTCGGTAAGCAATGAAATAGGACTGTATAATTGCATTCTAGTAGATAGAGATTAGAAACTACAAATAATATATGCAGAAAATTGCAGGTTGGTTGAAGAAGAAGGAAAACCATGCGTCTGGGCGATGTCAACTAAAATATTGATTTTACTCGAAATTTTTTCCCCGACATTATATGCTACATATAAGCGATAGCATAAAACAAATGTTTGTTCTATCAATCCGATCGGTGTGGTCAGAACCTTACTTGAAATTGTTTTGAGAGTATGAACATGCAATACGTTAAGGTCTAAAAAGCCATTTATGAACTTCAAATCAATCAAGAGAATCAAAAGCTTAATAGCAGACTCTAGAACATATGTGTAGATCCTAGATGCTATGCCATGGCAAATATGATGAGAAAATCAATTCAAATCGAATTCAAAATAACATCCACCAATTTATTATATAAAGATTATTTGCATCCAATAATTATCCAAACTGATGATGATATTACAAGAACTTCAGACCTTTTGGTCGTTAATTTGGTTCATCAATCTCATTTAATTTAGCTATCATGGATTTTTCGTTGTGTCACAAATTCAAGGTGTATTTAAAATACAAATTTATACTCCTAAAAAGTTGTCTGCTTATACTGTCACGGGCTCGTTGTCATATAACGGAATCATTTTCATAACGAAGTGGATAGGTTTGCTGAGCTCTATGGGTAGACCAATTTGTTAGCAAAATGCTTGTAAAATGTCATTTCACCAGTCACTAACAAAATTTAGCTTGGTACAAAAAATGTTCGTGGAATATTTGTTTATCATTTACACTAATTCTCAGAAAGTTCAACATTATTGGAAAACGCAACAATTATATCATATTCACTACAGTTAAATTTTTACTTCATACTGGTATCTGTGCAAAATATTTCAAATTATGAATTACGAGTTGATGTAAAATATTTAGACAAACCTAGCACCAGGCATAAGCTGAAGGTTCTTCCGGATTGGCTAATGTTCGAAATCGGCTGTTCATACATATTATGACTTTTTGGTGTTTCAATTTGAAAATGCGATTAATCAATCCTTTTCCTCACTAATTATTTTTTGAATTCTGAAAGTATGTCACACATGCTTCATTTGTGTTGATGTCCGGTGACACATTACCTTTGAATATTTAGTCGACCTACCAAACTCCAGAAATTTTGCCACAAGGCATCAGCAATTCCATTATCTTTCTTTCCTCATCAATAGGACAATGAGTGATTCATTTTTATGAAGATCTGTGTGACTTAGTCGAAGATATGCGCTGCTTTAATTCAAAACTTATTTCTTCTGCTTTTATGGCATGAAGCTTGCAAAGATCCTTCTTTAATTTGCCAGTTTACTCAAAAAATGTCATTTTGTTGGAGAAGTTGGTCAACTTTGGAATGATTTTACTGTCTTATCAGCTGATTATTGATTGAAGTTTTCTTCAGAGGCTTGGTTCCCACTTTCAATTTTTTAGTGGGCCAACTAAAGGAATCTCAAATAACTAAAATAAATATATTATATTTGATTATAGAAACTGTCTTATTTGTACAATTTTGACCCTGAAACACTACATTGCCCTACAAATACATGTAGACTGCCAAATCAAGCACACACACTTAACTGTTACATTGACATTATCAACACCTACATTGTAAACTTTTTTGCGCTGTAATGTTATTAGATATCATAAGCTATAGCAAGGCTGACATGATGGAGATCGGTACTTATTACCACCTTCAAGCAATCTCAAGCTGCAAAAGTGCCAAGCATTCTGAGAATTAGTATGTAAGTTCACAAGTATCTAAATACTATGCACTTTCTTACGAGCCGCAGACGTTGCATCTCTCTCGAAAAGTTTAAACAGAAATAAGAATACACAAAAACTAAGCAATTCGAAGCGAGTATCAGTAACACCGAGGTCTCGACTATGATTTCATCCGAATAGTTGATCATCGAATAATCGATAGAAATAAGTCCTTCTAGAAAACAGATGGTTTTAGCTTCTTACGAGCCGTATATACAATTTTATTCGGCGTAACTCAAAGTCAGACTCCATCCAACTACTCCATGTGCGCTATATTCTTTTCAGATTTGAGCGGCATTTCATTCATCCCTTGCATTGAACGGGACCGGGAATATTCGCAGAATACTTGCAATTTTCTTGGATGCATTGCTCTGTACGTATATAATTTCAGCAACGTTGAACACAGTAACAAAAATGTTGCGGGAAGAAAGAGAAGCACAAAATTGTTAAACGTCAGGTATCAAAATTATCGTTCCTCAACGATCTGATACTAGACGTGGAATTGCCACGGATGATGGTGAACGAAATTTTATTTGCTAACAAAGCAAACTGTAGTAGAAACCGTCACCCGCATTCTCGCATGTCGCCCATCATCAGTCAAGAAGTCTGCTTGCTTTAGGACTCCAAGCTCCGGAAGTTTTTGTTTACAGAATTTTCACCCCTAGCTCAGCTATGAGTCATGAACGAAGCTAGGGGTTACTCAATGAAAACGTAACAAATTGTATTATTTTAAATAAATAAAAGAAAAACAGATCTTCAATAATCTGATTAAGTTGTCCTCATCAGAATCCTGTTCGCACGCCTCTTGAAAGAATCAAGGTTGTTTTGGTCAGGGAAAGTGTTCTGAGGAAGCTCATTCCAAAACTGCCGTGCGAACCAAACGTTTTTCGAGCCACTCACTGTTGGTGCGCGTTCTAACCCCACATGATAGCTTGTGAGTACATTAGCTCTGCGTGTGCTTCTAGAGAAGATCTTAGGTTTGGGTGCGCACTCAACCTAAAAAATGTTCAAACCTAGTTCCCTTTGATCTTTCAAACGGGTACAAAATGGCGAAATTCAATTGACTACACAGACTTCAATTTAGGTAAGCACAATTTTAATACTTAGTCGATATTAGATAATTGCTTTAGTCTTCAGTGCATGTACTAAATTTTTCAGCTTCGCAAAGCAGTGTGAAACGTCATGTGAAACACACTCAGTTTCAATCCCATGCTACAAGAGTTGCTATAGATAGACGGAAAAGGTGCGAGCAAAAAGTGTTTTGTTACAGGTAGTCAACTCAAGAGCATGGTTGGAATACAGAAAAGTTTATAAAATAAGTTTTAATACAAAATTGTCTTACCTAATGCTGCTACAAATATGATTATTTCACATCAGTATTAAGTCAAGAACATCTATGTCATAGCCATTTTCGACTTTTCCACCTTATCCCTCATTCACTCGACCTTTTTCTGATTTGCAGTAAAAACACTGAGTTGGACATTTATAAATAGCAAAACACTAGTTATACCAGTATTCAGTAATTAATTATAAAAATTCTAAATACATTTTGCTGACATAATTAATACTGACTCGAAAAAAGAAGCTCGGTGCTCTGTTACACTGGGGTGAGCCATGGAATTCTAGTATTGTCTTGAATTCCATGGTTAAGCTAAACTAAGTTGACGACACTGCCTTCAACCCATCGGCTTTGGCAGAAGCAGTGGTGCCCATGGCACTGTGTCTAAGTAATTGGTTTAACGATCCTTTAGTCTAGAATTTGAGCCCCAAAAGTGTCATTGGAAGTCGGTAGGAAGGGCATCCGGAACATAAGTGCAACAACGCTCCAGAAACGTCTGACATGCTAGCACCGTCCAAGTCCTCAATATGGAAGAGTAGTGACGCTACATGAATGTAGAGGAATGGCTTGATATTCAATCCTAAGAATTTTCAAACATGCCGAACTCAAGGTTTCCACCTCGTATTACTTAATTACACGCCTATGCTATTTTAGTTATGGGGTGTATATTTGGCATGTTGTACAGTCAACAGTGATAACATGGCTCCTTCGGTGTTTTATATGAAGCAGTCGCAATTATTATCATTTTTATATTGAATGACTTGTAATCACCCATACCCAATATTTGGACATATTTTTGTTTCTCAAAGTAAATGCAATAACTAACGGCATCACGAATGAAATCCTTACTGTGGAAGAATATATATTTGTATGGATTGCGGAATGAGCGCTTACAACTTTGCTGCAATTCACTCCCGTCATACCTGTCACACTGTAGTCTCCTTTTCACACGGATTTGTGCGTGGCCTTGCGATCTTTTGGTCATATGATCAAGCCCGAAGAAGCATCTGGACTAGCTCTAAATAGATGTCTCAATCAATGCATGCTAGATTAGCCCATTAGTGGCACACCCGGACTAGCGATCTTCTGGTCCAGAGGTCGAGCCCCGAAAGTGTCAATGGAAGTCGTCAGGAAGGGCATCCGGACTAAGAGATCGCAACGCTCCATATTAAAGTCTGACTGTGTCACAACCGTCCAAGCCCCAAGTATGGGGAGTAGTAGCGCTAAAACATCATTCATTCATTTCATTATATAAATTACAACAAAACTCTTCATTATCAATTTCAAGTACAAGCTGAATAGGAGATAAATTCATACTTACATTGCAATATTGTGAGCTGATTCCAATCGATTGAATCCACGTGACAAAGTTGGGGATTGCCTTCAATCCTTACTCCGCCCCTTTGAATAAGTCTGAGTGAATAAAAGCCTAAATATTCCATCTGACAATCTTTAACGATAAAAGCATAATTGTAGATGAAGTTTTGGCCACGAACGACAACCAGATTCGGAAACATGTTCAAAACACGCAAGCTAGAAACAAAATATATCAGAACGTAGCCGGTGACCTCTTTCAGCTTTGGAAAGTACCAGTCTTCCCTCCGCAACGGCATTATAGCAAGAAGTAAATTCCCTTCAATCACAGTGCAACCTGCAAGGCTCCGGAAATCTGCTTCTTTTCGAATATCTTTGGTATTGCAACCTACAAAAGAAAATATCATATAGATGCGAGAAACTAGTTGATTGTGAAGCTTATCAGACCTGCAATATTCGCGTGTTATTGAAAATGCAATTCCTTCAAATTGAGCAATAATTACTATTTGCTGAAGAAATTGATGATTTATAATTCACAAAAATGGTTGACGCTGAAGTATGACATTGGCCTATGCAATATGTGGACAAGAACGACAGACTGATATGCGCTAGAAATTCAGCGGGATGCTAAATACTAAAATGTTGAAAATTGTAAGATCAAATCACATATAGCATGCCTATAAATCAACTTGCAATATTTTGGTGGTCTCCGTGGCACAGAGGCTAAGTGCTTAGTCTAGCGATCTTTCGGTCCAGAGGTAAAACCATTCATTACCTTGCAATATTTTAGCGCTTGCGATGTACACGACCCAGATTGCGATCCCCCGGAGGAAACATGGCTAGAGCAAGTATAAGAAATTATCATGCAATCTAGCGTTTAATGCCCACTGATAACCCTGTCCGTTCCAGGCACTAACAGCGAACCTTTTTTCTCCCTTATGTCTCCATTTCAACGCATCAATATCAGTTCCGGACATGCAAATAAGATTCCAAACTTCAACTGGGATTCCATCTACCAGGTGCCAATCTTTGCAGAATAAGGCTTTCAATGTCTTTCTATGCTGCAATTTGGCTTCAGCAGGCTGCTATTTAAGCTAGCTAATGTGATGGAAACGCTGGTTTATCATACATGCTTAGTAATGAGACAAATAAAACAGCAAAGTCTCCTAGTCGAAGATCCCAATAGCATCAAAAAGTGCGTAGCGCATTTGGGTTAATTTTTTGACCGTACTCGTCCATTAAGGGTATGACGTGTAATGTATTTATCACGCACTGTGCCTAAAACGAAACTTCAAAAGAGGTCAAGAAATCATTCGCTCCATTTTCCCTGAATATTGTGCTGCAATTGCCTTGCCAAATTTGAGACAGTCAACAATATTTTTTGATCGATTTTATATCGAAAAGCAGTGAGATTAGTTAGTGTTTGAATGAAGTCCATACCGAAATTGAAAAACAATCAGAAGGTTGTTTCAACTTGTCCGCAACTCGAATGTCCTTGAGGAAGCTCATAGTTGAGTACTTAAATTGGTTCAGCATGATTTGACTCAACACAGGGAGTTCGCGTTCTCCCTGTGTACTTCTTAGCAGGGATGCATCATTATGATAGGACTTCGACTCCGGGTATACAAGCCTAGTTCTGGTAACCTACATCATAGATCATTATAGGCTTACCTAAGCCTGACGTCAGTGATCATTGCTGTATCAAATCAATCATTTTCTATGAAAGTTTATCAACTTTGCCCATCACTTGTTGATGTTGTTGTTGTGCTTCACGCGGTTTTTCTTCAGTCTCTACCAGGCAGGAAAATCCCCATCCTTCTCCAAAAAACATGAATACACTTTCGATTTTAGTATGCGCTTTGGAGAAGCCATCACACATTGGTGATAGGGTAAGAGGTGATGTTCTCAAACAAACTAATATTTGCTTTTGTCTCCGATGTGACCTTTGTTGCGTATGTGTGATCAAGGCTAGGAAGGCTTGCCTTCTCTATTAAATCACCGAGTGAAACGACAATCTTTTTTTTCACTATATCACGGTTAATTCCCTCAACTATTACAAGCTTTGCAAGCACTGCTGTCTCTGTACTTTTGTTTGACGGAGAAAGTTGACATCAAGACAGTGACAGCTATGCACGAAGATAAATAATTTGTTTGTATTATATTTCGGCTCTAGTTATAGGCCGGAGTCCGCAGTCCTATCAATTGATAGGACTCCGACTTTGGCAAAAATGATAGGACTCTGGGACTCCGACTCCGCATCCCTGCTGCTTAGAAAATATTTAACTTGATTCATACGTGTATATTGAAGCAAATCATCCAATATTGCATAATTGATCCACTACTTTTCTGGCATGTGAAGAGCAATGAGTTGCTGGCTCGGTCCCTGATCATTCACCTTCCTTAAATTCATTTCCTTGAAGGACTGTTTAGGATCCATTTTAGGATCCAGAAAATCGTTTCGTTATGCCGTATGTAGTAACCTTTGATCGCGAGAAGGCCCTCTTCAATGAAGCGTTCGTGAAGCTGTTGAGTTTAATCGATGACTTAGATTTAACCTCAGCAGTCGATTGAAAGCCTTTTGGGGTCGCCTTCAAGAATATGCTGAACAATTACTAATCTCTTGACTTTAATTACTTACTGTTGATGAATGAAAACGTCACTGCGAACGATAACCGGCTTTTTTTTCTGCCGAAGTGCTTCCAAGCATGGCACAATAAAATCGAATGAACTTGATCACAAGACAGATTGCCACACAGCTTGTCTCTTGCTATAAATGATTTAAATTCCAAATAAATCATTGCTTCTGTCCTATGGACCCATTACCGGCCCTCCAAAAAATCCGAGGCTTGCCAATGCTGATTTTTCTAGCTACGAGGACGGTTGCAATACCCTTAACGATGTCACGCGACCGATGAATTGCTTTAAAAGAGTTGTGACAAAGACTTTCATATGACAACATTATCAACGACAATGTTGAATCTCGTGCTTGTGCTTGTCATTCATGATTGTCAGTTTTGTACACAATGTGGTGGTGGCAACTTAGAGCACTGTAACATGTTTTGAAACAGATATATTAAAAAAAACATTGACTTCAGATATTAGATATTTCAATTTCAACAATATAATACTGAATTAACTAAATCACGTTCATAAATCCACCAGATCGGGAGCAGCCTGGTGTACATGTATATATGACGCCTACACGTCAAAAGCAAAAAACATCAAATTATTGATCAGTTCACTGGTCGTATCTCGAGTTGAAATCAATGCTGAATTAGATAAAAATTTAATTCATGAACGGGAACCATGAAAATTTTACGAATTTCGCGGAAAGTGCATTTTTTAGGAGAATTTCGTTGAAAACGTCATTTTCTGAGGATTTTGCGGAAAAGCCTTATTTCGGAATATGTGCGGAGGATCCTTCAGAAAAACTTTTTCGATATATCATATAGCGAGTTATGTGACTCCGTGATGACTTGAACAGGTGCCGGCTGGAGGGAGGTTGTCGGAAGTTATCTCTTCTCTTCACGCTCTGCTTCCCTTCAGAGATATGCATTGCCTTTTTTCTGACTGCCGCGTGCTGGAAAGATATCTGGAAGCAGAAATGTGCTACCATAGATATATTTTCATTCTACGCATAATAGATATCATTCATGTTTATAAGTCTATACAGCGTTAATTCTATGATACTCTACATCAAATTTTAAATCTTTTGTACTTACAATGAATTATTTTCTTGATAATGGCTATGGTGTAAATAGTCGAAATATATTTATCAACCTTTTATACGAATTTATAATAAACAACTTAACCTTCTTTCAAAACAATGTTTAATACAATACAGTGTTCTTCGGAATTCTAATGTCTGGGATCGTCTGCACACTCATCACAGCCAGATGCATTTTCACTGCCTGCTTGTTGTTTAGCACGTCACAACTTGAACAAATCTTCAGTGATGAGCGTCAGAGACCGAAAAGTGACAGCATTGCAAACGGCATTATGAAGTTGCAAGTGAACAAACTGGCTTATGATGAGTCCTCTTATAGCATCGACTTTTTGTGCTGTAACTCACACGGACTTAACTTACTTTGAAACGGAATTTCTAGGGTCCCTGGTCATATGTACCTACTTGTAGGTCGTCTGTAAACCGAAATGGGAACTGTCCTATGCATGCTTCGCATTTTGCAGGCAAAATCTAAGAGCTTTCTGAAGTGTGACGGATTTTGCTCGTGCTTCAAATTACAAGGTTTGGAGAGGCCGAGAGGGAAAGGAACGGCGGCAGCGAACAACCCGGCAGCGGACACTTCCTTGTTTGAGTTAAATGTTCCCACCATACTTCAAGCTCCGTGGTGAGGGTTAACTGTCTATCTTCTGCTAATCATATCCACCGGGCGCTCGGTCTACAGGACATCTAACAATCAATGTCAATATGTAAATATCTTGTTCATAGTGATAATGTAGCATGAGCATGTTGAGCTCCTACTAATTCTGGTTTTACATTATTCCAAGACAGGCCATGAAGATTTAAATTTCATTCAATTTTCACCATGAAATATTATAATGGAAAGCTCTCGACCAATTTTAATCCAAGTACGGCAATCGTATACCAAACCATGCGGAAAAGGAAATTAAAGCATGTAGTCACCATAAATTTCATTTCATTGAAGGATTTCATTCAGCATTGAAATAATGAAGTCAATCTCGTATACTAAAATTTACAAATGAAATGTAAAAGCTGATTTTCCCTAAAGTTCATAATCTGTATACAAGTCATAGACAACCTATCTGCTCGCACTTAGCTATAAGAGGAAGTGATAAAGAGAGGCGAGAAGGTTGTTTTGAATTATCTGACCGCACCACTGTGTGCGCAGAGTAATATATCTTTGTCTTTTAATGTACATGTACATCAACTTATGCATAATTTTTGGTAGTGCTAAAATCGTTTCAATATTTAAATAGTTAAATAGATTCATTATTTACATGAATTGTGGACGTTGTGTCGAAAGATTCAAACAAAATATTTTACTATCCTATTGCTCTCTTAATCTATAAATAAATCAGGTCGCTGTATAACCGCAACTGTAGGCCTACATGAATATGAAGACATGTACCCTATCAACACCCGATAAATCTTCATGTGCTCATGTCAATAAGGATAATGAAATATTTATTGATCAAGCATTTCATCATCATTATGGACATTGAAAAAATAATAAACTAAGGAGGGAAAACATTGATATATGAAGTGCATACAGGTATCTTTCAGCAGTAAAGTTTATGACTGCCATATTTCAGAATCATTAGCTCTTAAAAAAACGTTTGAGAATTCTAATTGGGACGCTGTTGGATGCTGTTGATGTCCTGCAGGATAGTCCTTGAGATTGAATAATGAGAGACTGAAGAGGCATTATAAAATTGTGTGGGAGTTTGAGCTGTTGTGCGTTGCCGTTCTGTTCGCATATTGGAAGTCTGTGTGTGATTATCTAATCGCGACTTTCCCTCTTCCCGTGCTAACTGCATGTGACGTCACTATTGACCATTAGCTGTGAATAAAGCTGAAACTCATATAACATCAAGTATGACATAAGCATGTTCTATTGAGAAGAGAGCACCTACTTATTGACACGAATTGCTGTTTTTCCTTGCGTCAATACAAGCTATCACGGCAAAGGCGAGAATGAAGCTAATCGACGCGGTGAAGAAATTCTCGGGCGGCAGAGGAGAAGATGTTGAATTCTGGATGGATAAGTTCCTGCTAACAGCCGAAATCACCATTGAGAATAAGGACGAGAAGACCGATGACCGACTGGCGAAAATCCTACCTATCTTCCTGGAGGGAGCGGCCTACACCACATGGAAGCAGATGCCCCCTGCAAAGCAATCCGACCTTAGCGCAATTAAGGCCGAACTCATGCGAATGTTTGGCCGCTCAAAGCTGCGCGCATGGCAAGACTTGAAAGAAACGAAGCTGATACCGGGAGAGTCAGTAGACCTGGTCGTGGATCAGATCAAGAGCGCTCTTGGCGTCATGATCGGCAACCGAAGCGCAGTACCGGAACAACTCGTCTCGTATCATCTCGTGGACGCACTGCCAAAAC
Organism: Prostheceraeus crozeri; assembly: GCA_907163375.1. Taxonomy (NCBI): domain Eukaryota; kingdom Metazoa; phylum Platyhelminthes; order Polycladida; family Euryleptidae; genus Prostheceraeus; species Prostheceraeus crozeri. Next base: position 346,066 of record CAJQUW010011123.1, read on the forward strand.
AAATTGTACCTCAAGTCAAGGTTCAATGTGGAGAGAAGATGGAGCTGTCCCAGATCATTTCCTGTGCTAAAGCCCTTCTGGCGAACCCATCGGAACTTTTGGACATTGCGGCAGCTGGAACAACCAGCGTCGGAACACGCCAACGTTGGGATCCGCAGAGAACAAACAAACCGCGCTGCAGCGGCTGCAAGCGTATCGGACATCTTCTTCGGGACTGCAACACTATCTGCTACAGCTGTGGAGAAGTTGGGCATCTTCGATCCCATTGCCCCAAGTCTACTGCTTCGGGAAACGGACGTGCGGAGGTGGATGTGCCGGATCATGCTGCCCCCGCATCCGCGCATTAATCCGGACGATGTGGATCGATGGACACAAACTGCGAGTGCTGATTGATACCGGCTGCAGCGTTACTTTGCTAGGTGAGCACAGGGCTAAGGGGAAACGTCGCGAGCAGTCTAGTCTGTGTTTAGAGCTGATGAATAAGGACAAGTTGCATACTTGTGGTGCTATCATGCTCAGGTCTGTTGTGACGGACGATGACGTTGAGTTAGGCCCGGTGAAAGCACATGTTGTTAAACGATTGCCGCTTGATGTCGATGTTGTGCTAGGTTTAGACATTCTATCTCACAAGAGACTCGAACTCAGCTATTGTGAGGGAGAAGTTACGGTTAAGTTCTCCCCAAACATCACCCATGTTACAGCTGCCGTCAGTATCGACGCTGACTGGGCCCCGCAAAGCCTAAGCGTTAGTGATAGCGACTTTACCGCCAGCTTCGTTGAAGGTCGATGGGTAGCTAGCTGGAAGTGGACCGAGGGTGGTAATACCGATAATTTGCATAAAACTCCTATTGACTATGTGAAACCCTGCGATCGGAATGGCTTCGATGCCGAAATGAATTCTTGGGTTAGCGAGGGGATACTAGTAAAGTATGACGCCACTCAGCATGGTGAAATTCAGAGTTTTTTGCCTACCATGGCTGTGCTCCAAGATAAAGGAGATGAAAAAAAGATTCGCCCGGTTTTAGATTATCGAATGCTGAACCAGGTCGTTAAAAGTTTTCCAGGGGGCTCAGTACCTCTATGTTCAGATAGGCTTCGGGAATGGCGGCAACGAGGGTCTAATTGTTCCCTCTCAGACTTACGTAAAGCTTATTTACAAATACACGTGCATGAGTCACTGTGGGTGCATCAGGCCGTTAGATGGAAAAATGAAATATACTTGCTCAATAGGCTGGGGTTCGGTCTCTCCGTCGCTCCTAAGATTATGACAGCAGTAGTAGATAAAGTGATATCACTTGAAAAGGAATTGAAGGAATCTGTCTCCAGCTACGTGGATGACTTATTCATTGACGAAAGTAAAGTAAGCGTCTCTCATGTCAAAAATCACCTGTCAAAGTGGGGATTACTGACCAAGGAACCCGTTAGCTTAGGGAATCCTGCAGGAGTTCGTGTACTGGGCATCCGAGTGAACGATGACTTGTCATGGCAAAGAGATAAAACTATTCCCACCATACCTTCAGGACAGTGTTCTCGGCGTCAAATTAATGGCATCATAGGAGAGCTGTTAGGCCACTTTCCAGTTGCTGGGTGGTTGCGCGTTTATTGTAGTTTCCTCCAACGCTTGACTTCGTTAGCGCAGCTTAAGTGGGATGATAGTGTCACGACGCCAGTTATGGATCTCATTAATCAGATGATGCGGCAGATAGCGACTAATGGTGATCCAGTGAGGGGAAGTTGGCCGGTCCCTGAAAATAGTCCTATTGTTGTTTGGGCTGACGCTAGCAACCTAGCTCTAGGTGTTGTCTTGACAGTTAACGATAAGATAATAGAGGACGCTTCGTGGTTGAGACCACATAACGACACCGGACACATCAATATTAGTGAGTTAGACGCAGCAATCAAATGGCTTAATATGGCCCTACGCTGGGGTAAGAGAGACATAATTATTAAGACTGATTCATCCACAGTGTATAAATGGTTGACGGCAGTTATCAATAAAACGCACAATGTCAAGACTCGTGCTCTATCAGAAAGACTTATCAAACGTCGACTTGATACTCTAAGAGAGATTATAGAAACCGAAAAAATCAAAGTCGAACCGCACTTAGTGAAATCTGCTGAAAATATTTCGGACAGCCTCACTCGTGTCCCCCAAAAATGGATACAGGTTATGAGAGATCAAGCAGACACAGCAAATGTTCTATCCGCAGCAGTAGCAGAGGGCGCAGATAATCAAAACCGCAATCTCATGGAAATTAAAAAGATCCACGAAAGGTGCCACTTTGGTGTAGATCGAACCTTGAATCTAGCCAAACAGAAGCTAGGAAATTTGGTTTCTAGGAGGCTAGTAAAGAAAGTCGTCCGTAGTTGTGACAGGTGTGCTAGGATAGATCCGGCGGTGAATTTTAGTTGGGATAAGGGCGCCTTCAGCACTAGTCCGGTTATATGGCAGAACATAGCAGTTGATATAACTCACTATAATGGGATTCCTTATTTGACTATAATCGACCTTTCATCTCGGTACACTATTTGGAGACGGCTGCGCAATGAGTCTTCATCTGAAGTGTCGATGCAGTTGTCTCAAATTATAGCGGAGTTCGGTCCTCCTAGTTCGGTGTTATCCGATAACGGTACCGTGTTTAGAAGTAGAGATATCTACGAGCTATTCGATAATTGGGAGATTAAACATGTTTTTTCTAGTGCTTATCGCCCGCAAGGCAACGCAATTATAGAACGAGTCCACCGTACTGTTAAGAGATGTGCCAAGCGAGCGAACCGAGATATCGAAGAAGCAACGTTCTGGGTAAATAATAGTAGAGACGGTGAGCGGCAAAGCCCCTACGAGTTAATGTTTGCAGCCACCTCTAAGAAGCCAGGAGTGACTACTGAGCGTAAACACATCCAGCGGGTAGGCCCTGAGCAGGTTGACTCGGAAGAAAGTTCAAAGTATGAGGATTTAGATAGAAATCGCTTCAGTATTGGCGACAGAGTTTACCTGAAGAGTGTTTCGGGGAGGTGCGATAGTACTTGGTCGGGTCCCCATCGGATAACTAGCATCTGTTCTAGCGTAAGTGTTATTCTGAATGAAGATGGCGTTGCACGCCACGTTTCGCACCTAAGGCTAGTCCCTGGTGAGGAGTGTACGTTAGATACGTTTCCTACATACTCAAACAGTGATGATAGCGGTTTAAGCGGTGAAGATGATGAGGATAATGAGGCCAGTATTTTACGTCGTAGCATTCGCGAGAGGAAGCCGCCGGATAGATTCGGTGACTTAGTGATGTGGTGTGCGTGTGAGGTCTGTCGACCTGGGGGGCGTGTGGGAGTTTGAGCTGTTGTGCGTTGCCGTTCCGTTCGCATATTGGAAGTCTGTGTGTGATTATCTAATCGCGACTTTCCCTCTACCCGTGCTAACTGCATGTGACGTCACTATTGACCATTAGCTGTGAATAAAGCTGAAACTCATATCACATCAAGTATGACATAAGCATGTTCTATTGAGAAGAGAGCACCTACTTATTGACACGAATTGCTGTTTTTCCTTGCGTCAATACAAATTGGAAAGAATATGTGGCATGACCTTGATATCATTCACCCTAAATCTGCACGTAGCTACTCAGTGATTTCTTCAATTTCCGTTGCATGATTGAATATATCATTGCATAATTGGAAGCAGTTCATACATTGCTACTGAAAAATTCATGTAATGAAAATTGAGGCTGAAGAATCAAACGTCAATGATGTTAGCAACTTGTCATCGCTAAAATGTCATACGACCAGAAAGGGAAAATCCAAAACAAAATCTGCATCACTTTTGATATTTGAATGCAACATGAATGCAACTAAAAGCCAAATCATGCCCTTCAGTAAAATATAATGAATTTCCCTAAGTAACGTAATAAATGATGTATTCACGAAACACTCATTCCTCTAACCTATTTCATCATACAGTAATCAGGGAATAGAGTAGATCAAAATGATAGGTAGTCACTATATTCTTGACGTCACTGGCAATCGAATATAAACTTTCGTTCCATAATAAAATTGATCAACTAAATTTGATGTGCATGAACTCTAATCAATTTTAGTATTCAATTTCTAGGGTGAATGTGGGACTCTATGTTCCATCAAATCCTTGCCATTACACCATTGAAGTTTTGTATGAGAATTTCTCCATGTCTGAAGGGGACTGGGCGGATGATAATGAAAGACATCTACAACTAAGCGTTTCGAATCATGATGTTGATGTGTATACTTCGCACATTTTCAAATTTTGCTTCAACTACATCATCTTATTGCGCTCTGACCCAGCTCGGGGAGAGCGCTTTATAAATATACGATTTATTATTATTATTATTATCTCTAAGCCACCCTTAACAAATCCCATTTACTTAGTTTTTACAGACCCCCTATTATCATCTGACTTACACCAATGTCAACAGACCTACCTATGTACCAAAAAATAATGCAACATTTTTATGACCAGAAACATAAATAAAACCGAATAGAATTTTCTGAAGTTGGATGATGATGTATTACCCCCTCCAACTCAATTACATAGATCTGATGAAAACCATCACAAACACTGAATCATCATCAGACTCTATTAATTGGTCTTGTGACTTTCTTGCCACACTATGTCCCTGTGTAATCTTACAGCCTCATGTCCAAATATGCAAGCTGAGGACAGACACAGAAAACAAATGGAGCGGAGCCCTTCCCCACGAAGAATACAGCAGATTTAAGAACTTCCAGAACAGCTACTTAAGAAAAAATGGAGCGGAGCGCGTCCAACTGGAGAATACAATGGATTTTAGTGCCTCCAGAGCAGCTCCAGTAGACTAATGGAGCGGAGCGCTTCCCACCGAAGAAAGCAGCAGATTTCAGAGCTTCCAGAACAGCTAGTTAAGAAAAAAAGAGTTGATCTGAGAGCCTCCAGAACAACCCTAGAAGACAAATGGAGCGGAGCGCTTCTTGCCGGCGATCGTGGAGCGGACTGACCCTTCCTGACGAATAGTGCGAACTCTGCGCTTACAATCAATAAATATAGTGAAGAGCCTTTATTCGAGGAATGAATTAAAATGAAGGAGCTACAAAGATGTCTTAGATTGATATTTTACAATTCAATCATAGTCGATTTCATAGTGAATTCACAAGTTTGAAGTTTGTTTTTGATATATTCTTTTCGCTCAATCATGTGTCTAATTTAAACAGCACAGTGAATTCTTACAATCTCTTTTTCTTTACTACTACTTGAGCAAAGGGGGAACGCCGCTCCCACAGCTCCTCTTGCCAACATTCCTGCAAAGCTGGCAACTGAAAAAACCTAGAAGTGCACCTGTCAATACATCATCCATGAAAGCAAATGAATACGCAGTGGAATGAAGAATGTGGAAATGGTTTCAGTCATAAAATCAATCGCATGATTTTGTCCAAGTTTTTGAAAAGGTTTATTTTGATAAACCATTGATGATGAAACGCCCTCGTGGCTTGTGTAGAAATGTGAGCAGTCTCCCTGGGTTCACCAAGCTTCACACAGCAGTCCGCAAAAACGCCGGTTTGATTACCTCTGTTTTATCAATAAATATTGGCTGAAGTAGAAAGGATCTGCTTTCTGATTCTCAATATTAAAACACAGTAATGCCAGTATTTTTTCATGGGTAGCAAAACTACTGAAGAATATTTTTTCGTATAATTGTGTGCTGTCTATGTTGTCAAATATTTTGACAAATTGACGTTGCACTTTTACTGCTCCAATAAATGGAAGCATTTCACAATTGAATATTCCAACACATTTGTGTTAAGGTTTATCAAGATAAGAAAATACAATTTTGGGTGTAGAAATATGATAAGAATACAATCTGCTAGAAGCTCACGTCTAACAGATAGCAGCACCAATTACTTGTAAAACAAATCATGATTGTCACGAATGAGTCATGCGTACAAGATATTTCTAACAAACAACTCATTTGACTATGCCACTAATAAATTACGAACACTACTTATCAAATTTATCTTTCAATTTCATTTCGTTCCATCTATTTATTTAAACTTTCAATTTCATACTTTGACATAGTGCTTCATTGAATGATCCACCATGTTAAAAATTTCATTGATAGGTTTTGGGTTGCTCACGTTTTGGGATCCTTTTTTATAGAATATAAACTTAACTTTTAATTGCATCAACTGGAACCAGGGATTGCACCGAGTCAATATCCGGATCCGGGATCCGACGGATCCTGATGTAAATATCCGGATCCGGTATGAGATTCGCCCGGATCCCGGATCCAGAGAACAGCGTTTATGATGAGATGTTGACTATAACATATGTTGTGATAAATAAACACAAATAAAAGCAGGTTTGCTGTCTTTCCTTTCTTTTAATTAAATACACTTGCTTATCGTTGTTGAAATTGTTTTTTTTTTATTGACAATCATGGTAAATCTAAACTTAATTAATTCAGAAATTCGTTAATGAAAACGAATTACATGCAGTTTTATCACTTTTGATAATAGGATCCGGGATCTGCTCGGGTGCCCGTGTCTAGGATCCGGATCCGGGTGGTTGCAAAAACCCGGGTATTTGCAATCCCTGACTGGAACGCGGTCCTTGACTCATCTATCATGCCGCGTATCATAATGGCGACTGTTTTTGTTTATGATGTTACCGTTCTTGCATATCTTTTTGCATCATTTTCCCAGACTGAATCTAAGGGGAAGATCTCCTCTTTCTTGACAGTATGTGTGATACGATAAAAATTTGCCTTTTCATCATTACATCATGATCGACAATCTCTTTTCTTATCAATCCTCTTCTTGAGTCTTTCCAGCAAGATTACATAATAGCTGGGGAATCTGCTTTCTAATCGTTGAGCAGAAATGGACAGGATTACTATTTTCATGATTGCATATTGCCATTCCCTACATATTAAAAATATCTAATTAGGTGAATATGTTACGGACAGAGGAAGATCCCGAAATTCAGGATGATAAAAGAGAACTGAACTTTGTTTTTAGCGAATTTTCCTCCTGAAGAAGAGCGAAGCTCGAAACGCGTGGGGGTTTTACATATTTTTACCACTCTGTGTTGGTAACTTGGTTTTAATTTTTACCACTCTGGTTGTTTGACAATTGTGGCCAATAAAGCTTTGAAGGAGAGACCCGTTTTTTGAAATCATGAAGAATCACCTCCTGTTGGCGGACATCTTATATAAAATAGAATCATCCAGCTTTTATCAATTGCAACTATCCCTCTGCAAATCACAGATACAACAGGCACCATGGATTTACTCTCAGCATTATTGGTATTGCCATTTACCCTTTTGCAGTATTCAATATGACATACATCCGATAGTAAAGCTTACGTTGCACTAAACACAGGAAATATACTGCTTGCCGTTAACGATCTTGCTATTCAATAGCAGTTGGTGGGAAGGATGTCTCCAAAGAAGAAAATCACCATCAATGAGGTCATGCGACTTTGGTGGCCAGTAGAGCAGGAGCACATCTACAGATCGTTTATAAGCTATTCAATGCTGCGGAAGTTCTTAATTCAAAATCATGTACTTGATCTCGGTGCGGTGATGCAACCTTCGTAGCTGGGAAAAGAAATCGTCCGAATTTTTTTCTGAGTAGCCAGAAAAGACTACGTTCATTCAACAATTGCAATTTGACTTTGTTGGTAAGCATGAAAAACCTGCTTTACTTCATGAAATACTTCATCAGACAGACGAGGATGACCTGTTGGATAACCCTTTCCACAGGCATCTAGTATCACAAAACTGTCGATCTTTGAAAACAGTGAAATTGTTCTATGAGAAATGTAATATTTTCTAAATTATCGCTTAACAGTCACACTGGACACGCACCTGTTGAGAAGAGTAGTACAAGAAGCTTCTTCATAGGATGTCACCATCATGGAAGTTGAAGCACTAACTATTTTCCCTCTATTATCCATTTTATCTGTCGGTTTCATTTTGCCTTCTTACATCCATTTTCAATTTCCTTAAATATTGGTGACCATTGATCTCCTCTATTTCCACTACTAGAATGTGTACAGAATCTACAGCGTGGGTGAAAGCGGCGCTGCGTGAAATCAGTATTGCAGTAAGAATGCCTTGTGGTGTTGTAACAGTAGTCTTAAGATTTCCATTCTAATTCGTTGCCACGAGAAGGCTATATTGAGTTCCTGCAACCTGTTGTAAACGCCTGTGTAAACGCCCAGATGTGGTTTCTCTGAACGCCTTTCCTTCTCCCCTTTACTGATCTCCCTAACAAAGCATCAAAAAAAATTTAAAGTAAGTACAAAATATGTTGATAATTATTTAATTTTAAATCAACTAACAATAGCCATAACCAACGTATGATGCACTAGAAAACAAAAATATTCAATATTTTGCGGATGTACTTTTGAAGCAAGATCATTTATTTGGCTTTCCATTGTACCAAAGTCAAAAGTACTTAAAAAATTAGCTGCTGAGAAGCTCGGTGTCAAATCTGAAGCATTTCAGAAGCTAGACCAAAATTTCGGGAGGGGGACAAATAGACCCCAACGGCGAGAGGATTGAGAAATGGTTAATCCAATTGTTATAACAGCATCTTAATTATAAGCCTGCGGATTGGAGAATTGTTGTCAGTCTTCATAAGGACTACTTCAATCAATTCCCCAAATTAGTAAGAATTATATTCTTTATAAATGAGAGTTGGGATGATTTTCATCATCGTGTGAGAATCACACAGAAAAATTGCACATGAATGATTGCAGGAAGGTCTCAGTTATCGAGAAAACATTTTGTCTACTACATTAACCGATGTGAGCACACGAAACAAGTAAATGCCTATCGTAAATCTAGGAAATAGCAACTACATTTCATCAAATACTTTAAACAAAGCATGATTTTCTCAGAAAAATCTCATTTTGGTCTGTATTTCTTCAGACATTGAATTATGTAGATATGGCATGTCGAAATCGGATTTAATCCTTTTCGTAACACCCGGTATCGCCGCATTAAATTTTAATTTGATGTGAAGAAATTATGTCAAGCTCTAATCAGCATTGATCCGTCGGTGTGATTTTCATGATATACTCGCATGCATGAGTATAATTCAGTATCGTTCCATGGTATAATTCATGCAGCGTGCTCGCATTATTTACACTAACATCGCCAAAATACACACACACACTGAATCTGTTTTGACTTCTTTGGTACTTCTACTTTGACAATCTCTTTCTTAGATAAAATGATTGCACATTCATCCAGTCTGAAAATAGATAAGATAACAGGAGTTCCCATATTCTGCATGTACTAGTACTTCTATTTGATTACAATGACACTAATGACATGGGTTTCAAGCATAAGTAATTCTGAAAAGATTATGACTAGCTACCATTCCGTAGAGTTTGTTGCCATCATGATGAGAAAGGGGGTATCTCCTCAGCAGGCGAGTCTCGAAAAAACCATGACCCATCGCGCATGGTCTCACTGATGAAGTCGGTTTACAAATCCATCTAGTATAGCAGATTCACATTTCTGAATTTACTCCGATGATTGATCAGCCAGAAAACATGTGATATACCGCATAACATAATATTATGATCAAAGATTTACATGATTCCTGATCATTTGCAAGTAGAGGTTTGAACTTGAAGTTATTTCTCAATTGGAGAAAATGTGACGCGGGCTGGCAAAAAGTCATTTTGAATCGTGTACATGTGCTTCATATCGTCAAGAGCTTTGATTTAAATACCACGAAGGTTAACGGGAACTTGTGTGGAAGAATCGCATTTCCGCGAAATACATTGCTCAAAATGCATGTCAATTTTGACACTTACACACGATTAGTTATAGTAACTTCTGATTTTTAACTGCTTCTAAAGACTAATTTTGATTAATTAATTTCTATCTTCAACATATGTGTCAAAGATCCAATGCGTCGCACGAGCAATTTCTTGAAATATTCTTTCTACCTGATTGCTTTGAATAGATTATACACATTTGAAATCGTTTGTGCAGTTATGAGACCCCCTTCACAGCATGAAAATGTTTATAAATTTATGGCAGAACACTTTCACAATTTGTGGATTCAGCAGTATAAGCTATTACAGATGTCCAAAAGGTAGTTGTTACAGCGCTCTGTATTTTGCACAATCATTCTTCAAATTGTGTGTGGCTGTTGCTATTTTCTTTTGAATGCTGCTTTTAATGTATCCGGATAACAATTCGTTCGAAGTGCCAATAGAAGGCGGTGTGCGACTGTCGTCCTAGCATACGCTTCATGACATAACTGCTTGGACGAAGACGTATTCATATTACCAATTCAGCTATCAACATATCTGGAGATTATGAAACACAACAATGCATGACATCATTGAATGTTGACAACTTGTCTATTGTCAAATGACGCTCTCTGTTGATTTCACAACAACAGCGTTCTATCAAGTTTTATTCGTAAAGCTTGCTTTTCATTCTGTCCTTTGAATACTAGTATGAAGTGGGAAAATTCAAGCATATCAGCAATATTCCTGAATCAACATCACGAGACACACGATTTCTATGGTAAGAGTGCAGAGTTTGTGTGGCTCGATGTATTGCGTCATTGCCCTACAATTACTATTTCGTTCGCGTAGATTAAGAGCAGCTCATCAGCCATATAACACAGTTTACTTGAACTGTCATGATTGCAAAATTTCTGAAATCGAATATCAACTAAGACACACACTTACAGTTAATAATATTTCCACGACGCTTCAGTTACTTTGTACATGTAAGTATATATCCAAATATATTGAGTGCAACGAATTCGATTAAATTCGATGGCTGTATTTTTGAAAATATCATCTATCTTATTGAAGTTACACATTGCATCTCTAAGATGTAATGGATACAAAATACACTAAGGAGAGCGTCCAACAAAGACAGAGTGACAAAAATTATAGAATGCACCTTCGTCTCAGCGTGGATGTCAGTGGACATTCTAAAAATAGTGCACACAACTGATTTTAAGAACAGCAATGACAATGCAGAGAAGCTGAAAGAACCTGACAGAAATAAAGATTCGTGCATAATTACAGATGCCAAGCATTGTCGATTGCTTGTACATTGCCGATTGTACATTGTCGATTGCTTCTGGAGTATAAAGTCCACACAAGAATTTCTACATAGATTAAATTCGACACAAGTTCATTCATTGCAAGTTTTCGATTTTTCAACCTTATATACGAATCTTGATCAAAAATTGATTGAAGATCACATATTCGCTATTATGGATTTGGTGTTTAATTCCTCAAATAGAAAATTTATTTGCATTGGACATTATAAGTCCTTTTGCTCAATGAAAAAATATAGTGGTTATCACTGTTTTGATAAACAGAAGTTAAAAGAAGCCATACATTTCCTATTATCACAGACCTACGTCACATTCGGTAATTTAGTTTTCAGGCAGATTAAAGGCATTCCAATGGGAGGAAATTCTAGTCCACTCCTAGCTGACCTATTCCTCTTACACTGCGAATATGTTTTTATGCAAAATTTGATAAAAGCTAAGAAATATCATTTAGCACGCTTGTTATCACCTACATCAAGATACATAGACGATATATGTGTTGTCAATTATAAACACTTTAATTCGTTGATTCAAAGAATTTATCCACCTGACTTGTTGGCGGAGAGAAATGGTGATAACAATAAAGAGGTAGTTTACCTTGATGTGAAAATACAAATCTCACAGAACAGGTTGAGAACTTCAGTATATCACAAGGTAGATGACTTCTCTTTCTCTGTGGTGCAACTGACTTTTCCAGAGAGTATGATCCCATTACAGATGGCCCTTCATGTTTTCGCGTCGCAGGTAGTCAGATATTGTAGAATATGCTCGAAGTTACAAGACGCTGTGCACAAAACTAACAAGACACTAAATATCATGAAATCTAGAGGTTATTCTCAGCATGACTTGATGAGTTACACAGAAAAGGCTCTCACAAGGCATAATGAATCGCTTCACAAATATGGTCTTTTCTCGGCTCGACAATTCACTTCACTCTGTGAATTTCAATGAGGCACGCGACCAACAAACGACTCACATTTTCCTTAATGCCTTGCTGCATAGGTGAATAAACGACTAACAATGACTTGTAGCCATCATATGGGGGTGGGCAGTGAAGAGTGAATACAGAGCGCTTAGCGTGTCTTACGGGAGATGAGAGAGCTCCCATTGTTAAGTCTTGATGTATGAGGCGAAGTTTGTGTAAAGGCGGATTACATATTTATCACACAGCGATTACATCTTTATGGGATTCGAGGATGAACAGGATCTGTTTACTTGTGGGAATCGAAAAGGCAAAGATTGATGTACAGGATTTGTTTACATGTGAGGATCGCAAAAAGCATACTGTATTTATTGATGTGATGAATTTAATGACAGGATCTGTTTACATATGGGAAACGCAACAATTGAATGATATCTGATTTATCTTTGTGACATATCTTTCAAGACATATCATTACCTATTCAGTATTTTGTCAGCCACTATGTGTGGGACCCCGCTCGTCTGGGTTTGAGTGTTCAGGTTAGGGGTCGAAACACAACTAGACGAGTACCTGCTGATGACTGACGGACTGCAGTATTATGTTTTATATCCCTTAATCGGTAACTGAAGTAGTGGTCGATGTATTGTAATTCAAATGAAGAAATGTGGAATTACATGAAGTACTATAGACGGATGAAGAAACTGACGATAACAAATTCAAGTGAAGAAATAGTATTTTCCATGTGTAGTCTTAGGTATAGTGTGTATAGTTTCATTGCTTTCGGTGTAGTAGAGTGTCATTGTAATTCTATTGTTTACCTCCATTATCCACTTTCCACTTATCCACTTTGTGTAGTGTCAGATATAGTTCACTTGTAATCAGTGTAGTAGCATCGTTGTATTTCCATATTTTACCTCCACTTTTCCAATTTTTATTCATCGGTTTCCTGTTGTTTTATAATATCCATTTTTTAATTTCCTTAACCTATGGTGACCATTGTCTTATTCTATTTCCACTATCAGCATCTGTAGTCGGTACAGTATATTAGAAGTCTGTTTTGAACGTGTATACGGCAGTGTTTGGAATCTATGGTATTAGTACATCAACAGCAAGAATGAGTAGTATTACAAGTCTTAAGATTTCCATTTTTACCAGATATTGGGCCAAAGCTGATCAATTTTAATTCGTTGCCACGAGAAAGCTACATTGAGTTCTTTTAAGAACTGATTAATCCAATGGTTACAGTAGCATTGCCTTTGTACACTTGCGGATTGGAGAACGCCATCAGTCCTCCTTAGGACTACTTTAACTAATAATTTAAATTAGTAAGCATTATATTCTATTATAAATGGCTACTGGGATGACTTTCATCATCGTATGAGAATTGAGTAAAGTAATGTACTGTGTTCTCTTTACCACTAAAGTCAATCATGGTGAGGTATAATATTCAGAGTAAACATGGATCAAAAGAATGAACCATGATTGGTAAAAAAATGGCTAATCAACATAGACATATAAAAACCATCATCATCATCATCAGCCTTTCGTGCCACTGCAGGCAGATGGCCTCCACTCCCTCCTCCAGTTTCTTCGATTTTGCGCTTTCTGAATCCAGTTGATTCCGCTCTTTTCCTCAATATCGTCTCTCCATCTTCTCCTTGGCTTTCCTCTTCACCTTGGTCTTTCTAGTGGCGTCCATTCCGTTACTTTCTTGGCCAATTTGTTGTTGTTCATTCTGGCTAGGTGTCCTACCCAGTGTCCTTCATCGTTCTGATTTTACTCGTTATGTCAATGATTCTCGTCCTTTCTCTGATGTTCTCGTTCCGTATTTTGTCCTTCCTCGTGATGTTTAACATTGCTCTTTCCATACTTCTTTGTGCCACAGCCAGTTTCCATTCTTGCCGTTTTGTAAGTGTCCACGTTTCTGCACCATGCGTCATTGATGGCAGTATGACCGTATCAAACAGCCTTCGTTTCAGACATATTGGGATGTTCCTGTGTTTGAGTAGCTTGCTGTATTGTCCGAACCTTCTCCAACCAGTATTTATTCTGTGATCTATTTCTCTGCCAATATCGTTATTTGCTGTTAGCCATCTTCCAAGGTATTGGTATTCATTTACTTCTTCTAGTATTTCTCCATCAATTTGAATTCCTTGTCGCGTTGTTCGCTTTGCTATTTCATTGCACATAACTTTTGTTTTCTTCTTGTTCATTTTCATACCATCTTTCCTTCCTTCTTCGTTTAATGATGTTATGATTCTCTGCAGGTCTTCTTCTGTATTCGCTAATAGTATTATGTCATCCGCAAATCTGAGATTGTTTAGTTTTTCTTCGTTTATGCTGATTCCTTCTCTGATATCTACTCTTTGAAATATTTTTTCTAATGCTGCTGTGAAGAGAATTGGTGATAAAGTATCACCCTGACGCACTCCCTTCATGATTTTCACCTTTTTTCAGGATGTTAATAAACTTCGCTTGTACTCCTTGCTTTGTTAGAGCATCAAATACTGCTTTGTGCTTAATGGAGTCAAATGCCTTCTCGTAGTCAATGAAGGCCATATATAAAGGCATTTGGTATTCACTTGCTTTTTCAAGGACTTGTGTGACCGTGTGGAGGTGGTCAATAGTGGAATATCCTTTTCGATATGCGGCTTGTTCAGGGGGTTGATTGTCCTCTAATATGTTTGATATTCTTCGTTTCACGACTGTCATATATAATTTGTAGACGTGGGATAGAAGGCTGATTGGTCGGTAGTTGCTCAGTTCCATTTTGTCTCCTTTTTTGTATATCAGTGATATTATCGCGTTCTTCCATGTTTCTGGTATCCTTTCTTCCATTGTTATTTGATTAAACGTATCTGTCAGCTTTTTTATTATGTTTGTCCCCCAGCCTTAATCATTTCAATTACCATCCCATCTTCGCCTAGAGCTTTCTCGTTCTTCATATCTTTGATAGCCTTTTCTACTTCGTCCTCTAAGAAGATTGGTTTATTTTCTGTCGGTGCTGTTTGCATATTTTCAAGGTTATCATTGTATAGCTCCTGATAAAATTTGGCACAACTTTCTGAAATTTCGTCTCTATTTCTTGTGACTGTTCCATCCGCCTTTTTCAATGCTGGTATTAGCAGTCGATGTCCAGTTTGATTCTTTATAGCTTCTTTCAAGCCTTTAATTCTTTCGACTGCTTTCTGTATCAGTCTTGTGTTCTATATCCTTAAGTCCTCTCTCATTTTCTTCCTGATGGTCTTGCATAATTCTGTGTATTCGATGTTGTTTCCTGCCGTTCCACCGACTATCATCAATCTTCTTTTTTTCAACAGCGCTTTTGTTTCAGGTTTCAGCTTTTCTTGTTTCTCTTTCCTTCTTTTCCCAGCTACGTCTTCCGCACATTGTTTTATGACCTCAATGTCTTTTTCTACATCGTTTTTCGACGTATCTTCGTTGGAAAGTACCTCAAACCTGTTCCGTAGTTCAATTTGGTATTCTCCTTTCTTTTGAAATAGTGCTTCTGTATTGATTCTTACTACTTTACTTTGCATCATTTTCTTTCTTTCTAGCCTGGTATTCAGTTTTATTCTGCATCTCACTATTCGATGATCGCTTCCAATGCTCACTCTTTGAATCACTTCACAATTTTGAATAATGTACTTCTTGTTACTCATGATGATGTAGTCTATCTGATTTTTCACCGTTCCTCCAGGACTTTTCCACGTCCATCGTCTGTTTTTCGGCTTTTCAAACCAAGTATTAGTAATACTGAGATTGTGGGCGAGAGCAAACTGCACCATTCTAGTTCATCTTTCGTTTCTTTCTCCTTGTCCATGCGGTCCTACCGTGAAAACATCACCGTTCCGCTGCATACCTACTTTTGCATTGAAGTTACCCATTATGATTTTGTACATGCTTGCGTTGTCGTGCATTGTTTTGTGAAGGTCTTCATAAAAATCCTCAATCTCTTCATCTGTGTGACTGCTCGTAGGAGCATAGACTTGAATTACTTGTTATGAGTACCTACGGTTTATCTTCATTGTTAGTGATGCTATTCGGTCGCTAATTCCGTTAAATTCAGCTATGTGTTCCTTTACATCTCTGTGCACCAGAAATCCAACTCCAGCTGCTGACTCATTTCCTCCCTTAGTGTACAGCAAATGGCAGCTGTTTATATGTGCCAGCTGTTCTCCTTTTCTTCTGACTTCTGCCATACCTAGGATGCTCCATTTGATCTTTGTTTCGGCCAATTCGTTTTCGAGTTCATATAATCTCTCCTGATCTTTCAATGTTCGCCCGTTGTATGTCAATATATGGAGTGTCCAATCACCCTCCTCACAAGGCAGATGCCAAGTGGGGGAGCCGGTTTAGTCGCCGACCACCCGACCATGAACAGGTAGTACTGGATGTTACCAGTAGCAGCCAGAATCCGACCTGACTTACCAAAAACCATACCACCGATAAATAATTGGTTTCTTTCCGGATAGTCGACAATTTCGCTGAACGATATTAATCTGTCCGAAAATATGACAATTTTTCTTCGCATGCTCTCAGCGGAGTTAAACAAAATGACAAATATCAAGTTCTTTATTGTCTATTTTCTTTATCGATAATATTTGCTATATTATCACTCAAAGTTTCACGACTAGCCTAAACTCGCCAATGACGTGAAATTGACAAGACTCAAATACACTAATTTACACTCTTCCCTTCCATTATAAGATGATCGACGCACTTTAGAAATGATCGAAAAGTATTGGTTTATCATTGAACAAGGAGTATTTTTGCATACACATCTAACAAAGGTGAATATCAGAGTCATCATATCAATATCATCATAAATGACTGTTAAATGAAGTGAATATTTCTTTGCAGTTTTGGAATAGAGTTTTCTGCTCTATTCTGCTGGACAATGCTGGTTCAATATTCTAACATTATGAGATCTACAAGCCTTTACACAATGCAGGAAAAGCTCGGCATGAAAATGCCATGGTGGACATGACCGATGTTGCACGATTGACAATGTATCTTTCAACCGATTCATCACGAAGAGTACATTATCAAATAAGCACATTATTTTGCCACATTCTCCTAAGTTACACACATTAGCGTTTCTTTTAATTAATTCAATTTCAATGTATATTCAGCGGCAGTATTGCCAAATACTCCATTTAGCATACGCTGATCAATGTAGAAATCGATACGAATTTCATATTCTACGTCTCTGCGTATGTACAAATTTTTGAAATTGAAGCTTATGTAACTCAAATAATTGTTACACTAACATTCCAAGTTATTCAATAGAAACGCATTAAACAATTTCAACGAAGTTTCTTCTGAGTGCTTCGTGTAAAATAAATTTTGCTAAAAAGTGCAAATTATCTTCTGATGAAACTGCTCCACTGAAAACAGAAACTGAACAACAGTCCAAGTGGAACAAAAATCAAGTCAGTCAAAGATGTCTGTATAAATGCCGAAGATATTATAGTTGTTTATACACAATTGCCAACATACTAGATAGAACAAAAATGTACACATAGAGCGAGATATCAGCCGACAGACTTCAAGGAGAAAATAGCGGGTTGGAAGGTGCACGATTAAATTACCAACTCCATCCGCTCAAGCCGTCAAATCAGATCTGTTCTGCTTACGACGATATACAGGCAAGCGACAGCCGCAACGGATGAGTTGATGACAATACACTCAGCTGGAAAAGCAAATTTTTGATAGTGAATGTTTTGTTATCTGATTATTCGATAACAGTTCAGTCAGTATTAATTGTGACGAAATAGAGGTTTGATTTTATTTTTTAAGTGTGTATTATTTTCTTTACAATGAGGTGTTGAATTAGTCAAGTCGTGTTACTGTGTTTGCTTTGCTGTTGGGAGTTTCTTCTTGCCTGATTGATCTATTGTTGCGTGACTGTCTTGGTTCCCTAGTTATTCCGTAATGAGGCTAGCGCTCGGGATGTTTGAGGAGATTTTGTAGTAAGCACTTTCTTTGAATAAACGATAGGACTGACAGAAGGGATGCCAACCAATTATTGCGCTGTGCACACGAATTTTTTGATATAATTGTTAATAGAAGAGAAGGATAAAAATTGAGAAATCTTTAGCAACGTGACTCCACTGAGCTCGTCTGAGCACCTGTATGTCTTGTTTTCAACTGTTGAGAAAAGTCACAGATTTACCGTGTCAATTAAAGGAGTTTTGACGATTGTTTTGATTGTTCTATCCGGTCTACTTGTATCTGGGTTGTAAGACGGCTTGTCTTCGGGTAGATCCAACAAAAATCGTAAAACACGAAACTTGTACCGAAACCCTAGGTGACATTCGTAACATTCATCAAGCCTCAAAATCGGAAAGATACGACTTGAGTAAGCGATGATAAGAAAACTAGCCGAAACTGAGAGCTAGTCATAATTTTACTGAACTTGTCCCACTTTGTTAACAATGTATACTAATCTTATCACTATATGGGTGGTCTATAAAGGTTTTCAGTGGAAGTGTCATAATTGAAATAAATCAGTGCAAAGTTTCAGCTTGTTTGTGCTTTTCTTTGAGAGTAAGCACAATTCTACTCATTTGCATGGATCTGGAGCAGTGATTTATTTTGATCAATAATTTGGTTGGCTCGCAGTATTTGGAGCGAGTTCGCAGTAACAGCATATTATAATTTTCTAGGAAATCGAAAAATTGAATGTTTATGAGCTTTTGGATTGCATCTTTAATTTAAGTAAATGCTTTGACAATGATAAGAAAAACAATGAAGATTCAAAAGCAAGTACCTGGCCTTTTGCTTCATATGTGGTACCTTGATGACAGTGTTTTTTGTGTAAATCGAGATGATATATATAGTCTTGCGTTCATTGGACATCCATTCGTCTCCAATTGGTCTATCTGTGAATTTGAAGAAATGGGAGCTGTCCTCAAAAGGTGATTTGAGTATTTTTTCTCCTATTATTCCGAAGAATAACAAGTCTAATATAATCATTCTTGGTGTACCAATCGCAGATCAATGCTTTTCATCATCTTTTATTTTATTGCTCCTCGTCGGAAAAAAGCAGAAGTACTTCTTCGAAAATTGCCAAGACTTGAAGACTCCCAAGCTGCATTAATGTTGTTTCGGTCATGTTCCGGATTCTGTAAACTAGCAAAATTGCTCGGGGTACTCCATCTTCATTGGCATCAACTTGTTTAGAAGAATTTGACAATGATATTTGTCGAGTGGAAGAAATAGCAGGAATAGAGCTTCCTGACAGGTCATGGTCATAGGCACGCTTGAGCTTCAATTTTTGAGGTTTGGGTCTGAGGTCTCATTCCGACCATTCAGCTACTTCATTCATTGCATCTTACGTCTCAGCAACTCAAGAGCCATCCCAGCACTTGTGTTGAGCTATAATTGAATTTAACCGCATTGTGCAATCAGACTAACATCAGAATGTTGTCTATTTTCCATCAGAAACCCAAGTAGAATGTGCTATCACGAGCAGTTGATAAATCAAAATTTAGCGAGCTTTACCAATGTCTACCTGCAGCCCGCCAAGCTCGCCTTCGTGCTACATCAACAGAAGATGCATCCGGGCAAAATAGGAGTTATTCCTTCATATGGTCTTGGGATCCACTTTGAAGCCAATGAAATGCAAGAATTATTGAAATGGTGGTTTGGACCAGCATTATATCTTACTTGCCCGAAAGGTAGAAGCCAAGTTTTCGACCCTTGGGACATCATGCGCTTACTTGCCATAGTGTTGTTCGCCATTACTGCGAGTTGAGAGACTGCCTCTTTAGGTACTGACAACTGCCTCACTTGGAGAAAGGTGGTAACTTGGGGCATGACCAGAAACGTCCGGCCGATATTCTCCTGCCTTCATGGCACCTTGGTAGTTCAGCTGCGCTTGATCTCATGGTGACTTATCCGCAAAATTCTAGCTGATTGTTGTCAGCTAGAGTTACCGCACAGTCAGCTCCTGATTTGGCTGAGGACAGGAAGAGAAGTGAGAACTACTCGAAGTGTGTTGAACTGGGATGGCACTGTGAGCCATTGGCAGTTTCCGTTTACAGCACTTGGGGCAAGAACACCCGATCAGTCTTCCAAAGAATTGGCTCTTGCCTATCTCTTCAAACTGTGTCCTCACGTGATGGAATAGACCGAGGTATTCATGGAATACTTTATTTACAGCGTGCCAACGCCCCAGCTTTGCTTCTGCATGTGGGTGCCAATGTAGGTGGCAAAGATATTTGTGATTCCGGACTCCCATCATAATTTCTTTCCGCTTTCTTTCCATATTTTTGCCTTTTATCATTTGTTTCAGTTCATTTTGTAAATGAGCTTTAGTCAACCCGGCAATTTTGCATTATTAGTTCATGCAGAATTCGCATGTATATTTTTCAATTGTTTGCCTACAATAAAGTAGATCTCTATTAAAAGAAAGAAACAATGACAAGATAGAATACATCTTTTTGACTAATTCATTAAGTGATAGTTTCGCATTGTTAGGTTACTTTGCCAAAGGTATGGCTGGTTCTGAGGCTCTACCAGCTCTCATTTTAGTCTATCCGAAAGGATCCGATTCCGATCAATTTTCAACTCGATCAAGCTTGAGATATGTTTTGCCATATATGCAGCCAAATATGTATTTGACAAACGCCTTTCGTTCAGATTATTCGCGATAGAAAATGCCAATTTCTTCTTAATTTAGTTTTTCTTTCGAACTCCGACAGGAGTTCACTAGATAGCTGCGATATGCTGCAGCTACAAACACACCAAAAATGCATTATCGATGTAAAAAAAAAGTCGATATCTCGTGTTGGAATCAGTTAGAAAATTCTTAGACTATCTCAGCAGCTGCATAAAAAAATCTACAACATTGAAAGAATAAAAGATCAAGAGGAAGTCAAGAAATAAGTTCTTTATATGTCATTTTAAAGTCTTCAATAGTCGGGAAAATATTTCCTCCACATTTGTCTAAAATTTCATTCCATTTTAACTTCACAGACTTTTTAAAACGATGGTAGATAAATCTCTGCCTCCTTAGCAGTTCCAGACGCGTAAGATCCTCAAACAGGTTTAAGACAATGACTGCACCTTCTGATAAAGTTTTCTTTCTATCATTGGTGGTACTCCGTATTTCGAATGTGCGCTACCTTCCTTCCCACTTTGTAGAATATCAATGACACACAGCTGGCTTATTGGAAAAAAATAGGTGGCAACCGTTCACCTAATTTCTAGAGATAACTTAATTCAATAATCAGTTGGAATTTGTAAGTTAAAACCTTAAAATCATTTACAAATTGACCAATTTCTGAAGCAAAATGATATTTTTGAAGCTCCATGCAATGAAAATGGAAGAAATAAATTGGAATAAAGCATAAAATTATCTTCGACTGGGCTACATCTTGATAAAAGTGAGTCGCTCATTATCCTATTGGTGATGAAAGAAAGACGATGTATGTTTTGTGGCAGCATTTTTGGAGCTTAGCTGACAAATTAAATTATTCAAGATAAATCATTTCCGAATACCAATGCAAATGGAGCATGCGCTTAGCAGAACTCAAGAAATAACTTCTGAGGAAGAGAACATCGCCAATACAGAACGAAATACATAAAAATCTGAAAATGCAGGAACACCCGATTTCATACCCCAATAATTCCGGATAGACCTTTGGGTTCTTCCCCGGTGCTGACTTCCTTTACATCTTTGAAATCTTAATAATATATCAAATTTGACATATATACTTTACATCTTTATTGTTATCTTTCTCCAGGAGTAGTGCCTGACATTCTGAAAATTAGTGTATCACTGTTCCAGAGAATTTCAATTTATCAGGTTGTTCAGTCTATTGGAAAAATTGCAAAAACCTTATCTTCACATTGTCCGATAAAATTTACTAGTGTGGTACAGTTGAGTCTATAATAAACCGTCGATCACAGAAAGATTTTAGCATGGATACATGCATTGAGTTTTCGATAACAAATTGCTCTGATGAAGTCAATTCATTAGAATTCACTGAATCCACCTAGTTTCCATTCCTTAACTAAAATAGTTCTTATTTGATTTCCTCTATGATGCACATTTTGTTGCGTTAAATGGCCGTGTACATTATTATATAGGATAGAAACGAAGCGAAATGTAGCCACAGTTGACTATGTAGATATTTTACTTTATCTTCTATCTCATCTCAGCAGCTTTCGTAGCCGACATCTCACAACATTGAAATTCGTCAAACTCAAAATTGTTTGAAGGCTATTACTAGGATGTAGCTCAAATGTAAAGGCATTTTCAAAACGATGCTAAACCACTCAATGCATCTGTTTGTTATAAGATATGTCAAAATCTACCGGAGCTTCATGGATTTTTCACGGACACGAGTAATGTTGGGGCAATGGGCCTTTGCATTCAAGGTCTGAAATAACAAATAAGAACACAAGATTTTATACAAGATCATGAAACGCTTGCTGAGTAAAACTATTTGCAACATTCTTTTCTTAAATTGTAGTATTAATTCATTGAGCTGTAAATAAATCAAATTACTTAGCAGCCTTGTTAATTATCTTATCAATGAATTATTAGCTATTGACCAATGGACTTATGTTGTAAAGCCGCATTTGAAATTTATAATTCTCGAATTTCAACTTAGCTTTGTCCCCAGAGACACGTTCACATATTACTTACGTTTTTCGTTCGCCAGCGATGTAGCATCACCCAGGCTCTTGATAGAGTATTCCATGGTGGCCCTACTAACATCCACGTTGAAACGCCGTCCCATGGAGATCGTGGCAGCATGCTGGATAAGCAGTGAGCAAGACAAAATATACAGGGATACTTTCCAGAACTGCGAATTGCGTGAAAATGTGTCATTAAAGAGTGGTGTCATGAGAAGTTGCCTCATTAGGGGGCACGCAACGAGGAAGCAGTGACGCTGTGATTGACTGAAATTGAAATTATGAATAATCGTTAGGAAATCTGGGTAAAAAAAGCCTGAATGTAGTCAATTGGTTGTGTAAAACCCGAGGAATCATGCAGATGAGACATGATTACATTTTATTGAAATCATCAGTACGGGCGCTATTACGATTATTCAGTAATTGATAAAGGATTTCATAATCGCGGAACAAGACGGAACAAACATGCACATTAACTGCTGAAAAAAGTCAATAATTCTCTCAGGAATAGACTGACCGTCCATCGACAACTTCTCTTTCAATTTAACCACAGAATTCTCGAGGTCAGCAAACATAGCAATTTGTGCTAAAAAACGTGTGTCCAACGTTTGAAGGTAATCGCATAAAATGAGAAATCAAAGTGAAATCTATCATCAAACTTATCCAACATCCTTTGAATGAACGCTTTATTTGAGTTCATTTCTATATACAAAAATGTTTATGTCTGTTGTTTGTTTCATATGTACAATACATTTCCCATGAGCAGTCATGACTCAATAGAAGAACGTGATTTAAGTAAAATGACTTAGGAATTATCATAATAATTTAAAAATCTTGCGTGTTGATAAAAAGATAGATTTTGGTGAAACTAATCGTTGGACCGCTTAGTTACATGTAAGTTCATAAATCTCAATTTCACAATTGGATATGCCTTGAAACGGAGGACACTAAATAGGCCAGACGACAAGATTCTGAAACCAGCCTTACAAGTGCAAGCCCGCTGTGGGCACAATCAATTAACAACAAGTGAAATGAGAAAAGCTATCACCATGCAAAAGATGCGCAGCTGGTAGGATTCGAACGTGCGACCTCAGGATCTTGTAACAGAGCTGCGACCGCTTGCATGCAACCGATGTCAATTGACATGATCTTCAAAGAAATTATTTTTTTATTTGTGAAAGCATTAACAGTTTAGTCATTGAAAATTATTCATTTAGTGACATAAAACATGACTTAATGCAATTTCTGTACACGGAAACATGCAACAGAATTATAAAAAGTCAGCATCAATTTTTGCGGTCGCTAGGCTTTATAGAGCTTTGGCATCCCCAACAGATTCTTTTAAAGGCAAAGCTAAGTCCACTTCATATTTTCGAGTATTTCGAGCACTTGATATACATTATGAACTTGACATTTTCATAACAATGGCATAACTGGGATTTTTTACATCATGCAACGCAACTTTAATGTTGCTGATATCTGTTGTCTGTAATGATCAGTTACACAATATTGCATCTCAAGGGGTATTAAATCGTGACGTCAGTTTTAACTGGTGCTCAAAACCTACGTAATAAAAACTAAGATAAGTGATCAATCCTTAATTTTTTCCTCTTGAGGACTAAAATGTCACCCGGTATTGCAAACATGAATGCTTTAATATGGTATGTAGAACCTCTACAATATCGTGTCATATTCCTTCAGACATTATGTTTCATTACCAGCTGAATATACATTTAGATGACGCACAACTGACGGATGAGATTTTCGAAAATGAATGTTCCGCATACCTTATAGTCATTTCAGTAAATCGATTTGAATACCAAGTGTCAAAAAGGAAGTTTAAAACACAGAATGGTTTGTCTAGAATTTGTTCACACGCGACTAACCGACCGCAAATGTTTACGACTGATTGCAGGATGAATTACGCAATGAAGCTAGCAGCCAGCCCTAAACAAGGAATCCCATTCCTAATTTTACATCTAGGAATGTCTCCCACATATCAACGTTTATAGCGTGGCTATTGATGCAAGGAATCGACCAGCATTGCTGTAAAATGGGAGTTAGTGTCATCACTGCATGTTGCAACAAATTACATAATCCATGAGGAAAATCATGTCTATTTCATTAAGGAAAACCAGACGTTTGCCATTACTCTCACTCCTACTTTGTCGAAAATCAACCAAAATCGCAAGAAGCTTTAAATTCCGATAAATTAGTTTGGGATGTTGATGTCATACAACTGCTATTATTGTTGTTGTCTTCAGCCGCTATCTGATAATTTATGAAGACGGATAGATAAAAGAGAAATCCATGTTCAGGGAGACTTAATAATCAACTCTTTTTGCTTTACTAGGTGAAAAGTCAGTGGCATTTATTGATAGAGAATCTAAATGAATAATAATTGTAGGTGATGGTCGCCAACATCAGGTTTATTATTATTATTATCATTATACGCAGACTAATAATTACATCATCAGAGTCAGAGAGCAGCAATCGGATTCAGAACTCCACAAGTTCTCTTTTCCAATTTATCTACGGTGAATTGCATTTGATGTAGCGACTAGCGAGCTTCTGTTATGCGTGTTTCTAATGGATCTCTGCGCTTTTGCAAAAAATCTCTAGAGAGAAGAGATGAATAGATTTAGACATTTCCTGATGCATGTTAACCAAATGTTCTGCCAATGCACTACTTTTAGTGTTGTGCGTGATAGCACAATGTTCTTGGTAGCTGATCTGAATTGGGCAGCACGAAACATGCGGCATTTGTAAATTTCTTTTAATTATACGTCGTTTTTTGGTCAATAAAAATGAGTGATCACTTACTTGCCTTTTCATCTTAAGATGAAACAGTGAATAATGATTCACTGCTGCAAATCAAGTGTTAATGAGACATGAATTAAAGTGATTTTCTATCAATATGTAAGTAATAAAGAGGTGCGGGAGCGGTCTTTTTGAAAGCCGCCTCCGCCTGCGTGCCAAGTCGACTTATAAAACTAAGACCAAAAAATATGCGGCTAACACACACTATCTTGCAAGACTTTGAAAAATTGAATGTTAAATCGTCTGATTTGTTTAACCTAAATTTGAAAAATTACTTTCAACATACGTATACAAGCAGAGCTGAAAAAAATCCACTGAAATTTTTAATTCCAATTCCAGAGCAGAAATTTCAATTCCAACTCCAATTCCAGTCGAAACAGTTCAATTCAATTCCAATTCCAATTCCATAATAAGATTCAATTCCGATAATTTCATGTCGCGTATAGTGCATTATGCTAGTGTATCTAACATTTGTTCGTTCCAATCTAACCCATGTGCCCTTATCCTATACTCGTTATTCCTGTGTGCCGTTCTCTGCGTCGTTCCTATGTGCGTTCCCATGTTCATAGTTCATATTTCTTGTGTACATGTACGTGTATATATGTAAGCGGTCAGCCTACGCCATTTTCGTTTCGTAAACGAGATATTCAATATCTCGTGAAAGAAAGAAAAGAAAATTAACGGTCAGCAAAGAATCAGACGCTGAGAGAGAGAGAGAGAGATGCGAATAAATCTATTAATAAACTGACAGAAGAAAGAAATTCAATGTGCTAATAACGTGATTGTTGATGAAAGAAAAAACGACGATAAAAATGATATCATGAAAACTGACTAATGGTATTTAAAAAAGGAGATTAAAAATTCCGTGATAAGAACGAAATGAAGTCGGGTCGAAAGCTAGCGGGCAGATATTAAAGGAAACTCTTTCAATTTTCGAAAGAAAGTGGATTTATGGTCAAGTCTCAAAAATTGGTATAACTTAGAAACGATGAGAAATTGACACAACAACGACTACCAACAACAACACATAGGACATCTTCAGCAGCTGTTAGAACAACTCCGGGCTCTCGCGGTGCAACTTAACTGCAGAAATAACAACAACTGCCCGCCAGCGAACAACAACACAGCAGCGTATACAGCAACACATCAGCGAGTGCGATTGAAGATTGACGGTATAAGTGACACTGATATTTATGATATTATTTTGGTATAAATGAGTCCGATCGAATTGAAGTGAATTCAGCATTAAGAAGTGAACTGTAAGTTTAACGTTTTTCTTTTATCGTTGCGTATCGTATCTATATAACTATAGTCTTAAAAATTAATATTGTTAATTGTTGTGATTGGACGTTGCAATTTCAATTTTTGTACAAATAGATTTATCACAGGTCAATCGAAAAAGTGGAATTGAGGTTTATCAGGGTCAATTCCAACTCCAATTCCAATAGATTTGAATATCGTCAATTCCAATTCCGACTTTTCCAACTCTGTATACAAGCATGCATCCTAAAAGACCATCCTGCCTTGACTCTTCCTAATCCCAAGTGCTATTCTAAAAAGTAAGAATGGCTGCACCCCTTTTCTTGTGCCATTTACCCACAATATCCACAATGTAGTACGATTATTCGTTCTACTATGTTAATAAAGATTGGGCCATTCGAATTTGGTCAATATTCAATCAATTTTCGTGCTTTCCAACACAAGCATGCATGCATGATATGTTGCAAAGATACTTAAACAGTTAAATGTGAGCACATTGAAGTGATTTCGACTTTTTCCAGGCAAATGTTGCCAATTGCTTCATATTTTGATTAGTGCCATACTTCCGCTGCTACTCGTATAATCTTGGAAACTTGATATCCTATGACTTTTATCAATAGACGTCCTCTGTAATATTATTACCAAAGCGTAAATTGTGATGAAAAAAAATATTGAAATCATGTATGAAAATGTTTGAAATGTTGTAATCTTAAACTGAAAATGGCAGAACGCATTGACACCTAAATCAATATTAGCCTTTGATTATTTCTGATTCAATGAAACTTGATCCACCTTTCAATTTATGTTATAAGGTTGTGCTGTTAAATCAATAGTTGAACAATTGAATGCAATTTGCAATCAAATCTACTCAAAGGTCATGTGTAATCTCATTGAAATACTATCTTTTCGACATAAATGTTTTTAAAGTGGTTCTGCAGTGCGATCTGTTGACATGCAAACCAAAACAAAGTTTGCACTTTACTTTTCACACAATTTGATTCATATCGGTAATCAGACCGGCTTTGATAGAGAAACATGCATAGGCAAGTCTTATCTTCAACGTTTGATCAGTGGTAACCAAGGTCGAGAATCTATTGTTCGTTTGACGTTGAGTCGACACATGTAAAAATACACAGCGACATAAACAGCTTTGCTGATGAATTGTTGCCCATTTGTCACGGTACAAGCCAATTTCGCAAAATCAATGCAGAAAGTCAAATACGAGTAATACCCAAACAATAATTGAATTGAAAACGCTAGACAAATCTAATCATCATAAGGATGCCCAATCTGGTTGGGTTTGAATTCTGGTCACATGATCTGTGGTCTATAATGACTGGATATCATAAAATTGAATTTCCTAGCGATGTTTGCTATAAGTCTTTTTCTACCTGACTTTTGAAGTTCGCTTGAGAATGACTGTGAATTTTATAGTCGAAATATATTGTTTGATAAAAATATGATACAATTACAACTTATCCTGGCTGTCCCAAGCGTTTCAATCTATCAATTGATTTGATCGACAGATCAACTCGTGGCAGCAACATCTCAGATCACATTTTGATGTCAAGTCTCTCTGAAATACGAGTATATCTTCATTCGCGGATAACTTGTTACAGCGCACCTATCAGAAATTCTTATCACCAAAGTATTCGTATCAACTCCACTCCACACGTCATATGTCTCACAAAATAGGAGAAGATACTTATATTGTGTATGACTACCAGAAATCCAAGCTAGATTCTTTAAGGTGACATCTGTGTAGCACTGAATGGGATCAACTCATGCGTCCTTCAACAGATGATGATAAACTGTACCTAAAATGTCATGATATCTTGAATTACCACTAACTAAATCCTTAATCGATGAACGCTGGGATGCATGCAGTCAAAAAACATTGTGATAAGTACGCACATTTGAAGGATGAAGTTAAAAAGAAAATAGCAAAATCAAGAGAAATTTGCATCAGAAAGGCTCCAGATTCAAGTCAAGGCATATGGAAAGCAACGAAGGAAATTGCGGGTAAAAGGTCATGTAAAAGTGTAGTTGAGCAGGTGACGGAAGATCATCTTTTTGAGAAAGCCATGCAAAAGTAATCAAAACTCCCCTTTTCAGTTTATAGGCCGATATAATAAAGTGAACGTTAAAAGCATCAAAGACAGACCTTCGGCGTCCAGCGCCTTCAACGGTCGATGTTTGGATGGCCTTCAAAGCATCGACCGTTGAAGGCGCTGGACGCCGAAGGACTGTCTTTGATACTTTTAACTTTTACTTTATCATATCGGCCTATAAACTGAAAAGGGGAGTTCTGATTACTTTTGCATAACTTTCTCATGTAATAATGGTACTTGTGACTGCCTCATTGGTGAATTAGGTGGTTGCATAAGTCATCAGATGCCATATTATTTGAACTGCAAGAAAAATACGCTAGCATAGGACCATATCAGCCACACGCCATCAAAGATGATTACTGATGTCCTGAAATAAGTGAGGAAAAATATCCACCCATCTCAAGAAAATCTCTTTAAAAAGTCAGCATGAATCGACAATACTCCCACTCGTACATCCGGTGAAATGATTGACTGGTGACAGTTTGAAAATTATACTCACTGCTTACGAAAAACAGCGAATTTTCCCGGTGCCATGGAAAGCTGTCATCATTCATCCTCTGCCAAAAACGTCAACTGCAAAACTTGATGAAATCATCCACCTGCTTGCTGTGCCATCAAAGGTGTTTGAAAAAAATGATTCTTGTTGACATTTCGAGCAACTTCACATTAACTGCTAACATGGCTTCTGACGTAGACATTCTACAGCAGCTGCTCCAATTGAATTAATGGAAAATGCATTGTCAGACTTCGAAGACATTGACAACTATGGCGCTGTTATCATCTCCATAGACGCATCAGCTGCTTTGGACACGATTGAGCACGGTTTATTGTTAAAGAAACTCGAAAACCTCGGTTACCCAAAAGGGCTCATTAGGTGGCTTTCTTCCTATCTTGATGAACGACGTTTTCTGACCAAACTTGAAGATGCAATGTCTCGACATGCTCAAATAGGAAGAGGAATACCACAGGGTTCGGCATTAAAACCCGTATTGCTTACCATCCAAACTTGTGATTTTCAAAGATGTCGATAAGTGGTGTTCGGACAACAAACTGGCACTCAACAAATCGAAATCTAGTGTTTATTAAGTCACTGAATAAAAGCATTATCTTTTGTTGATTTACGCTTTCCCATAGTATCCGAAGTAAAGATTCTCGGGGTACTAATAAGGAAGCGGTTGCTATTGTAATAATAAATAACAAATTTACATGGGATCAACATACATGGGACAATCTTTCTTCCAGCATGCTACAACCCTAATAAACCAAAGCTTAAAAGCATTTCTGACAGCTATACATGTATTACTTTGCTAATTCTTATTTTGTTGTGTAACTACTCATTTCTCTCTGACTTCTGACATCAATTTACTAATGATTGCTATTTCTCAGAAAATATAAGCGCTTTATTATTATTATTATGTTGTGAAACATGTCATTAAGTAAGCTTGCTAGTATTTGAAATTTATTGTACAACTATGCTTTCATCAACACTGACTTTGTCAAAAGCATATAAGTCCATCTGGATATGGCACACTTCTTCGACAAGTTGATCTCTATGCTTTCGGACATTACTTCGACACAGACAATTCCTCAATATGGACCAATTTGAAAGAAAGTACTTTTGGGTAAAGAGCTTGTAACTCTTGTTGTTCTTAATTGTTCAGCAATCTTTTCCGAATTCTCTTGATGGTCAGTTACATATAAAGCAACAAATGACATACGATATTAAAGAATATTGTAAGGAGACACGTTGCTAATTTGTACGCGTTACTTACTCCAATACCCTGACAATCTCAATGTCTGACATAATAAACGCTTATGTTTGAACAGAAACTATTCATGTTGAAAGGTGGTGAACTGAAAGAGTAAACTACATTCTTCAACAATAAATTCGCACGCATCGGTTTAGGAGCGTCCCTTTTAATGGGGATAAGTCGAGGAACTAAGACAAAACGGAAAATGAATTATCACTCATGGTTTGCTGTCATCAACCAGCGGCAAATAGGTGTAAAAAGCAAAGACACAGATGAGCAGTTTATTGTGAACTTGCTGCATCATAACTATTTAACTATGATAGTCTCTTCGTACATAAATTAGGTTATGCATGTATATTGTACATATAAGATAAAGCGAATCTTAAAATAATTAAATTACAACAATAGATATACCTAATCTCGCAATTAATGTAATTAAGTAATGTTAATGTATACTGAGCAACTAAAGACCACTAGACCCCCATGCTACAAAAACGTTGATGAAGTGGGTTTAACTTTTACTCACGCAGTTTAACAATCGACGGCTTTATTCAGGACTGGTTTATGCAGAAATGGCTATCAGATAACGATGGTTAAGCCACATGACATCATGAAACTTCCCCTTTTCTCTCAGGTTTATCCCAAGGATAAGGTTAGGCAATCACTCTATGCAACCTGACGAAATCGATGCTAATTTGGCTGTGGAACTTAGGCGTTTGTGAAAGCGTGATGAAATTTACGAAAAATGGGAATATTGCAAATTTTTGAAAATTTCTACTCCATTTCACCAATTCGTCAACCATTCACTATCAGCTTTCATTACTAAGATCAATGTTATTTTTCTTTCAAAGCCCGCTTGCTCTCTATTTTGGATTTGAACTCCAAAACAGTATCGACGTCAATTTCGCCTGTGTCCACCGGTGAGATTTTGTGACGCGTAAGTGGCGCGAAACCCGACTGAATCCACGATTTATTGAACTATGGTTGACAGGGAACTAGGCGATGACATCGACGGCTGAGCCACTAATATGCTGTCATTTTCACTCGAATTCGTCTGGCAAATGTGTGTTAATTGAGTTCGTTTAAGCAAAGTGCGATGCCGACTTCTACCTGTCATTCACTTTGGAAATTGAGCAATCATCTCTTTAAAGACAGACAATGTTTTGATCATGCTCAAAATTACTACATTTTGTTCCATATCACATCACTTCAGACATATTGTCGTTGTGAGGGACGAAGAGTATACATGTAGGATTGATGCTAATTAGGGTTTGATAATTTCACATTAAATTAGAGTACAGGAATTAATTAACTTTCATTTCATAATAACGTCCTAGTTTGAGGCATCAGATGGGCCAATTAATAGTCTATTGTGCGCTGCGGGGATGAGTGGGCAGCCAGGCTATTGTGTTGAGTTTTGAGTGCTCAGTCACTGTGGTCGCGGTGGCCTTTGTTCCGTTGAGTCTTGGCTTGTTTGGAGTGGTTTGTAAATATTTCGGTGCGCCGTCCGCTGAGTTTGTTGTTATGCCTGAGGTGTTGACGTCTGCTTGAGTCTGCATGTTGATTTGTAATCTTGGTGGACGAATAGCAATCTGCGATACCTGACAGTGATAAAAACTAGTGCCTGAAGTGAGACAAGGCCCCCCTCTCGTATGTTCGCGCTGAGATTGTAGAGATTATCTTGTGCCTGTAATCCTGCGGCAATAAAGTTGCGTCCACAACCCCTATCGCTTTCTCTTACTATCGACTGAGGCGAAAAGGCTATAGGCCTATTTGAACGCTACCGCAATTTCGTGACAACTGGGGGCTCAGCCGGGATTCGTTCAAACCTTAATTCGAGGAGAAAGTTTGGTGGACAAAAGTCGGACAAGCAATTGTTGTCGATCACGGATCAAAAGCCAAGGTGATACACGGAGAACGTACAGGGTGACAAAGAAGTCGATCGGTCGAGATTCGAGAGGAGATTCGAAGAGGATTGGTAATCAGCGACAATTGAAAGTTCGGGTATTCAAAATCGAGAAATCTTCAGCATCTTCAACCGTCGACTGCTGCTGTGATCGGAAGAGGAACGACATTCACGCACTCAAACACTGAAGGAAATCATCTGGAGCAGCTCCTGGAATCTACGCCGCTGGACTTTGAGAATCTTTGGGTAAGCAGATTGCTCTTCGTCCAAGTAATTTCCGCTGCTGGTGATCGCTGTTAGTAGTTGATTGGTGATTGTCGAGAAGGTCTGTCGGTAACTCTGTTACTTGTTCTGTGTTTCAGTGAATCCAGTTACTAAAGTATATACCTTTACTCATTTGTGCTGATAGCTACGGAGGTTTCATTTATAAGTACGTAGCATAAGTTTATTGATTATTATTTATTCAATTTTGCATTTCTCGGTCTATCTCTTCCCTGGATACAGTATATCATCGGGGTTGGCAGTCTAAGGTGTAAAACCGTGCGTTAAAGTTGGAGATTACTTACCTTATTGTGTCATTAAAAGATTTTTCAATTTACTCATTGTAGCGAGGGTTAATTATTTTGATAAGGTCAGTAAAAGGTAATTATCTAGAGTGTATACCTAGTAAGTTCATAACTAACAGCTTTACTAAATGCCCTTATTCTAATCAATCTCATAATGGATAGATTAATTGACATAGGACAAAAGCTGGGATTAGAGGGTGCAGAACTGAGATCATTTGTGCTGGAACGTGAAGAGCGAGAAGAGAGACAAAGAGCAAGAGAACTGAAACGCGCTGCCGATGAAAGAGAAGAGAGAAAGAGAGAAAGAGAATTCGAACTGGAGCGCTTGAAACTATCCGTAACAGTTGGTAGTGCTAGAGCAAGCGATAGTCAGAAAGCATACAAAACACCCAAGATGCCATCGTTTGTAGATGGCAAGGATGAGCTGGACAGCTATTTATTGCGTTTTGAACGTAGTGCCAAGGTGATGGACTGGCCGACTGAAATTTGGGCCAGTTGTTTAAGCAGTTTGTTGAGTGGAAGAGCACTCGATGTATATTCGCGCATGACTGACGAGGACGCAGGTGATTATAATAAATTGAAATCGGCTCTTCTGAAAAGGTACGATCTGACTGAGGACGGATATCGAAACAAATTTCGAGAAGCAAGGCCAGATATTGATGAAAATCCTGAGCAATTCCTGACTAGGCTGCAGAATTATTTAGAGAAGTGGATAGATCTAGCTCAAGTTGAAAATTCAAAGACTGGTGTCTGTGAGCTCATGATAAGAGAGCAATTTCTTTCGTCTTGCCCAAGTGACCTAGCGACTTACCTAAAGTTGAATCCGTCTTTCAACTTACAAGGCTTAGCCCACACAGCAGAAGATTTCCTAACAGCACATGACAAGAAATTTGGAGAGTTAGGAGTAAAGAAAGACAGAAAATGTGATGTTGTCAAAATTGACCGACGTGATGTTAGGCGAAACAATACTGGTTCCCCTTCCCTGAACCATGTGACAGATGATTACAACCGTGACGTAAGTACAATTCAATGTCGAGCATGCAATAAGTTTGGTCATAAGGCATTCCGTTGTCCCACTGTAAGGAATGGAACCGTGCCAAAGAGGTGCTATAAATGCTCTAAGGTGGGTCACTTTGCGAAGAATTGCCCAGTCAAGGTTGATGGGAAGGCGGCAGCCGGACGGGGACTGCACCGTAACGGAACAAAAGAAAATCACGCAATGCAAAGTTCGTCAATGGGAGATGACATGCGAGTGAGCAGTCCGACCATTGATAAGACTGAGGAAAACAATGCAACTGAGGTACCCTGGCTTGAGGAGTTTATTGAAGGCGACAATTTGGCTGGGGGCAAATCGGTTAAAATTATCGGGAGTGGAGGGGCTGAACTAACTGAGAAAGATGACGAAATGCCGGTTGCAGAAGGATTTGTGGGAACAGAAAAGGTTCAAGTTCTGAGAGACTCTGGTTGCAATTATGTAGTTACGAAGAAAAAGTTTGTGAAACCTGAGCAATACACTGGTGAGAAATGTTACATGGCAAGGGTCGATAACACAGTTACAGAAGGAGAGATTGCGATAATCCAGGTTGATACACCATTTTTTGTGGGCGAGGTAAGAGCGATATGTTTCCCTGATGCTCTTTACGACTTATGTATAGGAAATATTCCTGGAGCTAGGAGGCCTTATCAGGAAGACAGTAATGATTGCAAGTTCGGCGGAGTGGCTACACGGTTAATGAGGAAGAGAGCAGATGTTCCCTTGAAACCGCCAAAATTCGAAGACCAGTTGAGGGTAGACCGTGAGACTCTAAAATGTCTGCAGACTGAAGATGAGACAATACGAGGAAGCGAAACCCGAAAGAATGAGAAAACCAAAGGGAAAGGGATAGAATCGTATGTGAAAATTGACGACATATTGTACAGAAAATTTGAGCACGAGAATATAAATCAAGGACAACCGATCCTACAAGTCATGGTTCCTAAATCATTAAGAAAAATGGTGATGGAGATAGCACACGAGTCTCTGTTTGGTGCACACATGGGTATTACGAAAACCAGTAATAAGATACTAAGCTGTTTCTTCTGGCCTGGGCTGAAAGCTGATGTCAGAAGGTTTTGTCAATCGTGTGACATATGTCAGAAAACTGTGGATAGGGGGCGAATTCCTAAAGCGCCATTGGGAAAGATGCCACTTATTGATACAGCTTTCAAGCGAGTGGCGATAGA
The DNA here is from genome assembly GCA_907163375.1 of Prostheceraeus crozeri. Classification (NCBI taxonomy): domain Eukaryota; kingdom Metazoa; phylum Platyhelminthes; order Polycladida; family Euryleptidae; genus Prostheceraeus; species Prostheceraeus crozeri. The sequence continues at coordinate 381,381 of CAJQUW010011123.1, forward strand.
TTTGATTGGACCGATATATCCAGCAAGTGATCAAGGACATAAGTATGTGTTGACGTTGATTGATTACGCAACGCGATACCCAGAAGCAATAGCATTACGAAATATTTCAACAGAAGCGGTAGCTGAGGCCCTCGTTAGCATCTACTCACGGGTAGGAGTCCCGGAGGAAGTATTGAGCGATCTCGGCACACAATTTGTGTCAGAATGCATGAGTCAAGTAGCCCAATTGCTGGGGACGAAGCAATTGACGACGTCGCCATATCATCCGATGGGAAATGGTCTTGTGGAACGGTATAACGGTACCCTGAAGAAGATGTTGAAGCGACTGTGCAGTGAGCAGCCCAAACAGTGGGATCGCTACCTGGACCCTCTTTTGTTCGCGTACAGAGAGGTCCCACAGGAATCCACGGGATTTGCACCATTCGAGCTGCTATACGGACGGACAGTGAGAGGTCCCATGCAGATACTGAGAGAGCTGTGGACCGGTAAAACAGACGAATCTGAGGTTAGAAGCAGTTACCAATACGTTTTCGAACTGCGCGAACGGATTGAAGAAACAATGAAAATTGCTCTTAACAATCTTGAGTCAGCCCAAACGAAACATAAGATTCTCTTTGATAAGAAGACGAAAGCGAGAAAATTAAGCGAAGGTGACGAGGTACTGGTGAGGCTGCCGACTGATAACAATAAGTTGTTGATGCAGTGGAAGGGTCCATTTGTCGTCAAAAGGCAAGTTGGAATCAACGACTACAGAATCGCTGTCAAGGGAGAAGAGAAAACTTTTCATATTAACCTGCTGAAACAATATCATCGACGTGACATCTCGAGCGAGACTGCGGGTCATCACACACAACGTGATGGAGTGATTCAGAAGGCATGTGCTGGCGTGATCCATGACTACGAACAAGATGATGAAGTTTCAGTTGAAGATCTGATAGAAATCAATAATTTAAGCTCAAAAGAGACTATTCAAGATGTAAGAATTAGTGATAAATTGACCAAAGATCAGATGACTGAAATTCAATCAATAATTGACGAGTTTGGTGTAGCTTTTACCGATGCCCCAGGATTGTGTATGCTACCTGAGCATACGGTGAAACTCACTGATGACAAGCCAATCTCTTTACGCCCGTATACAGTACCCTACAGCCTCCGGGAGTCACTCAAAAATGATTTAGATGAAATGCTCAGGTCGGGGATCATCGAACGATCTGACTCTCCTTACGCCGCCCCACTGGTGCTGGTTAAGAAGAAGGACGGCTCCAACAGAATTTGTGTCGACTACAGACAATTGAATAAGGTGACAGTATTCGATCCCGAGCCATTGCCGATTATGCAAGACTTGGTACAAGAATTATCTCGAGATAATTACTTTACTAAGATCGATTTGAGTAAAGGATTTTGGCAGATCCCTGTAGCAAAGGAAGACATCCCTAAGACCGCGTTTGTTACTGTGGATGGTAAATACGCTTTCAAACGTATGCCTTTCGGAATGAAAAATTCTGGGTCTACATTGTCCAGGTGTTTGCGCGAATTGTTACACGGCATACCAGGAGTCTGTAATTATCTGGATGATATTTTGATCCATACAGAAACATGGGAACATCATCGACAAACTCTTAGAGTAATATTGACCAAATTAAAAGAAGCAGGATTAACAGCCCGACCTTCCAAGTGTGACATCGGTCAGAGAAAGATAGAATTTTTGGGACATCGTCTCGGTGAGGGTATTATTGGACTACAAACTGACAATGTAAGAAAAATTAAAGAAGCTGAGAGACCGATAACAACGAAAGATGTACGATCGTTTCTTGGCCTGACAGGGTTTTATGGAGAATTTATACCCGACTACGCATCAAAGACGGCACCATTGACAGAGTTGACACGAAAAGGGGAACCCAAGAATGTAAGATGGGGTGAAGCCCAAGAGAAGGCGTTTCTTTCCTTGAAGATGGCCCTAACCCAAGAACCGATACTGAAGTTAGCCGATGATAGAAAGCCTTATATTTTGCGAACTGATGCTAGCCTTACTGGAATAGGAGCAGTACTACTTCAGGAACATGATGGCCAACTCTTTCCGATTAGCTATGCGAGTCGCAAATTGTTGGAGCGTGAACAGAAATATTCGACGATGGAGCGCGAGTGCCTCGCAATTGTATTTGGTTTGCGGAAATTTGAATTGTACCTATATGGCAATGAGTTTACACTTCAAACAGATCATGAGCCGCTTGGATATTTGAAGAAGACAAAATATCTGAATGACAGAATAATGCGATGGGCATTATTTATGCAAAGATTCACTTTTAGCGTTCAAGTGATCAAAGGTTCACAAAATGCGGGAGCTGATTATTTAAGCCGCATTGAAAGGTAACTAGTAGAGCAATTTTGATTCCTCGAATTATCATATATTATGTCGCCGCGTAAGGTTGAAATAGAATATTTCTTCCTAAAGAAGGGGGAGATGTGAGGGACGAAGAGTATACATGTAGGATTGATGCTAATTAGGGTTTGATAATTTCACATTAAATTAGAGTACAGGAATTAATTAACTTTCATTTCATAATAACGTCCTAGTTTGAGGCATCAGATGGGCCAATTAATAGTCTATTGTGCGCTGCGGGGATGAGTGGGCAGCCAGGCTATTGTGTTGAGTTTTGAGTGCTCAGTCACTGTGGTCGCGGTGGCCTTTGTTCCGTTGAGTCTTGGCTTGTTTGGAGTGGTTTGTAAATATTTCGGTGCGCCGTCCGCTGAGTTTGTTGTTATGCCTGAGGTGTTGACGTCTGCTTGAGTCTGCATGTTGATTTGTAATCTTGGTGGACGAATAGCAATCTGCGATACCTGACAGTGATAAAAACTAGTGCCTGAAGTGAGACAAGGCCCCCCTCTCGTATGTTCGCGCTGAGATTGTAGAGATTATCTTGTGCCTGTAATCCTGCGGCAATAAAGTTGCGTCCACAACCCCTATCGCTTTCTCTTACTATCGACTGAGGCGAAAAGGCTATAGGCCTATTTGAACGCTACCGCAATTTCGTGACAGTCGTCTTCTCCGAAGGGTCTATGGGAAATTAATGCTTGGTAGGGGCATCGGGCCGTGGTCACAAGATGAAATAAATTTGATCTAACATATCTGGTCTAATCCTGTGGTGTGTATAGCCATAATAGTGATGACATGATAGTTATGATTTATGCTCCATCTTAAAATAACAGAATCTAAAAATGATGATTTTAATGCTCTTATTAAATGAATGTCTGTCTTGTTTCTAATAACATTACTATGCTCAATCAAAAAGTAGTAAATACGTGGTAATAAACACATAATGGTATCACTTTAATTGCCCTCATATAATGACCCTGCACACTAAAAAGTCAACCGAATTTTTTTGACAGATTTGAAAGAAAATCCGACTCCGATCGAATTCAGAAATCCGGTGCATCCCTATCACAAAGCATACAAATGTATGCTTACACTTAACTTCGACAGTATTGCCCTTTTTTGCATAAGATTGTATCGGAATGTATGGAACTCAAAGAGCTCAGACATGAGAATGCTCGGAGATGATCTTGGCGGAAAATATTGGAAGTTTAATATTGCGCTTTGATGATCGAAATTCAATCATTTCGAATTGGGGTTGGAGCTAAAACTGTATGTCGAAAACATGCTTTAACTGCCAGTAAATAACAGTTTGTCAAGCTTTAAACCTACTTTTGAAGGGTTTTACCATGCTTTCAACAGGTTTTTTGATGTCTTCTTTAAGCTATTATTATCAATTTATAGCATACTTTTTAGTGGTTTGAAATATTCTATATATTCTCAACATCGATAGTCATTTACCGGTAAATTGTCCATTTTGACTCACATCTGTATAAGTTCCACATTGAAATTCAGTATTTTGTTTAGCTATCACGTAGGTATACTATTGAGCTGATGGAAAGCTGCAGTGTTATGCATGCGTTCGCTGGCCAGCGCGCGAGCGGGAAGGTGAACTTCTCCTGCCTCGGGCGTTCAGTGACTTTATACCACCACTTTTTCGTTCTCGTCATCTATTGCTGCTCGCTCGATGCTTTCATATTGTGCTCCTTGTCCTCCTGTTCACTTTCCGATCGTCGTTTTCTGTGCTCTGCGTTACCTATCCCAGTAGTCAACCGATATCTGCAACTGATTCTGCTTTTTTCTTACTCAATTGGCAGTGACTAACATTGATGGCCTCATCTTCCCGCCTCATGTACACCCGTGACGTCCTCCTGCAGCTCCGCGCGCGCGCTCCTTCTCCCAGCCGTGCCATGAGGAGACCTGTCTGGTTTCATGGCGTCCCCATTTGATCTAATCAACATGTTGAGCCTCAATCTATCCCTGCGTCACTCACATCGCTGTCGTGCACTGGGCCAAGTTTTCTCGCCAACCATGCGCCTGTGTCAAGTTCATGGTCTGTGTCTTCCCAAGCTTTCCAACCACATACGTCATCGGAAACAGTGTTCTCGCCTTCTCTGCCCTCAAAGATTTCTACTCCCAAATCTATGCCTGTGTGTCGCTCGCCAGCTTTCCCTGACGATACGTCACATGCTATCTCAGTTCGCATCACACATCGTCATGGAAACTGGATTTCCCGGTCTAGGGACGAGAATTCCGTACAACGAAGAGGAATATCTCTCTCTCGCTTCTTGGTGCCTATTCAACGCCAGAGACAAACCACTCCGCATCAGCGACTTAACAACTCGCCTTTTTCGAAAAGACAACCGTCCCTCATCCTTACTAACATAAGGTCACTCATCAATAAGGTGGATGAGGTGGCAATGCTGACGAACAAGTACTCACCCGACTTCGCCATCATATGTGAAACATGGCTTGACACTAATATACCAGACAGTGCTATAGCCTGTAAAGGCTACAACATCTTCAGAAAAGATCGAAATCGCAATGGCGGAGGCATCTTGTGTTACGTTCGAGATTCTCTCGTCTGCTCAACTCTGTCAGACAACGAGATACCTTCACTCCGTACTTGCAAATCGGAGATACCACCTATTTTAATGCCCAAGCTTCTTCTAATAACACTATATCATCCATTCTGGAACAGTGCTAGTGACCATGAAGACGCCATCTCTTGCATAGTCAACATTATCGACTATTGTTTGTCATCTACTTCAGATCCTTCTGATACCAGAATCATTATAGCTGGCGACTTGAACGACCTACGGTTTCATACCGACGAAATTCAACGACTTACTGGGACAACAGCCATGGTAAACTTTCCCACAAGAGGCTGCAGCACTCTAGACCAAATTCTGACAAACATCCCTGTGACATGCAAACCTCAAAGACTTGGACCAATTGGGAAATCAGACCATTCAGTCATATTGTGGCTTGACAAGTCCTCCAACAGACCGTCTTGTATCAAGAAAGTAGTTCGTAAGGTCAATGCCTCAAACAAAGCCAAATTCTGTGAACTTATACATCAATTCGACTGGTCAGCATTAGTGAACTCAGAAGATTCCGTGGATTCAGCGACTTCTGTGTTCCAATCGTGCCTCTATGCTCTTTTCGATCACTGTTTTCCCACTCGCACCGTACGTTTCCGGAACACTGACCCTCCCTGGATGAAGACATCCCTGAAAATTTTGACAGATGATCGTGATCGGGCGTTTAATTCAAACAAGAGGCTTAAATATATTCGACTCCGCGACGAAGTCATACGCCACACTTACCATCTAAAACAAACCTATGTAAACACAGCTATAGCTTCTCGTAACTCAAAGAAAATCTGGAGTGTAATCAAAGATCTTAGCCGATCAAAACCGGATCGCAGTAACAATACAGCACACTTCACAGCCGAACAACTAGCCGATTTCTTCGTCTCCATCCACGACAACGCCCGTAATACCAATGTTTCAGAGTGTCCACCGTCCTGCGACCACGGTTTCCACAATAATAGTCTGCAAGTTTCTGTTTCTGAAGTGCAATCAACTCTAACAAACTTGAAGAAAAGAAGTCCAGGACCCGACGGAATTCCGTCTTGGATTTTTCGCGATTTCTCATCACTACTTGCCCCTGCTATTACTTCGCTATTCAATTCCAGTCTTCGCCATGGTCAAGTTCCTGCATGCTTTAAGTCTGCTTTCATTTCACCCATCCCAAAGTGCCCTCACCCTTCGGAATTGCAGCACTTTCGGCCGATTTCACTGCTTCCCACCCTTTCTAAGTGTCTTGAGCGCATTGTCACACAGAATTGGATCCTTCCGCATGTCATTGATAAAATCAGTGAAAAACAATTCGCCTACGTTCCTTCCAGAGGCACATCCGTCGCCATGACACTTTTGTACAACAAGATCTTGCAGTTTCTTGATGGTAAATCGGTGGCAGTGCGTGTCCTTACCATCGATTTCTCTAAAGCTTTTGACATGTTGCCTCATGATGTTATAATCAATGCCTTTATCAAATTTGGTTTGCCACATTCAATTATCCTCTGGATGCGCAGCTTCCTCACGGACCGCCATGCAGCAGTGCGGATTAATTCCTCTACGTCGAAGTGGTTCTCCATCTCTGCGGGCATTCCACAGGGAAGTGTCATCGGCCCGCTTGTATTTTGCATGGCTGTTGATAGTTTTTCAACTCTTTTTTCTAATTCTTCCACTATTATGTACGCCGATGACCTAACTATTTTACATTTTGTGAGAGAGAGTGAGGAAGACCAGCTACAAGCAGAATTCGACAACGTCACCTCTTGGTCCGACACTATTGGACTCAAATTGAATTCTTCAAAATGTACAGTTTTAAATGTCATCACGAAAAATAATTTGATTGTTTCCCCCATCAAATCACAGAACGACCTTTTAAATACTGTTTCTTCGGTCAAACTCTTGGGAATGTACCTGTCCGCGGACCTTAAGTGGAATATCCATATTAACCATACGATTTCCAAGGCGTGTCAAAGACTGTTCATTCTGTGGAATCTGAAAAAAGCAGGATTTCCTCCTTTCATGATTCGCAATGCATACTTGTCTTTCATAAGATCAGTTATTCTATATTGTTGTCCTGTCTTTGTAAATGCTTCAGGATACCTTTGGAGGAAACTAGAGAAAGTTGAGCGCAGGGCCGCGCAGATAATCGGCCAACCAATAATACCTCATATCAGAGAAGCAGTTGACTCCATCTGTACGCAACTCATCCACAAAATTAACGACGATCAAAATCATCCCCTTCGACCTATTTTTGATGAAGCTTCAACCCGAGTGTCTCGTTCTACCCTTTCTATTCGCCCTCCTCTTACAAAAACTGTCCGCTTCAAATCATCGTTCATTATGTTTTGTAAATAGGTTCTTTCTTTCTTATGTTCTCATCATCATTTCTTGTAATAATTATGTGCGTATGAATGAATTGTATACTTACGTTTACGTTCTGTGATCTGTAATGCGTCTACCAATTTGTTCTTGTGGACCAATAAAGTTTCTATTATTATTATTATTATGCGACTTCCAAAAGTTGGACGAACTATCCATTATTCTAAATTCAGTCATTGTCATTTTCTCATCTGCAGTCCCCAAGAAAGCCTTCTCAATTTGGAACTCACCGCCAGCTTAGAATCTCACTTGGAATTGAAAATGCCATGAGACATTTGTAAATCACCAATTTAATTTGAGTTTTTGACTTGATGATAGGAATTTATCACTTAGTCTTGTCAGAGATCCGGGTGTTTGATAGATACATGTATTTTCATGAATACTAAAATCATTTAAAACCCTTTGATGTTTTCAGCTTTTTTAAAGTAATATGGGCTTTTTAAAGGGGTCGAAGCAACGTATTATGTTTTTAATGTATTCCTCAGTCTTTTTGACAGTTTTAACAGTAATAAACGATTTCTACGCATATTTATGAGGATTTCAAAATAATCAGTGCGTTCTAAAAATCTTCTTACTATTCCTGTTTTGAATGAACAGTAGGTCTTACCATTTCAGAGCATAAAAATCGATATTTTGCTGGTAGAAGTCGAGCATTTCTTGAATATCAACACAGATATAACGCAAATTAAGGTCAATGGAACGATAGATCAACTTAATCGTGTACACTTATGACTCCTAAGGATTGTTGTTTTATATCTTTCTTGTATTTTTGGCATGTAGGGATTGATATACATGTAAATCAATTCATTTGATACATGCTACCACATCACCAACCTCTACAACGGCTAAATATTAATGAAAAATATTATTCACAAGATGTTTAAAGTTTCGATTTTGTTATTGATACAAGTAAGAGAATGCGCACACATGACTATCTAAGCTTTTTATGCCGAAGTTTTACTTAGGTACCGGTACAATGTATTTCGATGGTCAAAGCTCATACAGGTTCCATTCAGTACAGATCTATTTAAAATAATTTCTTATATCCGAATTCGACATAGGCCTTCATCTTACTAATAGTATTTTCTGCACACAACTTCGGCTTCTTGGGGTCAAAATCACTGTCAGTTCGTAAAGGGCTTGTGGAAACAATTCTTTTCCGGGAAGTCACTGATTCATTCCGTTTTTAAAAACGCTTCTTGCACAATTCTTGCAACGCCGTTCTTCTCTTTACTATCAGTAACTTCTTATCTGCCCTCAGACATTCGATAGCTTGGTCCCTTTTTTTCTTAGCTACCTTTTCAACTAGAGCAGCAGCATCTCTTGCCTTCTTAGCACTTAATATAGCGGGTGTGTAATCGAGCAACATTTGATGTGCTGCACGATTTGTAAGCGAGACTTTCTTTCTGGTGTTGTACCGTCCCGCTGCATTTCTGATCGAAATACATTTTGCTTGGTCAACAGAAGAATGTAGAGCACTTTCTCGTCTATAAAGCTCCACAGAAGTATTTTTCTTGTTCCACAACTCAAATTTAACATTCTGGTATGCTGAATATGTCTCAATGTTCATGTTAGCAGATTTCTTATCCAAGACGTCACCCATCACACTAAACGTAGATTCCACAACTGGGCAATGGAAGCAGGAGAGTGCCGCCTTGGACATTGCACTAAGTCCTGGGTATTTGCCAGTGGCACTAATATCGGACCAACATTTCACGATGTCTCCATTATGATCTGTTAAATTTCCATCAACACCATATTGATGCAACTCTTTCTGAATGTCAACATGCTCTGGAATGAACCTAGTAAACTGTACACACAATCGACTTAGAAACTTCAGACCAATGGAAGACGTTCTCGTGCTCGGTTCAAGTGCTGACATACCACGTAACACTAGGTTTGAGAGAGGCAAAGTCTTTTGCATGTGAATGGAAGATTGTTTCAATGCCACTTTAGCAACATCGATGAATTCTTTCGTCACTATATCCTTTTAATCTCCCTTCATGAAACCGATGTTTCCTTCGCCAAACCAAATGTTATCTTCCTCCAACCAATTTGAAACATCGGAAATATCCAGTTCCCTCAGATGTTCAGGACTCCGAATATGTCCATCCTGAAAAGATAGAAATGTCATGGTTTTGGATACTTTTTTAACACGATGAAACTCACTCGGTTCATTATCGTTTCCGGCTTCAAGAAGCATCCAAGATAATTAGCAAAATTTTGTAATTGTTGGTTGTGCAATTGGTGAATCATTGTCTTTTTCGATTGGAATATACAAACATATGCCTTGAACTGCGCTAGGAGTCCAATGCAAAAATTCAAAATCAACTTTGACTTCTTTTCATAAATCCACAATTTCTGGATTATACGCGCTTTTCTTTCTTTTCCTTCGTCCGTCATGTGTTTTTGGGCAAGTGTCCTATGACTACTGACACCATAAGTTTAAGCGGCTTTACTCACATTAAAGTTATCAAATAGAACACTCAGAAGTTCACTATATAATTCTTGGTCATCATTCGACATGTAACCATAGTAAAGGATCATCAGAGCGGAAAAAATCTGTTTCGTACGAACACTCAAATCATAAACACAAAGCCATCTATGTGATACAAAACGGGCAGGAACAGTGAAAGGAATTCCGAAACAAAAGCAGATTTGCTTCAAAACAGCTCGCTGATCAGGAGAAAATTTATAATCTGCGCGCAAATCAAAAAAGAGTGATTCCAGATAACTACTGAAAGGTCTGCAAACAGCTTTGGTTGAGTTGTGGATATGGTGACAAGAATCCCCATCTACGTCCAGAAGTCCAGGCTCGTGAAGGCGCAGGGGAGTTTCAACGCCATTATGCTTCCCTCGCATGACGCTGCAAGAATCAAACAGACAAGAAACGAGGTTTTTCCAAGGAATATTTTCGGTCGAAATACATCTTCGATTTTTTCACAAATTGATTTAGCGTCAACCTGTTGCACTTCCACAGAACACAAATGATTAAGGGAAATATCATCATCAAATGACGGTTTAACCTTAATGTAAGAAACGAGAACAGTCAAGATCTTTTCTTTCTTGCATTTCGACATGCATTCATCTACATTGATTGAAAATGGGCAATTTCGCAAGTCATCAAGGAGCGAATCCTGAAGATATTTTCCTAGACCCTCTGTCATCTTATAAGAAGCAGTTGTCCTGCTCAGTCGCACCTCAGACAGTGCCCTAGCGTCCGATGAAAGTGTTCTTGCCAGGTCAACTAAAGACGGTGTTAAGGTCAGAGAGAGAGAGAGAGAATGCTCGGCTATGAAAGATAATATCAAGGCTTCTGCATTGCTAGTCCGGTCCATCAAAGAAACGTTGGGATTCATGACATTTTTCAAATTTGCAATAGAAGTAGAAGAGGAATCTGGTATGAAATCCGTGATGCTACTGTTCTTAGAAGTTACTTCCAACTGCTGTTTGTGTGATTTGCTTTCCATATGAACAGTGAGAGCAGAACGGCCACGAGAAATATAATTCACTATCTTCGAACAAACCAAACAATATGCGTTAAACAATATGACCTGAAACTTTACCAAATACATCAAAAAGTTTAAAAGTTCGATCGCAGCCACTTATATTGACTGTATGACTATGGTCTAGCCATCTCCAAGACCACTTGTTGATCCTTTCGGAACCACGTCGAACATCTTCCTGATCGATTTGTTGTTGATTTTGTGGTGCTAATAATGGCAGCGGCATTCTGAAACGATAAGGAATTTCGATAAGAATTATCACGAAAAACGGATGCATTAGGGATCAGGGACACAATACATAAAAACTATTACTTATAATGATCGGCAGTTCCTTCTGAGAAAATTTTAGAATTTCATTCCCTAGTTCTATTATGGTTTATTCATGTGTCAATCCCATTCACATCTTACAGAAAAAAATGACACAATCTGCCAATAAGTCTATTAGCTCACAAATTGTGTCGGGGTCCTGCCTTGTCGTCAGTTGATAATTAACGCCAATTATCAAGTTACAACTCTCACTTACAACCAGACAGGATATCGACACATGTCATCAAGTTGTAAGCCTATGGCAGGTAGGATCAAGTGTCTTATTCTGTAATGTGAGGTTAACTATGGACAAATTTAGACTCTGAATGCTGGACATCTAATTTTGCAAAACTAAATTTCTAAAAATTGGTGTTCTTGATAGTTCACTGTTATGGGAATTAGTTTTCAAAAATTCACTCCGACAAATTTGACCTAAGTCACAACATAGTTCGGTTCTGTAAAATATTGATAATAATCCGCCAGTTGAACAACAATCACATCTCTCTTTCACCGTACAGCTCAAATTTGTTTCTTAGACTACACAACACGTAAATCTACAAATTGTAGGCCTACTTATCAACGATCGATATTTCCAAATTATGAAAATAAATATATGAATATTGTTCCCTCATCTTTTGTGCCAATTCTTGAATTAAAACACTCAATTCCCACAACGCACAACCAACACTGTCACACTCACGCTTCACAACATCATCCGCAAAATATTCAACAGACGTAAAGCCACAACCATCACCGAATATACGCACTCAAAGCACTCTTGTCATCACCCTTATTTATGCTGCACCAATGTTCTTGATATCAAACTTTAAAGCTCCTCGATAATTTACCTATATAACTATAGGCCTACATGTATATCCAAGAAGAACATGCCTATAAAACAAAATTGATATTTGCAGATACCCCTGTATAGCGTCCATCAAAGTAATTCTAGCTAAATAGGTGTATCTGTCATATCAACACGTTTTGAATTTTCGCTACATACATGTAGGCTACATAGATCAATACTATGTTCCGTACAGAAAGTTCATGGTCATAGAGAACCATGGTGTGGGCTTTATCTCCAAGAACCCCATGACATGAACATATACCATATGAACCAGCATTTCCCACACCTTTGCGTGCCTAAATAAAAATCTGCATTTTGTTTCTTACGGAGACATATTGACACACTACTGAGCTCATTAAGAGAGTTTCGGTTTCTAGTTCTGAAGCGAATTTTAACAAAAATTATTGTAATTGATCTGAACTTTGTTTGGTTGTACTCAATATTCGTAGGATTATGAAGCGGAGTCCACGAAGGAGTCCTACACAGAACTTTGCACGTTCAGATGACAATAGTGACACATCATCAGCAAATACACGACAGAAACGCAATTTCCAAACAAATAAACCAATGTACATGAAACGCTTTAACTTTCGAATTAAGAAACAATTCAACACTTACCAAATATGCTTGCATTTACCAGAACGAATTGAAGAAAACAATGGTATTCGGCTATTCTACATTGAACATTATCACATTCCGAGTGGCATCCTTAATTTTCTGTAATTCAAACAATTGTTCTCTTGTTCGTTTGCAAAAAGAGAACGAGAATCACATTGCGCAACGTGTCCAACGAAAAAACGAAAAACAGCAAAAGGTCTTGATATGCACATAGAAATATGTCTATTGAATTACAAGAAAATTTACATTGCGATGCATTCATCATCAAAGAATAACAGAGTTTTTATTGGTAATGTTCTCACAATTATTTGAGTTTTTTTGCAGTCTCATGGATCTAGCACCCGTATTCTGAATAGTTTCATTGTGCTTATTCAAGTTGCAAAAAGCTCAACTAAGTCGCCAAAACATGGTATGTACTGACCTTCGAACGGAGACCGACAATTTTTCAACTGAAATGCAGAAATTGTGACTATACTACATCAAACTATAATTACAATTATCATATATATACCGGAATATATATGTAATATATTATAACTTGATATACAACTTGCTTATAACTTAATAGCTGGTTCTATCAGTTTCAGTGATAAGATAGTCTACATTGTGACTTGATACCCTGATCAAGACAAAAAATCCTCTACATTTCATTAATTTTATTCCTGCAAAAAGTGTATGACCCATCCCCCCCCAGTCCAAAAATTTATAAGGCATTTTTGAACGAATCTCGAGAATCATCATTTCGAATCCCATTTTGGCGGATTTCCGCCAAAATGGGGAAAGATTCTCATGTCTGAGAGCTCAGACATGCGGTTCGCCTCATTCGTGAAACAAAAAACTAAAAATTGTGTGATTTTATATTTATTTGTTGTCAATGAATTCAAAGCAAACGTAAAGTACTAGTTAAGATATCAGGTTTCTTATTTCATATGTACTTCTGCGCTATATATCTTTACAGGAAACTTTTCTTTGATCTGATGAGTACATCGAAAATTTTCTAACTCTTAAATTAAAAAATTAGGTTGTTGAGATAAATATGATGAAATAATTGAAACTGTTATCAATATGAGGAAGAGCCAAGGTTTTACTGATGTTATAATTTAAATAATGAATGATATCGTAAGACTTTCTATGTCCACAGGTTAATAAGCTCCACGGTGTCGGTAATTATTTTCCTGGATGGAAATTATTAACCTAGCACGGACTTCTATGAACAATGTCATGCATTATTGCAGATAAAGCATAGATTTCTTCGGTCATTATTTGTCATAAAAACCTCGAGCATGCGGCTCTCGGTAATTATAGCAAATAATGACCTGAAATCGATGCATTATCTATTACTTAAGGTATAACTTATTTCGGTTGCTATTCGGCAGCCATCATCAGATAGAAGTCATGAATTCGAATTTCACATTAACATTGGAAATAACGGAGTAGATAAGAAATCTAGTAAAATGTATAAACAGTAATGTAAAAATGTAGTAAATGTAAAAATGTAGTATGGTTTATGTAACAAATTTCACTAGGGAAAAAGAGGAATAGAAGTATGCGACAGATAGTATTGGGCTACACCTTACCAATACCAATAGTAATTTATCTGACTAGAAATAATACTATAAAAATATACAAAAGACACGTGTAGAAAAGTGTAGAAATACAAGTAGCATGCAAGTGTAGAAAAGATCGAATCACAGAATGAAGAGGAAGTCCTTGTAGCACTCTAATTCTCTAATTCTGTTAAGATGTAGTCCAATACTATCTGTCGCATATTTCTATTCCTTTTTTCCCTACTGAAGTTTGCTAACATAGTCTTATGCATTTAATTCAATTACAACATCATTAAAACCTTGACTCTTCCTCAACCATTACATATAAAAATAAATGACTGGCCAAGACCATGATTTTCATGCCTAGTTCAGGCAAATTCATAAATGGTGAATCCACAGAATTAAATATTTTTTTTATCTGCCTCGGTTTGCTAAAAGTGTGATTAATTCGAAATCGACGGCAAATCGAGAAACCTATTAAGTGGGCAAGAAGAAATTCCTAATACCTTACAGAGAAAGGAAAAAAAGTTGCGCGTCGCTTGCGGATTAATGTGAGTTCAAGTAAAGTGCTTCGATTGCCATAATTCCTTCAGATTCGAAGAGTTCAGATCATTGCGCTGAAGTCTTCTCCATAATGTTGGCCCTTCCGATCATTATTATAATTATAAAACATTTTGTGCTGAATTGCAGCACCGGCATATTTCATGTAGTTATCGCATAATTCTGATGTTTTTTCTGCTTCTGATTCTGATCGTATCATTCTGTACATTTTAGAATCTGACAGATAATAAACAGTGAACAATCATTTGTTGTAATTTGTCTTTCGTAGGCCTGAATGTGTTGCATTGTGATCAATCACATGTACATTTTGCTATCTTTCGATATATCTCATTCAAGAATAAACTAGCTGCCTTAGGTCCATTCTGAGATTTGTTTGCTTGGGGGTGACCTCTATCAACCAACTACAGTGAGCCTCCTCTCTCGTGTACGGCGTTCTGCTTCTCAGCAAGCGTGAATTGGCAGCTGTGATGTCATCATGAATCTTTGACATGAATTTGCAGGCAAACTAACGAACAGATAAGTGAGAAAGTGAGTGATAGAAATTCGTCGTAGTGATTGAATACTTCAATATTCAGAGATAAAATTCGTTTCTGAAATTGTCCGAACTACACCTTTAAGGCTGGATTGTCCACTGATGGACATACACAAGGACTACGATTGCTGCATGAGTTCACCAGGTAAGATTACTAGAAGACGGAGGGACAGTGAGCAGTTGCAAAGTGGACCACAGTGTGCACATGTGATACATGTACCGATGCGTAGCAATTTTTTCAATACAGATGTGTGGACAATGCGGATATTTGATGATCTGGCTTTTTTTTACTGAATTTTCACCCCTAGCACAGCTATGAGCCATGAACGAAGCTAGGGGTTACTCAATGAAAAGTAACAAATTGTATTATTTTAAATAAATAAGATAAAAAAACAGATCTTCTAATCTGATTAAGCTGTCCCCATCAGAAACCTGTTCGCACGCCTCTTGAAAGTATCAAGATTGTATTGGTCAGGGGAAGTGGTCTGGGGAAGCTGATTCCAAAGCTGTGCCGTGCGAACAAAAAAGCTTTTCGAGCGACTCACAGTACGTGCGCGTTCTAAGCTCACATTATAGCATGTGAGTGCATTAGCTCTGCATGTGCTTCTGGAGAAGATCTTAGGTTTGGGTACGCACTCATTTACTGCAGAGCTGCTTCTACCGAAATAGTACCTGTAGAAGAGACTGAGTGAAGCAACATTCCGTCTGACGGAGAGCGATTGCAACTTGTTCACAAGTTTTTCACCCATGAGATTCTTGACACGTTTCTCAACCCGTTCAAGGAGGTTAAGATGCGCTTGTGGGGCGCCTGCCCACAGATGACAACAATACTCCATCAGAGGACGAATAGTGAACTTGTAAAGATAGCAGACAGTCTGTGGTGGAAGATAGCTGCTGGCACGATAGATACTACCGATGCGTTGAGCTGCCTGCTTGCTAATGGATTGGATGTACGGTTTCCATGACAAGTCTTTCGTAACCGCCAATCCAAGGAAGGAGATGGAATCTTATTCTCTGATCCTATTATCTGACATCTTAATGCTATGATCATCATCTCCTTTAAGTCGTGAGTGCAGAATACTCTGAGTTCTTGAAGGATTGAAGGAAACAAGCCAATTGGCGCCCCATTCTGAGACCTTGCGTAAGTCTTCATTAAGAACGTTGCATAACTGCTGACGTTGCTGAGTGTTTTTAGCGAGTCGCTCATTGGAATTGAAGAGTGTTGTGTCATCTGCATACATCACCAATTTACTCACTAGGCAGTCTGGGAGGTCGTTGATGTACAGCAGAAAAAGAGTGGGTCCCAAAATTGACCCTTGAGGAACTCCTGCATTGACAAACTTGGTGGAAGACTTTTGGCCATCTAAGACGACAGATATCTGCCGGTCACTAAGGAAAGAAGCAAGAAGTTTGTGGAGTTGATCAGCAACTCCATAGGACCTAATCTTCATAAAGAGTCCCTGATGCCAGACTTTATCGAATGCCTTGGAAATATCCAAGGCAACTGATCTCGTCTCACTTTGTCTGTCAAAGACACAACTCACACGTTCAGTGACATATGAAAGAAGTTGATCGAGAGTGCCTGAAGCCATACTGTTCTTCTGATAGAAGGTTCTGAGTTTCAAGGAAGTTAACAATGTGTTGGCTAATCACTGCTTCAAAAATCTTGCCAGCAATTGGAAGCAGGCTGATAGGACGGTAACTAGATGGAAGAGATGAGTCAGAACCTTTCTTTGGAACTGGAACCACGGAAGCTACTTTCCAACAAGAGGGAAACTCACCGGTGGATACATCTACTGAACAGTCTAGATAAAAGTGGAGAAAGCTCAGGTGAGATATGCTTGAAGACCGAAACTGGGATGCCATCTGGTCCACTAGACTTAGAGCTATCGAGACCGGCGATGATCTTTTTGACGTTTCGGACTGTGACTGAAGGAGGACTAACTGTCTCATCAGTATGCGTGGGAATTGGAGGTGGAATTCTACCTCAATCGGCTTAAAGTAAAACACATTTGTGTGCCATATTCGCATGTAACTTTCTTCATTTGCGAATTTGATTGCAGCAACGCAGCATTGAATATTCAAGAAAAATTGATTGCATGTCGAGTTGATTTAAGTGATTCTGCTGATTAAGAAAATTTGATTGCAAGAACGCGGCATTATGCATAAATGAGCGAAACTGATTGCACATCAGGTTGATTAAAGCGATTCCGTGTGAGTGAGTCTTAGGTGAATTAGATTGCAATGAATTTGGATCCGCTATACAATAGTGGATTTGTTTGTATCGCTCGCTAAAAATGGATGGAAAACCTGCAAAACATCATCGATAGAAATTTGAAGACACTCTAAACAGTGTTGCCACAGCGGCCAACTGGAAAGAATTCCGCCGCGACGGTCTAGGTGTGCCGATTCCTAGACCTATGTATGAATCGCTTTATTAAAGATAGATAAAGCAATTTTGGGGATCGATTTACAGTCACACGCACGTACATCACGCAATTTAGCCTATGTAAATAATGATGCATACTAAATTGAGTAACCTGATTTTTCTTTTGTTTCCCATGCCCTCCCATCATAGGTACCTCATCATTAATTCAGTAATGGATTCCAAAGCAGTGAGTTTAATGCGCATCACATATGCTTCAATTGCAACTCTACCCATTCACTGATCAAGTAATTCAATTTGAAAAAATAGCACAAAACAGATGCTGAGTTACGTAGGCCTACTGATGGGACCACTCCATTAATAAGAGAGGCTAGTTTAAATGAAAATCATCATCCTCTAGGAATCTCAGTTACAACTACATAAAATAAACTAAGATTAAGCCTACTGTACAAAATATAACTGTAATGAATAAATTTATAATGAACTTTGAAGAAAAGAAAAAAAAAATATAAAATACATGTGAAACTACAATACGAGTATGGGTACTGAACTTGCTAGAATCGACCTACAACGTCTCACCTGGAACTACTCCATGAAGAAAATGAAATAAGGAACTAGACTTGTTATAAATGGACCGATTGGTGTCTAACTATTCATGAAATTTAATCTATCTCTCAAGAGGACCGGTCTGTGTCCCATCATATCCAGCCTTAATCCGCAAACAAATATGACAAGGGTAATCTGCATACGACGGAAGATGCTATCAATCACCTATTTCACTACAGATGGGAAAGGAGATAATTATTTACGTTGTTACCTAACTTAATATAGAAAATAAGCTAACCAAAAAATTATCAAAGTCTAGATCGTGCTAACAATTAAAAAAACAGAAAAAAAGGAAAGTGATGGGTAATAAATTCTGAAAGATTAACTGCTGAAATTGATTAGTGAAGTACGAACTGAAATGGAATATTGAAATTGTAACAAAAGAAAAAAAAATAATAATAGTAATGAGAAAAAAAAATTGACTGAATGAATAAATTAATTACTTGAGAAAAAGGAAGGAAATAAGCAGCACAAATGAAAATTACTAGGTAAAATAATCAAAATCTGAATAAATAAATAAAATTGATAGTCACAAGAAACTAGTGTAAAATAAATGAGTAGACTGCAAAAAAAAAATAGTACAAACGAATAATGTAATACATACTGGAAATAAAATGAAATTAAATTGAAATTAAAATTGAAATTAGTCCTTAAAAGGACTGGTTTTGCGTTCCCTGTACCAGCTAGGAAGTCATCAGCAGGAACTCAGGTAGGATTCGTGTTTCGGCCCCAATTCCTGAACACTCAAACCCATCTGAGCGGGGCCCTGCACAGTAAAACTGTACAGCTTCCACAAAGTCAAAAGTCGGGTTAGTCACAATCGGTGTAAGTCAAAATCGACAAAAAAAGAAAATCTGATTATTCGGTTAGTAGAAAACTGAACTTAGAAAATTGTCTAGCTGAATACAGCCCAAATTTCAAAAGTAGCTCTTTATGCCTGTGTAAACATCTTTCTGCATTATTGATTAAAGAATCTTGATTATAGCCTCTAGCAACTAATAATCTGAAGGTCGAAGAAGCTTTTTTCACGAAATCATCAAGGGATGAACAAATTCGACCGTATCTTATAAGTTGTCCGTTAAATACTTGGCTACCCATTTTGTATGGGATTGTATTTTCTGGGAATGTTAGAAGTGTAACAGCAAAGTTAAAATCGTCTACTTTATGGTACACAGAAGATAGACAACATCTCGAACAGAGGTTTTATCATTTTAATGACTTATATAATTTTCGGTTCTCCTTGGTAGCACCCTACGTGCACGGTACATGTCAATAAGAAAAAACATGTATCAAAATATAATATCTTTCGTAATAGTCTCGTAAGTCAATAAAACAACAAGAAAAATCACTGGTAACAGGAATCCAAACACAAACTGACCGATGAAGTCACTAATAAACGTGATGCCATTGCTTTGATTTTTTCGAGGATCTCTCAGGCTTTGATTCATTAACACATATGACACAGTCTAGACAACATTAAGAAGTTTTGATTTTAGAAGTAATTTCAGAGAGATTGAAAATCTAATGGTTAAATCGCTAAATCATGACGAGGTGTGAAGCGAGTATCTGAGATTAAAACGTTCCAATACTGTAGGAACATCATGCAAGTTGACACGGACAAGAAGCTGAAAATCCGCATCTGTGTTTGCTACCTGTAGGATAATTAAGCTTGCGCCGAATGATCAAAAAATAGGACCGGCGGAATTCTCAAATTCCAAGAATTCCGCCACCACCTCAAGATTTCCGCCGATTCCGCCAATTCCGCCGCGGCGGAAAATTCCGCCGCTGTGGCAACACTGACTCTGAATACACTGTATGTTATGAATAGTTTGGATAAACGCGTTACCACGGATCTTATCGATGCATAGTCTAACCACTTTGATTCATAGAGAAAATCGGAGATTCATAAGAGACGTCCTTGAGTCCTAAATGGCCATAAAAAAAGTTTTGGTGAGCCATGACTTCAGTCCAACTTTATTGAAATCTCATAAATGTAAACCTTCCATATATCGTCAAGAGCATCATTATCGAACAACAGGTCAAGGATGGAGATGTCAATGGATTATCAAGGATGGGGCTGCTCGGGGTATAATTCGCCTCCATCACCCATCCCTCATCACCTGCTTCGAAAGAGGCTCAGGGAGCCGTCGGGTTTTCGGTGGGCCGGCCACTTGCTCCTGCGTGGTGACTGGCGCTCCTCGTCCTCCTGGCGGGAGACATGGAATGCAGCCCCGGTCTCACCCCAACATACACCTGCACCACATCCAACACGCAAATAAGAAGAAAACAGACATCCTACGATGCAACATCCTAAACAACCAGCGGCTTCACCTCGAATACACAAACATCACACTTACAAAATACACCATAAATTGAAATTATGCCAAACACAGACAGAGTACCACCACTACACACAATCAAAACAAACCTAACAACTCCCACGCAAATCACCGCCCTGCCCCCTCTTCCCACATCACAACCACTGCCCTCACCAACTCCTCAACCCCCAACCTCCAACCCAACACTTACAGACAACAGGGATGGTTCGCAACGATGATCATCTTCTCACAGTACAAAATAATGAACTTCTCACAACACCGATAACAATGATCAAGTAATCAAAACTATGTTTGAATTACTCATGAGTCATGCTACTTTTTGTCACTTCAAACAGCAAGTTTGTCAGCTTCAAACAGCAGACAATTCGACAGCTTTCATATAAACCACAGTCACTCTGACATTCTACAACATCTCAATGTTTTGTGTCAATAATAAGGCATGGCTCTGGTTTATTTCCTATCGCTACACATTTGCCTCTTTATACACTGCTATTAATTGATTTCCATTTGTTTGTGAACCATTTCATTCGTCGAAAAGGACCATGATATCAGCTGGCGGCTTTTCGGTCGGTTGATTTTGTTTTGATAGTTTGATGACAGATTAGGCCTCAATCTCACTAGCAGTTTGACTTATAGACGAGCTTCAAGGCGTAAGTTACTCCGTCATTCTTTTTTTCATCTTATGTCCTTCGACAGATTCAATCACTTCTTGCATGAACCAAAATTGTACAGAAAAATATGGTGCCTCTCATGGACTTTTGAGGCAAATTAAGTACAGCCTCAAGAAGTCACCCACTTTCAATGAAAAAAATAGAGGCTTTAATAGCTGTTAATTGAAACATAAATTAGTACCATGTAAGATAAGGTAAGACTTTGTCATTGCTGAGTTAAGTTATTGTTGTGTATTAGGAGGCAGCAGATGTGTATAAGTTGCCGCCAAATTCAATTCTATGAAATCGTAAAAAAGTATCGTAATTTATGTTGCTGAAATAATGTTGCCCGCATAATTTGCTGCTTCTGAATGTTGCTGAAACGTTGTTTACATCTTTTGGCGCTAACGGGGTCATTTCTACGCCTTCAATATACGTCTAGACGTCTCCTCTGCAAATTCAAATCAAATAGTTGCATGACCCAGAAAAGTTTTAAACAAAGTTTCTATTCGTTTCCGAATTAATCCTTTGTCATGATGACCGAGTCGAAGCTTGTGAAGGAGTTTTTGAAGGGCAAAGTTTCTACTCTTTTGTCAGAAGGACAGTCCGAACGGCTAGTTTGCCGAAAAGTAGTCTTGACAAAGACCACCGTCAAAAGTGGAAAACTGATTTTTTTTTCTCCCGCCCTAGAAAAGTTGGATCCGGTCGGAAAGGAAAGAAATTAAGCTTCCGAACACCTCGGATCATTATTCGCTTGGTAAGAAACGATCTCACTGTCTCTCTCTATATGAAACCGTCGGTTTCTGCCACATCGGTGACACGTCGTTTGAAAAGTGAGCACTTCATAAGCAGTAATAGACCATGAGGGATTGAATTGACAGCCAACCAAAAGAGCTTGTGGCTGAAGTAGGCGATATAGCATTGCCACTGGCCTTCTCAATGGAATCGAATTATTTAGACAGATGCAGCGTTTGTATGTCTTCGAGGTCGCGACGGCCGTTTGAGAGTTTGGATGAGTTCAGGTGATGGAATTCCTGATCATTTGACATTGGCTGAATCAAGGAGGTAAAAGGTTGCTTATGTGTGCTGCTGTATGGATGAATGTCCGAACTGAACTCCATATCGAAAGGCATAACATGAATTCCGATGGAAATGTAAAAAAAATGAAAATGCACATTTACTGAAGCTCGGTGTGAGTCGATTTATTCTTCCCGGAGATGGTCTTCCTCGACTTGAAGTTTTGTTAAGGCAAGAGAGGGAGATACCTAAGGCATGTGATCAAATAAAGAGAACAGAATTTCTGGGTGTTGTTAATTATCAACCTTACAACCAGACACTTTACATCAGGTGCAGTATGCAGACATGTAGATCTGATGCAATTCTTGAATATGATGCATTTTGTGTGCTCAGATGAAACGTGAAGCATTGAATTTCAAACATTCAAAACAATTGTGGCACATCTACGTGGTGTATAATCAGATAAAGCTACAGCCAAATGTTATCAAAAAGATGCATTTCTCACATCTTCTCACACATCTTTCCCTGTTTCTCACACTTTCTCATGTTTTCTCACATTTCTCAAATGCGGACCATCCCTGAGACAACAACTTTCCACAGGTGCTACAAGCACTAAAACCAACAGCATAGAAAACAAAAACAACACACTTGCTGTCACGCAACTCAACATCAACGGCATCCAAAACAAAATTTCAGAACTCACACAGCTTATTCTAGACAACAAAAGCCGACATCACATGCATACAAGAAAGCAAACCAAAGGACCCAACAATACCCAATTTCACCATCATTCGAACACATACAAAAAACAACAAAGGCGGCGGCCTCCTCACCTACATATACAACTCAGAATCTTCGATGTCCCGTTTTCATACAAACATCTAGAAAAACAATGCCTCAAATTACACTCGCACAAAACAAACAATTCTTCATCACAAACGCGCATTTCCGTCCAAAAGGCAAGCAAACTTTCACACAGGAAGCCAACACAGAAATCAATCACTTTCTCACCTATCACAGTCAACGCAACAAGCCGCATCTTAACAGACGCAAACACACACTAATCCACACGGTCTCAACACTCAACGACAGCAGAGATGACATTGTCGACTTCTTGACAACGACCGACTACACACTCAACACCAACACATCTGCACGGCTTTTTCCGGTCCACAAACAACAGAACTCTTTTCCAAAAAAATCAATCGCCAGCATTCAAACTGCACATCGCACAACCTGGAAAACCCTCAACAATATCACATCCAACCACTTACCCATGCTAATCACCAGACGCACATCTTCACAGGCCAAAGAAAGAAACCTCAAACCCACCTCCACTAACTACAACAAAGCAAACTGGGAGGAGTTTACCGCACACATCGATCAAGATATCTCAAAAAACACCCACCCGCCCACCAACGTTCAGAAAGCCAAGAACATACTCACAAACGCAATTTTACAAGCGTAAAACTCCATATGCCAAAAGGGATGGAACAAGTCAAAACACCCACACTACCGACTCACATCAGACAGGCCATCCAACAAAGAAACAGCATCCACAGTGCAGACCCAAAAATCCACAGCTCAAAACAATCAACCCAGAAATCAAATCACAAAAGACATCAACCAGCACACGCAAAACATCTGGATCAGCAAAATTTCTTCCGGCCGGTCTCACACCAAAAACATAAGCATATTCTGGCGCACTATCCGCACACTCGACGACAAGGGCGGAGACCACCCAAAAAATACCATAATCAGCTTCATCAACAAACAAGGTTTCCGCGGTTCCTAATGATCGTTTTTCCACGAGTTTCCAGAAGCCTACTGGTGAAATTTTCTGGATGTTTACGTAATTGGATTTACCGCACGTTTCCTCTTCAGCCTTAAAGAGAATCTCCAATGAATCTGACAGTCCTTATAATTCATGAACTCTGGTCCTGATAAGAAATGTATGATTTGCAACGGTTTAGATTTTTCAAGCACTCGGAGTACGATATCCCGTGTGGCTCAAATGCACCTTTGATAATTTGGTCTACCCATGAAAACTCCTCGGTATTACTAAATACATGGATCGCAAAATCAAAAAGATAATCTGATGATAAAATATTTGACATATTTAATTATTTATTTCAATTCATCTACTAATTTCTTCATTTGTCCTTCCAGCGTATCCTCTCAATGTAATTTTCGGCGATATAAAAGAAGCAGTTAAAGAACTAACAAATACTTCAGAAATCTAGCTCACTTCACCGACTAAATGTCACTGTACATCGTTAGTCGTGTCATCTTTACCAATATCCAAAAAAACAATATTGATAAAAATTTAAGGCTGTGCGCGTTACACCGGTTCTTTTGCTTGCACCGGTTCTCGGGCCAGTGCACCCAAATGTATGAATTTCGATCAAATCGATGCTTTACTGTGAAGTTTCAATTATAATTAACTCGTTTTATCTGCTAGCTTAGTTACAGCAAATTGAGAATAAAATATTTTAAGCATACAGTGTAATTAATCCAACCAGGAAAACATTACTCAATTCTATTTATCAATTCAATTCACAATGAATTTCTATATCATGAAAGCGAAACCTTTTGAAAATCATGGTTGTGTCATAAAATACCCGATGTATTTCCTGATGTTGAGAGAAAATATGAAAAAGGTGACGAAATTCGGCAATTCAAGTTCATGACAAATCATTTTAGGCCACGGAATCTATTCCAGCTACCTCAGAATTTAGAAATATCATAGTGAATGCGGTGTAGGCATTCTCTGCTGTTGCTCCTCTTGCCAAGATATAGGCTATTTTGGTATTCCAGTGGCCAGGGATCTGTCCGAAAGATATTCATCTTGACTGCTTGAAGCCGATCGTTATGTCGAGATCTTGACCTTCCGCATAGTAACTTGCAGATAACGTGACATTGCTTCGAACCTGTCTACATTTCTTGATATGTTCAGTTACTTTGAAAAAATCTAAAATGAGTCATTCGTTTGCTGCATATCATTTAATAATGAATCAATTAAAAAGCCAACGTTTCGTGCGCCACTAACTTAGTAATTCAGTCATTGTTACTCCTTCAATCATTTTTTGTTGCACATCCACATAATTTCCATTTTCATCTTAGTTTTAAAGAATTTTATTAGAACTATCATAGACACGTACAAGTTTGATGAAAGTCATTTACACGTTTTGGTAAAATAAAATTAAAGAGTGCTTTTGCAAGTCTGCTTCAAATTCTCTAGCACTATTAAAATTTTCTTATCACTCCACAAAATTTCCATTGAATTCAAGAAAATATAAATGTGGATGATAGAGACCTTGACTACGAAATTTTATCATAAAAATCATAAAATTGTCATACGACAATCTTGAACGCGAAACGAGGTATATTTCGTCTATAGGCCTACTTTAATAAGTGATTCAAGGAAACTATTCAAAATTTTCGGTGCACCGGTTATCATTACCGTTGAACCGGTGCGTGCAGGTGCGGCTAGCGCGCATCCCTAAATGCAGGAAAAAAACTGAATGCGATATTCTAGGCTTCATTAGAAATCCATATCTGCCGGTATTCAAAATGTTCACCAATGCACGAGTTGTTTTTTTATAGACTACGAACTGCAATAAAAAAAGCGTTCATTAAATTTCCAGAAGCAAGTTACTTTGACATCAACGTCTTTATGATCACAGCTGGAAAATTCTTTAACTACAAAACTAAGAATGTAAATGAATTCATTACATTTACTTTGTATGAATAGAAAAAATGTCATTAAAAATTTCTAATGATCAAGTGGAGACAGAGCTGGAAAAATTCCACTCAAATTTTTTAATTCCAATTCCAATTCCAGAGCAGAAATTTCAATTCCAACTCCAATTCCAATTCCAGTCGAAACAGTTCAATTCAATTCCAATTCCAATTCCATTATGAGATTCAATTCCGATGATTTCATGTCGCGTATAGTGTCTTATGCTAATGTATCTAACATTTGTTCTCTTCAATCGAACCCATGTACCCTTATCCTATTTTTCCATAAATTAGAAACGATGAGAAATTGACACAACAACAACTACCAACAACATCACATGCGACATCTTCAGCAGCTGTTAGAAGAACTCCGGGCTCTCGCGGTGTAACGTAACTACAGAAATAACAGCAACTGCCCGCCAGTGAACAACAACACAGCAGCGTATACAGCAACACATCAGCGAGTGCGATTGAAGATTGACGGTATAAGTGACACTGATATTTATGATATTATTTTGGTATAAATGAGTCCGATCGAATTGAAGTGAATTCAGCATTAAGAAGTGAACTGTAAGTTTAACGTTTTTCTTTTATCGTTGCGTATCGTATCTATATAACTATAGTCTTAAAAATTAATATTGTTATTGTTGTGATTGGACGTTGCAATTTCAATTTTTGTACAAATAGATTTATCACAGGTCAATCGAAAAAGTGGAATTGAGGTTTATCAGGGTCAATTCCAATTCCAATTCCAAAAGATTTGAATATCGTCAATTCCAATTACAATTCCGACTTTTCCAACTCTGAGTGGAGATGCCCTCATTTATCTACCACGATCATAAAACTCCGGGAGTTTCCAGGAGGTTGAGTAAAAATTCAAAATTCCAGGTTTCAGAGCCCTGGAAAACCGCTTTTGAAATTCCAGGAGTTTCCAGGAGCTCGGAAACCCTGAACAAGCCTCTTCACTACAACCGTGACATAGCGAACGCCTTTAACAAGCAATTCACTACATCTCACAAAACACGAAAAGAAAGCAAAAATCGACAGACGAAAACTCCGCTTCACTACCACCAACACTGAAGTCACGCTTATCCAAACAGAACACTTCATTAGGTGACTGAACGGGAGGTTTTTCAAATTGACCATTGCTTGATCGAAATCAAAAATCAAATCTCTCTCTTTTTATGTCACGAGGTTTTATAGAAAATAAAATAAAATGACCCGACGCGTTTCGTCCTAAAGACTGTCTCAAGGGTACATTCGATCAAGCAATGATTCGATCAAGCAATGGTGAATCCAAACAGAACAATCCATCTCAGACTCCGCAAACAACAAATCTCTTGGGCCAGATATAATCAACATACATACCTCAAACACATTAGCCCCACTGCCATCCACTATCTGACTGACATTAAAACACTTTTACTCAACACCAACCAGATACCCAGCCTCTGGAAAACAGCTTACATCACACCAGATCACAATTAAGACATCCATTTTCACACCTTGCAGACCTATTTCTCTTGTCTCATCTCTGGCTAAAACTCTAGATTTGTTCCTTCGCTGCCTTTCCAACACGGATTCAAAAAAGAACACTCCAGAACCGCACTTCATCAAATCAATAGCACCATCAATACCGGTTTCAACAGTAAAGAGCCATCTGTGTGCACAATCACCACCTAACTGAACATGACAAAACATTCGACACAGTCCACATAAATGCACTCATCCACAAAATAAAGCAGACCAACATCCCTTCTCTCTTCATTCGATACATCGCAATCTACATCAAAGGCAGAAAAGCCTACATCACATACAACCAAGAACGCTCAAACAACAAAAAACAGGCGTCCCACAATGAGTAGTTGTCTACCTTTCCTCATCAACCTCTACATGTACGACATTCCTCCTCCAACAGGCACTACAATCAAAATGTCTACGCTGACAATATCACCGTCACGACCACTCACTCAAGCATGGACAGCGCAAGAGAACTCCAACCTTACCTTCACACTGATATCATTTACACAATAAAATTATCTCCACATCAACCCTAACAAAACTCAACACTCATTCTCACACTCTACATCAGATCCCCATGAAAGAGGAAACTACAAAGCCATCACTCACTTTTCACAACATTCCACTTGCAACTCTCAACAACGAAAGAATCCTAGACGAAAACCTAGATATTCAACAAACAACACACAGATGATACATATGCAATAAGGACACATGTTCCACAATTGGTAATAAAGTGGTATTCCAGCAAAAATGGCAGAAATACCAAATTTTTGTCGAAATAGGCAACGAATTCTACAAACATCTATAGCCATGGAGAATAGAGACCTATGACTTGACCTATGACACAGCATTACTATAACAACTATCGGCATACTGCGCAGACAACCATTCTAAATAAATTACTGTCTTCCAGTGGCCAAAAGGGCTGTCCTTGTGCATGTGACAAGAAAGTCAATCGGCTTATTTAATGCTCCATTGCACAAATTTTGCTTCTTGTCTTCCACATGAGAATTCTGCCCGACTCGAATAGAAAATGTCAAAATTCCGACTCTCAGGGTCGTAAGTGATAATGTGTAGCTGCCTGGTTTATCAAAAACACGTTTTTTAGGGACAAATAAGCTTGAGAATACCTACGCGTCAGGTAAAGCGCATACCGTATCGACTATATATATTAAATTGCAAATAATGCGCCGCTTGATCAGCTAACGATATTAGCACAAATTTGAAATGCTAAACCTTAATTCACAATGCACAGTCAAATGAAGATGAAGGAGATTCCCGATGCTCTCATTGGTTAGCTCCATTGGATAGCTTAAGTAGGGAATCATTAAGTGCAAGATAACATTGATGACGTCTACAACACCACCTAGAGCAACAAAAACATCGTATTACAAGGAGACCGCGTGCTTTGCACCTAAATTAATCACACATGTCTCGTGGAAGTCGAGTCGAATATGTCTCAAAGGTAATTGGAAGATGTCACAGATGTCAATCAATCGATGATCGATTATTTCAATTACATTCAAAAAGTAATTCTTTCTGAAATTTGAACAATACAAACAAGCTTTTACATCATAGTGGAAATTTTTTCCATTGAGTGTCTACAATGTTAATTAACTTTCAACGCCCTGTCGATGGATCTTCACAACAAGAACTGTGTCTGCAACTGAAGAAATTCCGTCGAATTTAAAACCAGACAGCAAGTATTTATTAGATAGAGTGCCGACGTCGACTCAAAAGATGCCAGCATGCCTCTTCATCATCATCAGCACATGAGCATCATATGATGAGCATAACTCCAGATCATGCAGATTCAACATATATTCTTACCCATGATTCTTAAAATCTTTGGTTACAATGTGTTTCCTAGTCGAGCAGTTAATCAATGTGCCGCATTGACTGAAAACATCAATTGCACTAGCGTAATCATAGAAAAATCATGTTCCATTATGATGTTTGATGTTTGGTTTCCTGGTTTGCTCTTTGATGCCCTGATGATGAATCAGAAAATGAAAGAAATTTGATCGGCAATGATCAAGAGTTCTGTGTTTTACTATATTTTGGTCGTACAGTGTACGGGGCCATCCATAAAGGACGTCCGCAGCGGGGGGAGGGGGGGTCAGTCAAATGCGGACAGTTGCGGACGGGGGGAGGGGGATGGGGCAAGAAAAAGCGGACGTCCGCTTATTCACAAGTTAAATCACTTTTGACACCGGATGGTTAGCGTTTTAAGTTCATCTCTTCACTGTGAAGGAATGGTAGACTCATGGGTAGACTAATGACTTGTTAATCTGCGATCCCACGAAACAGATGATGTTTCATTATTACAGATGAGTTTGAATAAAGATGTTTACGTTTGACAGCATCTCATATTTTTGTTGACAAATTCTGATGAAAATTGATTAATGAAATTAAGATAAGTAATACATGTAAACCGATGGACTATAAAAGAAATTAGTACATCAAATCGTTGACTAGTTTATAAAATCGTATAGATCTATAAATGTGCTGTCATGTAGTATAAGTATTCAAACGGGAGTTTGGCTTTTCGGTTAATAACAGAAAGCTTTATAGTATATGTTACTAGTGTAGGTTGTGAAGGTGTTTAATCTGTCTTTTAAGAATGTAAAATTGAAAAATTTGAAGATTGAGCAAGAAAATCGGTTGAAATTATTCCGTGGCTGACGTAGGATCATCACAACAAATCTGACAGGCTCTGTTATAACATGTACGTCTATCAAGAAATAAGATGCAAACAAGGCTAAAATGCAACGAGACTAAATACCTAAATGATAGTAACTCAGTTTCATAGCTAATACTGAAGGCTTATAAATGCGGACGTCCGGGGGGAGGGGGATCCGAAAATCCGGACACCTGCGGACAGAGGGGGGAGGGGGGTCAAAAATAGTCAATTTTCTGCGGACGTCCTTTATGGATGGCCCCTACAATGACATCTTTTGGCTATCCTCTGATTCTTACATAAAAATGTTTAAATGCATAAATTAAAAATTAGCTGGTTTTTTCATTTGTTAGATTTGTCACAGATGACAGGTTTCGTGACTGACCTTGTGATGCATACTTATTTTTCTGATCGATTGCAAATAAATGATGTAGTTTTTTTGTAAATAGTTCATATGTAGAACTGACAAAAAGTCTCAATCTGTAATGAATTGAAATTCCAAATTCGTTTGCACGCCAACAGGTGCATGCTTTTGGGTAGTTCTAAATGTAATCTCTGCAAATGAATACTTAGGAAAGCCTTTCTTGCAGCGAACATTTAAAGCATACATCTCATATTTGAGAAACTGATGAAGAGAATAATTTTGTATTCGTCAGGAAGATTTTCTTATCGGTCTGAATTCATAGATTATATTCGTTCATAGACTATCTCATCTTCTAAATCCATGGCAATGTCCTGTGATCATATGCATGAAATGTGCATGATCATCAACCTAATAAAATTGTCAACGAATAAATGTCCAATAAACGGCAAAGTCTACCTTTACGTAGATTAATTCAGTTCGGAAATCCAATTTCCACCTTTACGTGGATTAATTCACACATTAAACCCTCTTTCTACCTGTGCGTGGATTTATTCATCAAATCTTTCCAAGCTATCAAATTAAACCGTTAGCACTTAGACATGCTTTTACATTTTACTTATACCATCAAGAACATGAATGAAGTATATAACAAGTCCTAGGTATTCCAAAAATCATCCGACTTACGCATGTTCTGTGATTATAAGCATCAAATTTTGACGTTTCTTTTTTCAGTTAAGATCTTTAAGTCGTGGTGATGCGGTAATTATGTTATTAGCGAACGCGTAAAAGATTTCATTTAAATTTTTGGACCTATAGATTTTGTTATATTAACGATTTACAAACATAATTTTGATTGACGAAGTAATATACACATTCCATACTTTCATGCAAAATCGTTTTTGATTGAATGATGACAAATTCTATTATATATTCGTAGAAGATATTATAGACAATTCAAACTAAACGTTGAAAGTTTAACTTGATAGTTTGGAAAGTTTTTTATGAATTAATCCGCGTAAAGGTAGACATAGGATTTTCAAACGGAATTGATCCACGTAAAGGTAGACTTCACCCAATAGACATCTAGTGGCATCTAACGACTAATCGAGCGTTGGACGACACCACACTGCATTCATAACTGTAGGACTGGCCAATGGGCATGTGACATCATGCGTTATCTTGAGCTCGTATTTCCTAGACATTAAAGTCATGAGATCATGACATAATGCACCAGATTTTTGAGACTGCATAATGTGTCACTTTTGAATAAATTAAATTTATCGTAGCATGGGGATGGAGGACTTGATTGGGGTTAGCTGCAGCCTTGTGGAAAAGTCGCACAGCGAGTAGACTGACCCTTCTTCTTTTCTCGACATTAAGTATAGGTCATTCGTTACAATTTCTTGCACTGAAGCCATGAATTTTTCCAAGCGTAGAAATAGATATCTAGCGCAAAGAAGACAGTAATTGATTTCGCGCCATCATTTATCGCAGATGCAAGTAAATTTCATGAATCTTGTCAGCGTTGAGGCACTGCTAGTTACTCAAACTTGTAGAGAGTTGCATCTGCTTTAATCGTTTCTTTTTCAAGGGCCATTCAAAGGGCAACGATGTTGGCCTTCAAAACTTAGTAGAGAATTCCTAGTCTCCACGAAAGCAAATATCATACACCAGTAACTGCAAAATTCATTTATAGAGACGGTTAAGGTTTTCATTTGCAATTCCTGGATGATGTTAGTTAAAAGTTGGGCTATTCCAGGATCAGGAAGGCCTAGATAAATCCTGGAAAATGAAAATGGCACCTGGATAGCCTGGAAATAGTCTGCAAAACTTTTTTGTTAGTAGTTAAGTTTAAGTTTCATTTTTAAAAGTGCAAGTTGATTGAAAATGGACTGCCCCGTAGTTTTAAAGTCCTGTGAGAACGCCTTTATTGTCATTCATGATAGGCCTATAGTAGCAAGAAAAATTATTTCCATATGATAATATCAGAAATTTTCTTATCCATCATTCTAGACTTCTGACAATGTTTGTGATAGTTGTATCAAACTGAGTCTTAGTTAGGAACATGTGTCAGTTGTCTTTATGTCATCAGTGGCATTGACACTAAATTTTAAATCGTAGAATCAATGCCTTTTTTTAGAGCTCCCTCTCAGATGTGCGGAAACGAAGTCACACATATCACTGTGTCGTGTACCGTAAGATGGGGATGACTTTGGACAAAATCAATTCTGTGCATTACTCCAAGTTGCTACTTTCAAATGTTTTCAGAACGGTTCAATCGTTGTGGAATATGATATTTTGTGCACAAGCTACTTTTGCAAGTCGTTTGATGTTCTAATAATATTTCATATGTTATAAATTTTTTAAATTATAATTTACATTACAAATCACTCTAAAAATGGTGCCGCTATTTCACATGTGATTGTCTTAAAATGTTGAATCTCATTGTAGCATGCTTGAGAATTACCTAAATTATGTTTTGAGTCTGTTGCACTTCCTGAAATAATGATTCTAAGGCCATAAGGAGGCATAGCAAGATGCCTGTCCATAGTCAATCCATTCTGAACGTGCAAAATGGGGTGACTTTTTGGACAGCGGATGTGCCGACATGACTGCACAAGCCATAAAGCATGCATTTCATATTGGGTGCAAGAAGAAGACGGAATTTTGATGATCGATTATGCTGTGAGTCCTTCCATATTCAGACAAGGCCGTTTGACAAACAGTGTGCACTCCATTAACTTGATGATAAATGAGCGACTAGTGGATTCGAATCCCCAAAACAACTTTACCAGTCAGATGAAAATCACAAGGCATGCAAATTTTTGCAAACATTTGTTTCCGCATAAAGCCTTGAATTTATGCTTGAATTTACCGTAGCATTTTCCATCGTTGTTACTTTTTGGACCTAGTCAAATGTATGTTTCTTTTACTTTGCCACACTCACCATGAAGCCCTTACATGTATTCATGCGGAATTGAATGATATTGAACCAAAAAAGATAAGCCAAGGTCAAGCCAAGCACTGTTAATGTTAAGAAGGTAATGTGATCATTAGCAACTGCTGTTGTCAATACATCCGTGTGAAACTGTCTAATGAATTCATACTTTGTATTTAAATTATGCAAGCTTTGTTGAAATCGACGTGCATCCTGTTAGATCCAAAGATGAGTCGAGCTAGATGCACACAAGATAATCCTTGAGGCTTACATTTAAGCCAATAGGCAACGCACAAGGTGCGACAATGCAGCTTCCGGAATGGTTGAAATTCTTCAAACTGAATCGTTGAAAGTGGCTCAGTAATGCTTTTTTTCAATGGGACGACGTTGAGTACGACGAGTTAAAGAAAGCATGATGCTAGGTGTGAATGAGCATTACGAACTCACTTTTGTAGTGCACTGTAAAATAAAAGTGCTTCATGTCGATATTTTCATAGGAATCTGTTTTATTTTATCGAGTGCCCAAGGTCACCCCATCCCGGCATGACTCTGGACTCACCGGATTTTTTAAAAAAAGACGCCGTAGCAAATGTTTGATAGAAGTGATTCTTGGTAAACACGTACTAAATGCGGACGCAGCTTTTAATATCTATTGTTTGAAATTTTTCTACTTTTAAGTAATTAAAAATTTATTTGAATTGAACATCAAAACTGTCCAAAGTCTTACGGTACCTTCCAGAAATTTTGCAGTTCTTGTTGGAAGTGAACAAAGGAGTCAAAAGGCTATGGATTTGCTCAGACGCTGATCGTATGTGAGGTAACTTGACTTATTCGAAAAGGATGTCAGTATGGGATTCTTCCAGATGTGATGGTTGTATGAGTGAGGATGTTGTTTAGTGTGTTAGCTGAGCAGCGAGAAAAACTCCATAGTGGCATTAATTCCTGGTGGGTTCACAAAATCGCTTCATTCAGCCATTCAATGCTTGCTGAACAAACTATTCAAGGACTTATTTCAACAACGATGCGATGAATGGTTCCATGAAGGAGAGTTTGAGATTACATGTGGCGATGACATGAAAACTTCAGGCTAAAAGTTGTCTGAAGTGGCTTGGAACAAATCGAATGGATTATTTCTGCATGATTCGAATTCTCCAAGGAATTGGTGATCAAATCGTGTGAAGTTTGCAGTATAACACTTCAAACAAAGAAAAATCTCATGCATGTCGAAGGGAAGTCCAGCTTAAGATGCATATGTTTTACTGGACGATGATCTTCCTCCTGAGTTGAGTTTCTTCCTCCTGGTAGTAGAACCTGCAAATGAAGATGATATCACTTTTTCCACTTCCGATGAAATGTTGTCTTTAAATGCGATCAATGATGATGACAGCCTTTAAGACGTTGCAATTCTCGTGCTGCAAATGTTGAAATGCCCGGCATCGCATTTGTATTTAGTATAGACAGTATGTATACCGGCTGTTCGCGATCTTCTTGTGGACTTTTTGTCAGTAACATTACGGTTGATACCACTGCGGTGAGCAAAGTCAAGGATTTATGAACTATATTCCGCTACACCTGACGAAGACGATGCATTGTCATTGAATGAATTTTGGCATCATTTCATTAGATATGCGAAAATCAATCATATGCAATGGAGTGCATTGGTTGCTTTGCTGGACGTCAACCATGCTTTTCTAGCTGCTTTGTAACTTTTACCATCCGGTCTATTCCTAGAGGTGACTGAGATTGCTTCAGTTGTCACTTTTGTGATACCATGATAGTGAGAAGATCAGACGTAGTGAGAATGTGGACATCGACAGAAAGCCTCCTCAGTAAGAGCATCGATTCTTTGCTTTCGCATGTCAAGAGGGCAAATATCATTGTAGCTTTCGAGGATGATTCCATCAGTTTGAAAAGAAGGGTTGAACAAGAAGTCGAATTTGCTCTGTATCCCGAAAGCGATTTACTCAAGAAACGGTTGTCAAACATTTGAAGCATAGTTTTAAAGCAAAGCAGGCTAATTGAAGCATGTTATTCCTAATCGATTTCAATTTCATCTTTTGATGATTGAAAGTTCCTCATAAAGGATCGTATGTTTCATCTTTAATATCGGTTTTAGTGATGAGACAACATTTTATTTCAATGGGAATGTCAGGCACGCAAACCCTCACTTGATTGGCCGATGCGAGATTAACCGATTGAGATACCGATGCGAACACCTTTGATAATTTGTGGATCTATGGTCTCATCTCACCTAGCGATTGGATAAGTTGCCAAGTAATGGAAAAAAGTCGATGTATAATGGTACAACGGCATTTTCTTGAATAAACAAAGTACTTCCAATCATGACAGCGACTGACTGGAACATACTACTAAATCAAACATGAATGGTGATCAACAGGATGTAATATAGACACAACCCCAAAGACTTGAGCTCTAGACATCAAAATTGAATAATCGTTGGATTGATTGAGATAGGCTTACTCAGTTATCCAAAAAGTCTACACGTGCCATTGTTGGACTTCAGGGTATGGGGCCAGATGTGACTCAATTTCTTCAATGAACCCTTGAACTGCTATTAAAACGCCATTTATTTGTTGTTTTTTAACATGATTTCCAATAAAGGTATTTGTAAATAAACGTTTATTGACTTATGGTCGCTATTGATTTTTAGTTTTGGCATAGTTTACACATTATGAATCATGGAATTTCATTAATTATATCCTGAAAAATGGTTATCGAGATTCTGTTGAAACCCTGCAAAAATTTGCCTCCGATATGCCTACGTGTGCTACTCCGATAATCAACTCTATCCTTGGCGACCTCACTTTTTCTGCTGCAGGAGGTCGACTGCGAGAACACTAATCTCTATTCTCACGAATACAGTTGCTAACATAAACATAACAATATTAACATAAGCTAATCTCGCTAACTTCAATTATTCAATCTAGTACATGTCACGAGCAACTGAAAGAGGCCAATTCTGAAAAATGCACAGGTCAACACAACACCAATCGACGAACAATAAAACTATCTCATTAAAGCAAAGCTACCACATTTCAATTACTTGCGAATCACTCGAAAAAATTTGAAGGTATAATTATTTAATTATATAATTCCACGCTTGACCAATTGCTTTCAGGGTAATTTAAAAAAATATTTTTTTGTAATAAATGTCGACTTTGTAGATAGGTCGAAAATAGATAGAAAAGGCAAAATACCCTGGGAATTGTGTGATAAATTCATGAATGAAATGAATTGCTGTATGCAATGAATTCAATGTTTCAAGTAAATTATATCAAAATTTCAATTAAATTAAATTTTAAGGCAATTTAAAAATGGATTCCACCTTCAACTACAGACGAACCCTTTATTACAATCAATTAAGAAAAATACTTCGGAAAACTTGATCTGCTCTCAGGAAATGTAGGCCCCCTATGAACAATTTAAAGCGTCCTCTTTCTTCTTTGCACACATTTTGTGAATAATTGAAACAAATCTGTATGTGCATAATTACAAAAATTGTAAAAGTTTTAGTAACTTGATTTAGTTAAAGTAAAAATTTTAGTAACAATGACCCTAGATTGTTACATATGGAATTACATGTATAGCATACGAAATAAACCATAGATTTAAAACATTCGGTTTAACAGTTAAGGGATTAATTCATTTATAAGTCTTGTGTAAGTCAACAAGTTAGGTGCATTAGATTTTTATTACAACATCAGATGAACCAAAATTTTGTCATTTGTGAAATTTGATGTGCAAAACGCTTTCAACAATGTTTGCCGGCAAGCTGTACTAGATCAGTGTTGTCAATTCTCTCCTGAATTAATGCAATTCATGCCGTCAGCGGCCTTCTCTTATTCACAGAACCCCATCCTTTTTCAGTCGATAGTGCAATTGAAGTCAATGTTTGGAACTCAGCAGGGATACCTCATGGGTCATCTCCTTTTTATCTCATGTACTTCTTTCTGTCATGCAGAATCTTGAGACTGATCATCGTCCAAAATTTCATGTCTGGTACCTTGACGATGACATCATTTGTGGGAGTATTGATAACACTCGATATTTTGTCCAAAATCCAACAAACCACTTCAATTACTAATCTCCATATGAAATCCGAGAAATGTAGACTTTTCATAAGCGGGGATGTACAAGATTTTCAATATCATTGAAAGCTCTCAAACAAGATTTGTGCCCAATCATAGTTTAAAGAGAAAACAATGCTAATTTTACCATACCGATAGCTATTTCGCGGCCTCTCTTCAGGAGAAATGCGACCGTTGTGACACACAAGATGCACAGACAAGTTCAATACAGCTCATCAGACTGGCATAGACTGCGGACATGGCACTCCAACAAACTTCAGAGATATCTCAATAGTGCATTTACGAACACAATAAATTTACCGAAGACAATAGAAAGTAACGAAGGCATGACAAAAGAAAAAAGCTAAAGCCAAGGCAAACGTAGGATGGGTTTAAGTATATGTGGATACATAGGTCAGGACGGTAACGAGATATATACGGAGATTCTAAAATTGGGAGAAGAAAAGGAGACCGAGGAGCACACAAAATAGAAAAATAAGAAGAAAAAGTACGTCCTAAAAAGCTATCACAGGATATGGCATGCCGACAAATGGCGCTTTGCCGATTCCGATGGAGTCATTATGTGAGCTTATTCTACTGTGTACTGAGAACATTCAATTTTCTTTTGACGGAAAGTTTTCTTGACAGAAAGATGGCGTTGCGATGGGTAGTCCTCTGGGACCTATCCTTAGCAATATCTTCCTTGGATACATAGAAAAGTATCATCTGTCATCTTCCATTTGTAATTTAACTCAATTTTATGTCAGATACGGTGATGACACATTTGTTATTGTACGTTCAAGGGAAGATGCGCTCGCTTTCCTCGATGTTCTCAATGCAGTTCATTCTAATTTAAAGTTTACTGCTGAATTTGAAGTTAACTGCAAGATAGCCTTTCTTGATGTCTTAATAAAGCGCGTTAATGGTGATCTGTTTTTTTCTATCTTCCGCAAGCCTACTTGGAGTGGCTTGTATCTGAGTTACCACAGTTTTGTACCTCGTTTGTATAAGATTAATTTAGTCAGGTGTCTATTTGATAGAGCTCGTCGTTTGTGTTCGCCATCCACTTACAGTTCCGAGAGAGACTTGCTTTACAAGACTCTTGAAAGTAATGGCTATCCTACCATATTCATTGATAAGTATAGTGCTCGCCAATCTGAGTCCGAAGCTTTGCCTGAGTTTGGCCCCGCTCGAAAAAGGGTGGTTTTACGAGTACCCTTTTGTGGTGAAGGCGCCAGTAAAGTCATCTGTAAACGTATTCTTTCATCGACTCAGAAAGTTTTTCCGGCTATTGAGCCTGTTGTTGTGTTCTCAACCTGTCGTATTCTCTCCCGCTGTCTTAATGATCTAGTACCATCCCTCAGTCGCGCTCGCCTGATCTATAAATTTCAATTTTATTCAATGCATTTTATTGCTCAAATTGCAAGGCATCGGTGCATATGTCGCATGCCTGAAGCTGTCTTATTATTCTATTTAGATTGGTGTTCTTCAATTTTTTGTCTTATTTTTCGTCAAATTATTCTGATTTGCTAAAATTTGAAATCAGAATAATGCTCCACGCGGTCTACTATGCTCTGAATCTAAACATCAGTTGAAGCTATCTTTATTATGTCGGCCTCCTTGTTTAACTGTAAGTGACTCCCCTTATTGGTACTGATTGATTGTCGACCATGCTGCTGAAAGATGGATGCAAAGCAGCACATGCAGCGATGTAATCGACAACATTTTCACATGCGGAGGTAAGTGTTTGTCAGAGCCACAAGCGTATTCGGGCATAGGAACAATCTCGTGAAGCTTCTCTTCTCGCGGTATCAGTCGATGTGCTAGAAATGATGGAATCTATTCGAAATTGAACGCAAATCTTTCAACTGTTGTTCGCCGTCAATTTGCTTGCTATGTGGCGAACTTGACTGAGGAACATGTGAGCATAAGACATATTCATAAACACCGGCTTGCCATTCATGAGCTTTCTTGCGCTATTTTGACAATGAGCGAATTTGCATGTACTCATGAAAATCATGATATTGTATTGAAGTAGCTTGCACTATCGCGAACATGTGCTTGCAGTTTAAACCTGTAATGTCATTTATCCTGATACGACATTGAGGATAAAGGCCGCCAAGACCACTGCACAATTCGATTCCTAAGCTTTATGTTAGTTCTTACTTTGGATTTCATGATAAGAGTATAACACATGCATTTCAATTACTTTCAGATGTTTCGATGTAGTGGATCACTTATTCGTGTTGCACGGAGACCGTTATCATCCTCCACTGGTAAGATAGAAAGACATGTTCACGCATTTATATAATATGTATAGTGTGCAAGTTGTACGACCATTTATTCAAGGGAAAAGTAGAGTGCTGACCATCAAAAATGCACGACACATTTGGTCTCTCAGGACTGTCTCAAGGGTCACATTAATGTTGCATTATACATAAACCTGTGGTTGATCAGCTGTCCCCTCAGATCACTTCATCATGACCCGTGTTCATCAAGTTTGACATGTTCATCTTGACATTGCGAGATTCAACCATCTTAGGAGCAGTTGCTCTTCTATATGCATGCTTGAACAAGACACGCTAAAATCATTGATGTTCAATACTTTATCGGCATGCTGCTTCAGATGATGTTCGCTAAGTGCAGTTTTCTGATTTCTGCTTTTCACACTAGATGTATGTTCGCTTCGCGGTGTTGATACTTAAATGTGCGACCGCTTTCACCAATGTACATATATTTCATTTTAGAAGAATTCATACCAATTCATAAATAATATATTTATCATTATAACAATCGAAAGGTCCAACAATTGAACACAATTGAAGTTGTAAAAATTGAACACAAGTCGCACAAGCATCTGTTTTTATTTCCTTTTATTTTATTGCTGAAAATCATGTAACTGGTGACCTTTTGAAAAAATCAGAGGAGTCATCGAAGCAGCATCTGAAACAGCATACCGATGCACCGATGAACATTAATGACTTGGGGATAACTGATCAAGGTACATAATGTAGCACTCAGGGTTGCATTACGCTTCCGACTGGAACATTACATCCAAGCTCCTGTCACTATCATACTGGGTCTCGATATGCATGTATACCGGTAGCTTCTCAAATTTGATAATTGAGCTTATTTTAGAATACCTACGGTGATAAATAGTTACCTTCTCCTTATCAGTAGCCCAGTCTACTGTGTTCTTTTTTCAGCTGTCTACTCATATAAACTGTAAAATTAATTATTGAAACAAAACATCACATCATATTTTACGATAGGTCTACAATCTATAAGTATTGCTATTCATTTTATCTCCGAGTGAGGCCCATGTCACATGATAGCCATCTGTATCCCGATGCTCTGTCATACACAGGCTTATTTCATTTACTTGTGATGGACTGAAATTTCTCGGTACTTCTATTCTCTCCCCCCCCCACATATTGCAATTTTACCGATTTCACCAAATTTCATCGAACTTAGTCACATTGGGTTAAGGATAAGATTGTGCTGCCATAGAAAGATAGCACAAGCAGCAGTGAGAAGTTTTATTTGAACCTTGGCATGAAGGATTGGCCCCCTGGATAATAGTTAGAATATAACATTCGAGGGCAAATTTCAGACACAGCTGTGATCATGAACTTCGTGGAATTGTTGTCTACAGTGAACGACAAATCAAGTGCTGTAAATTTTCTCCTAACCAGAGGAATTTTACACACTTTTGCGACGGTAGTCATGAAGAGAGACTACACTTAGGAGCTAGAGAACTGATGAACTGAAAATGTTGGGGGGGGGAGAGAATACAAGTACCTATTTCTTTTTAACTCAAAGCCTATGGTGTCATTTTCTGACTACGTCGTCAACTGTCTTCTCCATCTCCTGCATCATCATGCAGGACCATGTATGCCTTGCGCGCAATACGTATGATAAATCAGTAGTATGAGTAACTGAAAAGGGTGATTGAATTACTGCGCTAGTTTCTTGTTTTGTGACAAATGAGATCTAATCGATTTTTTCCACAGTTGTCAAAAAATGGCAAAACTGATTATTGCATTCTATTACATTGCAGTACTGTTTATTTTATAGATTACGGATAGCGCGAGAGACAACCTGACAACCCTTCTGACACTTAAAGTTGTACTGATTATATTGCAATAATACAGTAGGTGGATACTCAACGAATGCTTGCAGTGATGCAATGAATTTTTTCCCAAACTTAATTATGTGAATGAGTAGACGAGAAATCCACGAACCCAAAAATATTTGTGGATTTGATGAAGAAAAAAATGACACTGATTTACAGAATTGGTATTCATTTTATCATTTTACGCATCCT
The DNA here is from genome assembly GCA_907163375.1 of Prostheceraeus crozeri. Classification (NCBI taxonomy): domain Eukaryota; kingdom Metazoa; phylum Platyhelminthes; order Polycladida; family Euryleptidae; genus Prostheceraeus; species Prostheceraeus crozeri. Next base: position 423,290 of record CAJQUW010011123.1, read on the forward strand.
TTCATAGGCTTCATGTGTGTTATGCTATGTTGTGCATGCATTTTGGCAAGTACGAGTACAACATTGTATTCTCATTTACAGGAACGTCAAAAGGACCTACGAAGTCTAAGAGTATGGAATCTTCGCAGGCTACAAAACAGACTGCATCTCAGTCCAACAGTAGTCAAACAGTTGAAAACACAAGTTCATACCCAGAGAAAACCGGACCATATCAGAATCCTGAATTTTTCAACTACAATCCCATGTCATTTTACGACATTGAGAATGCAATGGCTAAACATCGAATCAAACAGCCAAGTTCTTTAGGCAAATGAACTGTGTGGATTGAGACATTTTGTGTAAATGAACTTAACTGTATAGGTCGTTAACAAGATTGTTAATGCTCATTTTGAAAACCAACCCGTTTCAGAGGAACTGTTTTTGCGAAATTATAATTTGTCTTAATGCAATGTGCGAATCAAAGTTAAATTGTTTTCACATTACGTATATCATGTACCCGAACCTGTTTTCCCTAATCCGAAATAGCGCAAAAACGCAGGAGCAATTGATTGATTCGAGAATGAATATTCATGTAAATATCGAATCATTGGGGAACACTTGCGTATTTACCTAATAACTGTCCTTGTTACTCTATTCCTCTTAGATTGTAATCATGTATGCAATACCTGGAAGTTACAATTACCGACTGACGCATGCGCACGTGTGCTATGATTGAAATTTGGTCGAATTAATTGTGGTTGTGAAATATTCTACAGTAATATTGGTCTGTTATCGTGGTTGCCTACCACTTACTTTCATTCTAAGAAATCTTTTCAAACCACAACTAGCGCAATTTCGCTCATAGGCCATTTATAGGTAGACACGGTGGATACTTCTGTATAAGCAATAAGTGCTTGGTGTCGAAGGTGTTAGATATTTTCATAATGCACCTAACGCCGAGTTGATAATTGCATGTAGCCTATTGAAAAGAGTGTCAAATGATTGATCCTTAACTTGAATCTTCTGCATCTTTCTCGAAGATTTCTTGAATTTTGAATTCATGTTTGATCACAGTTAGGGGTGTTCGGGAAGGGGAACGGGAATAAGGTTCGGGAACGGGAATCAGTTTCGGGAACGGGAACGGGAATTGGTTTCGGGAACGGGAACGGGAATTGGCTTCGGGAACGTTTGGGAATTTATTGTGAATTCTTGCCAAATACAAAACCACAAGATATTCTCCGTGATTACCTCCTTGAGTAATCAAATTATCAATCGACAAACAATGGGTCAAGCCACGTGCCAGAGGCGGGCTTCTCATGGAGAGGCCAATTCAGCGGTCTAAATCTGATTATTGCTAACGATTACACTGACCGATGTGCAACGCTGCCGGCATCAATTGATGGGGAAAACAGCCTGTTGATCTGATGTGTCCTGGTTTACCGTGCCTGATTGTTACATAAGCTTATATATAGCTGATCTATTGCAGAAAGGAGAACATCAATCATTTTTGTTGTTATGTCAATATTTATTTAAGGTATCATAGGGAATCGTTCTTATAATGTTGCTAAGCCGGCCGATTTATTCAATGAATATAGCATATTTCTTTCAGTTGTGAACCATTATTAGTTTATCAACAAATTGTGTCCATTTATAGTGTAAATCACTCCTTTCATAGAGTCTCCTTTCTCCCTTTATTGTCTCCTTTCTCCGGTCTATTAGTAGTTGATCGTCTCATACGGCTCATATCTTGTTGCTAAGCCCATAGATCGGCCGATTTATTTAGTAAATATAGCACATTCGTAATTTCTGTTAGCTGGGGAATATCATTATTTCATTATTAAAGAAATTGTGTCCATTATGTGTTGTCTCCTTATATCAAAAACTATTCATATATGCGCGGTGATGTGATATAGGTCTGCTTTGTTCCTGACATTCACCACTCACATTGTGGCACCCATAAGCACTGCACTGCGGCATGGTTGCTCAGTCAGAAGTTGGCGAAATGCAACGAAGAGATAAATGTATCCACTGTATGGCGCTGCTGCTTGCCTCGTGGAGTCAATGTCAATCCAACGAGTAGATCGATACAATAACACAAGCTGCTTGAGAGACAACACAACACGAGAGAGAAACGAGATTCTCGGCATCGGGAATTTTTCGGTAACGGGAACGGGAACGGGAATGCATATTATGATATTCCCGAACACCCCTAATCACAGTTATGAGTTATATCTCTCGCATTGATATCCGTTAGGATTGCTGACATATTTTTTTTATTTCTTTTCTTTTCACACAGTCATCATTCTTGACACGAAGACAGACACCTTGCTCACCTTGAAAGGCCTTGTCCCAGTGAAGGGGCGGTCTAATTTTCCTCTTCCATATCAAGAGGTCCATTGCATCCGCGGTTGAGGCTCCAATTATCTTCTAATGTCCTCCCGCTCTCCCATGTTTTCTTAGGTCGCCTCTGTTTCGTGACCCTGGCGCAGGCATTGCTAATACTAGTTGGGTCTGGTGTTCGCGAGGTCTGCGTACCACGCACCCGTACCACCTCAGTCTGAGGCATCGCATAATCCCATCAATCGGACGAATCCCGAGTGCTCCGCGAATGTCGTCATTTCTTATCCATTCTCTTCGTGTTACCCTGAGGATGCTTCTCAACATACACATCTCTGTTGCGGCGATCTTTTGGCGATTCTTTTCTTTGACTGACCAACACTGACTTCCATACAGCATCACCGGTCGCACCATGGCTGTGTAGTCTTTTACTTTCAATTTTGTCGGCATTTTGTCATACAGTACCTCTGTTAGCTTTCTCCAACTTCCGCAAGCTGCTTGGATCCTTTTATCTACTTCTTTGTCGATGGTGTTGTCTTTATCTATCACAGATCCCAGGCACTTGAAATGATCGAATTTTTTTGTCCTGATGGTGGGAACATTGTTTCGTCATGATCTTCAGTTGGCATGTACTCCGTCTTATGAACATTTTACTTTGAGTCCATATTATCCATTAACACGAAGACAGACGTTTAAAGTAAATTAGACGCGTCATTAGAAAGCTTGCGACCTAAATGTCCAGGGTTGCCGTGGAGAAGGAATTTCAGATGCACATCTACGATTAAAGTGAGAAGTGAATGTAGTATATAGCTCATACAGCTCATGTCAAAATGTTCTAATAATGAAGTTGCATTAAAACTCAAACGATGATTGTTTTTGAACTAAAATTAAAAAATGGTCACGCAATGTAAATTTATAATACAGCCACTCGTTTTTTCTAAGTTCTACAATGTCTAGTATTTAATCCGTCAACTGCAAATGTGTGACGAAAGACGACATACAGGCCCAGCTGCTGTCTCTCCCACCACTCCTCACCTCCTCCTTCACAATCCCCACCCCTCCACGCTATCCCGATCCGCATGCGACATCCTACTGCATGTCCCATGCTCACGGCAACCACAATGACTGCACCCAACCCCCTGGGTCCTACCCTTCAGGGCCCTGTCACACACCATACATCGGCCATTTGACTCTCGTAGTGGCCGTAACAAGGGGGTTCGCTCACTTCCACTCCCACGGTCACCACGTTCTACCAACCTCGCGTTCCCTCCCTCACAATCCTTGTACTTCCAATCCGCTCCGTTTTCCCGGTCTCCTCCGCGACAACTGACTGCAAGTACCATGCGCTCGCCTCCCACAGTGAGCACACCCAGCCGCTTGGGTACTCTCCTTCAGTGGCTTGTTGCATATCATGCGCAGCCCGTTCTGACTTGAAATATGCCGCACCAAGGGGGAACGTTCCCATCCCAGTTCCGATCCCCCCTTCCCCCTACTATCCGTCCCTCCCGACTCGGCCCCTCCAGTCCCCGACGCTCCACCCGCACAGCCCTCACACATCCACCGCACCACCGCCAGATCCCTCCTCTTCCACCCCGGACACACCCGATAGTCCCCCGGGTTGTCTCTACGCAGTTCTACTCCACACTGAACCCTGTTGGGCTCCACAGGCCGCCCGACCACTTCCTCCACGCTCTGCTCCTCCGGAGGACAACACGGACACCGCCAGGCTACCCTAGCCTTCCCCTCCATCTCGTAAAACACATCCCTCTCCAAGCCACTGCACCCCAGGTGCGTCATCTCCCCCAACACCCCTGACAGATCGGCCCCCTGCCCGTGCAACTCGTACCACACACACACACACACACACAGCAACCGCAGCTCGAGGTTGGTCCTGGGTTCGGCTCGATGTCCCCACGCAACAGCAACCTTCTCCACAGAAAGACCCTCGGGTGCACTCTCAAATCACTCACACGAGAACACCCCCTAGGAAAAACGAAAAACCGCCTCCCACACGGCACAAACAAAAAGCCCCTTGTCAAAAAGAAGTACCGCTACCCTACCGGCAAAGCCCCAACGACACACACATGCGCATGTACCCCCTTTCGTCCCTCGTATGAGGGGCGCACCACGCCGCGTGAAGGCGTGGGGGTTGTGGTACCTCTGCTGTTGTTGATATTGAAACTGCTGGCATGCTCGTTTATGCACTTGAAGATTGATGCGATTAATATGTGATGTGAAGAGCTGACTTCGTTATTTTTAAGGTTAGCGAATTATGAAAACAGACTGCTGCCTGGAAGTTCGAATTTAGAAATAAGCATTCTGTCATGCTTTCATTATTTGCAGATAATTCAAACAAATGTCTGATTCAATGAAAGCTGAAGTATTATCCGAGCGATTGTCAGCCTTGGAAGATTTGGTCTATGGGAAGAAAGACTTCAAAGAGACAGCTGAGCAATCTTCTGTGAGTAAAATTCAATTCTGACTGTTTTGTAGTTGAACTTGTCGAGCCTCGCAATTCGGTTTATAGCCATCAATGTCGTGAAAGCTGTGCTGATCTGTATTTTGGAAATCAAAACTTCCAAAGAGTTCAACTTGATTTATTGGTTTGTTTTTAAGCGAAGTTGTTGTGATCAGCATTAGTAGGCATAAACTTACCTATTGATTCTACCGCTAACTCAACAAAGCTTCGTGCGATAAAAGTTGGCAAAGGAAAAGTTTTGTAAACTTGAACTTTAAGAGCGACGGCTTATTTTCAGCAACATCAATTAACGAATTTTCAATGACTGTGGTAGGCACTTCGCAATAAAAACAAAAAGGAAGATCTTACATGAAAGACAGTAGTCAAATCTAGGAAGCGTTTTTAATACCTAGGACAGTGCTTCTCAATAGAGGATCGCGACCCAAATATGGTCGCCAGGAATAGAATGAAAGGTCACGAATGAGCTAAAAATCAAAATAAAATTTCACCATTTCGATTAATCACGATTTCAACACCTGTTTGATAGATGTTGCCTTTACAGGGTTCCCGCGGCCCTTGAAAACCCTTAAATTTTTAAAAGACAAATTCAAGGCCTTGAATACCCTTGAATTTTGAAATCGCCCTTGAAAACCCTTGAATTTTGATGAAGTCATCAATTTCAATATTTTGCGTGTCAAAATTTTGATGTGGTCTACATATCATGTAACACAAATCACTTAATTTTGAATATGAATATATCTATTAATTAAGCTAGCTGCTTTAATCGGTTTACTCACTTCATCGTTTTCAGATGGTGTTTGCAGCATTAAAAGTCGGCTATATTGTTATTGATGTTGACTTCTGGCTTGTAGAGCATTCCAATCTATGAAAAATGAATATGCTGATGACAACTCAATAGCCGAGAAATTTTCAGTTACATTGTTGAAGTAACTGATGGGATTGTGAACAGTGAACACAAACATTGAAAACAAGACTATAAAGTTTGTTTTTGCTTCTGTTGAGTTACTTGTTACTTTTGTCTTTGCTTTTTTGTGCAACAACTTTTTTTATAAAAGTCGATTTCAGAAATTTCTAAGTATCAAATTTGTACTTCAAAGACACTGCAAACTTGTAACTTAATTTGTGATTTACTATAGTGTTATTTTATAAAGTCTTCTTTTTATAATGAAGTCATGTACAAAACTGTCACAAATTAAAAGCAGATTTCTCCGTAAATTATTTATTGGTTATTTACTGGTTATGATCAGCGAGTGGACTGGTTGAATTGGTCCTCTTAGGGAAGGTTACATAGCCACAGAGCTTGTGACATTTTTGTCAGTTTCATCGAATAATTAGGAAATTTGCTCAATATATTATTTAGGGCGAAATCTATCTTTAATTTATGACAATGAACGAATCATGATAATTTCTGACGAACTGTGGTTTAACAGAGTAACAGTATTTTACCTTGAGCTTAAGGGTCATGAAATAATACATGGAGGATGTTTGGTGGAAGAAAAATGGATGGCATGGCGAAATTGTCTCAATATTTTTGATACAATTGATCTCTTTAATTTGTATTTACCAATGGTGTTTGTTGATAACATCTGTCAACATTTCAGGTGACTTTCGAATATGCCTGGTGGTTCATGCACTTTCCAAGACATGTGCTTGAAAGAAAAAGAGTTTAGTGATTGGTTGCGCAAAGGTAATAGTTCGACAGTGGCGTATTGCAGCTTTTGTGCTAAGTCGTTTAGTCTCGAGCGCATGGGAAGATCTGCTCTCTTAAGTCATATGTCTAGTAAAAAGCACGTTGCATTTGTAAAAAAGGGTCGCAGAGCAAGCCGATCACTGATTACATAACTATTTTTAATTCACCGGTCGAAGAAACATCGACGTCTGATCACTCTCAATTACACGCAATTTCTGAGAAACCTGTTGATTCAAATTCATCATTCCTCTCATCCAAAGCTGCTGCTGCATCTTCGTCTGTTGTTAAAGCCGAAATCAAGTGCTATGCGACGAAGGGCCAGCAAGAAAAAGGAAGAGCTCTCTTCTATCAACGTCGAACTCAATAAACTCAAATCTGTCTGATTCATTCACGATTACTAAGCTTTCATGTGATCTGATCTACGCATACGCATTTTGTTATCCATCAAAGTTGTTACGAATTTAATCAGAACTTTTTTATCAATTTTTTTCATGAGAGTTGTTAATCCTGAACTGTATTGTTATGATCTGAGAATTTTTTTAGAGTTTATTAAAAAGCTGTAACCACTGAGATTTTTTTTCACAATCATTCACATGTACTAACTCTTGCTTAAGTCAAAATATCTTTCTCATTTGCGTGGAGGGATTACACATGTAATGCCTCTATATGCTATACAATTCCGCAGGTAATTTGTGTTCGAAGTTGGCAACCAACGCGATAACACATTTTGCATTATTAACCTATAATTGTCCCGTTTGTTAACTGCTGCCGTCAAGTCGGCTACGACGTCTTACCAGTATGACACATCTGTCGCTGCGGCTTCTGGCCGCCTCATAGATTTTTAACTGAATATTCAAGTATTTAACACATATTTCAATTGATTTCTACTCATTTTGATATGTAAAAATGATCTATTGAATCATGGAAAATGTATTTCAATACTTATATATGAGAAATCTCAAATTTACGTTACCCTTGAAAATCATTGATTTTGCCCTTGAAAACCCTTGAATTTTTTGTTCGAAAAGCCGCGGGAACCCTGCTTTAGACGGCCTTTATACGCAAAATAATCTTCTTTATGAGTGGCATATTAGTGTTGTGAGATTGTCTAGTCAAAACTGGTATTATGTGATTTACAGGTGTTTTGTCTTCGATCAATCCCCAACCCAGAAAATCCATTTGCTCCGACCAGAAATTTAACTCGGATTTGTAAGACATAAAATCAAAAAAACCACCGTGTACCGATCACTTTTCAGCTTGTGTTCGGATTTTTTTCAATCAGCTGCCACTATTTCAATCCGGCATCAATAGGGATCACTTTTTCCTACGTTAGATGAGTGTTATTTAAGCCAGGCATTGAATTGCAGTACGTACAGTCTCATCAAGGAATACCAAATCAATAATGCAATCTCATTGCTCCATTCCGATTGGTGTGGTATTTTTAAATCATTCTAGCTTTCTCACACATAAAATATAAGATTGATGACTGTAATTCTAAAATGATACTATACCTAAACTTATAAGCGATCAATAAAATTTCGAAATTTTACCAAATGCAGTTGAAAGTAATGCACTAGCCAATTCATTTCATTGTTGTTTTGTGTAGAACTCTGCATTAAGCTATCGATATTATTCCAAAGAAGTAGACATCGTAAATTTTAGAAATTCACTTCATTTAGACTCCAAACAAATTGCACGGATAATGAGGTCTGCAATTTCAAGGATTAAGATTTTGAAAGCTAAAGTTGCATTAAGTTCAACTCGACATGATGTTGCCATGGAAACACCTCTTTAAACAGTTTGAATCTAACAGTATTAGTGAAGCACGGAAATAAGTCAGTTGGCCTATACATGAATCTCTGCATTACTCCATGTCTCACTCTAATGAAGCTATAGTTGGGAAATTTCATGTTCCTATACAAGACATCACGAATTTGGTATTGTAACTGAATCAACTTAGATTGAAGGGTGTCACGTTGAATCGCTTGGATTTGGTGCGTAATTTTGCATTACTTTTCAGTGCGTTGATCAATTGTTCTCCTTCTACTCGAGATTTTCAAATGCTACGAATAAAAGGGAGAAGATCATGAGAGTATTGAATAGAGGTAAGTCATATGTGGAATTGTACCACATTGAAGCACACTTTCGCTATTCTTAATTGAAAGCACGTTTCAGTAATATTTCATTTCGACTGTAGAGGAGCCTTCTTGGCCCCTTCATGTTTCTTGCTCGCATTCAATTTTCAGGCCTTCAGAATTTTGGAATTTCCACCAGGATTATACTTTTGCCACATTATGTGCAAAAATATCTGTGATCGGTTAAAAAAAGGAAACCCGGAAAATTGGCCATATTAGAGTTTCAATGACAAATTATTGACAAAGGGTGAATGCCCTAAATGTTGCCAAACTCAATTGTTCACTTAGGTCCCTGTTAAGGGACCGGCTCCTAAAGTTACAATTTTTTTTGACATGTCCATAATTTTCTAGGCTTTATTATTTTGATGTTATCAACAAATTTCACATCGTGATTAACTTCTATTAAATGACTTTAGAAACTTTGCACACATTTTGCATGCGTTTGTTAGCAGCTACATTTTGACATCACGTTCCAATTATCTCTACATGAGAAATAGGCCTACTAGAGTTTGTTTTCGTTAACATGCACTACATAATATCCTTTATCAGGATTTCACAAAGATTTTACACATCAACTCACCACTTTTGATCGCTAAGATTAGAGCTTTGATATACATGTGATATACTTTGATATACGTGGTGTCCGTGGCACAGTGGTTGCGTACTTGGACTAGCGATCTCATGGTCCAGAGGTCGAACCCGGAAAGTGTCATTGGAAGTCGGCAGGAAGGGCATCCGGACTACAAAGCACCACAACGCTCCAAACAAAGTCTGACTTAAGTCAGCACCGTCCAAGACCCCAGTAGGGGTAAAAAGTGACGTAAAATCCGTAAAAAAAAAAAATACGTGTGCTGCCCTTAAGAAGTTCCCGCTCAGTAGCTTTCTCCTATATTTTTGAAAAATTGTGCGAGAGTTTTGCATTGCCGATGTTTGGCGAGGGATGCAATTTTCCGGTTTTAACCAGAATTCTTGGGTTTTTGTTAACAAGCACTTGTCATGACCAAGCTTGAGAAAATCTATTTCTTGGAGTTAAATGTAGGTAATAAAAGCGTGAGGAGTGTGTCTACACACCATTTGCCGATCCTCCCAGACAAAAATCGATCAATCAGAACCTAATGCATGCACAACTAACAACACTATCAATTTGCCGCCCGTTGGTAGATTCACAGCTTGTCCAATGCAGCTTGAATTGCCGCTCCTCTCAGACAAAGGTAGGAGAGGGTCCAGGGTTCAAGTCTGTACACCTATGAAGGCACCACCACTCTCGCTATGAGTTACTAATCCTAGCCTGATGAGAGCTGTCATTGTATGATGGCTGTCCCATGGTGTGGATGAGAAAGAAAAATTCGGCACTCCCGCAAGTAACGGCTTGTAATTAAAAAAAAGTTGAGGTAAAAGTATTTACACGGCGACGCGGTATATAACGTTTCGCGACGCAGTCGCTGCCGAATTGCACTTAAAAGAAAGTAAAAGCAGCCAGTACGAGTGGTGTATATAACAGACAGTGATAATGCCGCAGATCTCTAAGCCTATCAGCTCGTCTTTGCGGTTCAGTTGTGGTCTCCTGTCTCCGATATAGCGAGCTTCAACCACACGATCCTGACAACGAGAATCCTTTGAATCTCTACAAAATTCGTCAATGAGCGGGTTTCATACGAATGGTATTCTAAGCTTAATCACTCGGAGATAGCGTTGCAAAAAGACAGTTGGCTACCTCGACATGTAAAGGATAATTACATAGTTAGTATGAATAATCGCATCGAAAGCAGATGGTTATCATCTGCTATTAAAAAAAGGCTAAGAAAAAGTTTTATAATAGATAGCGCAAAAACAAATATATAGAAATCACGATTTTGATAAAACCAAAAGCGTAATTTGTAAAAGTAATTGTGAAATTAATGTTCGGCTTAAAATCAGTGAGTTAATAAAAAAATACAAACTGCCTGTAACCTTGATAGGGAAACCTAGTAAAACCACTAGCCAATAGTTCTCTAAAAAATCTACTATAAAGCATGTAGACTGAATCTGTGTAATCTTCTCAACAACCCTTTATCCCTGCGATGTCCGCTTTGTGATTTACGAATTTGCTTATAAACATTGTAGCAAAAGTTACATTGGGCAAACTAACAGGCCCTTCAAAATTCGTTTCGAGGAGTATGATCGTAACTTACGCTTGCAGAATAATACTAGTACCCTCGCCGAACATTTGATAAAAGACCACGACAGTAACCTTGACATTTCTGATTTTACAATCAATATCATTGCCAAGCTCTTGAAAATCGTCTGGTCGAAGCTCGCTACATTAGAGACAGGAGACCACAATTGAATCGTAAAGATGAGCTGGTTGGCTGACCGATACTCTGTCTACGATATTATCACTCTGAGATATAAACCACTCGCACTGACTCAGTGTCCCGGCCAGAGCGTAAATTTGCGCACCTGCGTAAATTTCACATTTTGCGCGTAAATGCGTAAATTGAGAAGTGTGGGCGTAAATGCATGACTTAATAGGGCGTAAATTTATCATTTATAAATCAGTTACTTGCAATCTATGATTTGTGGAGTACGGAGAGGAGAGCAGTGTGTTATGGGCCACCACCCCTCCTCTGAGTCATATTTTCCTACCTGAAACTCAATTTTCGAGTATATGTGAACGAAAACATTGTAAATAAAAACATTTGGTGTCTCTGACTGCGCAATTAATTTTTTTAAATTTTTGTGCCCCAAATTAGGTTTTTACGAAAATTTGATCGCTTTTTTTTATAAACGTGTTTTTTTTCTTCTGAGCAAGTCATGCTTTGAGCACCAATGGAGATTTTGGGTGTGGGGATGTAGCATGGTTAATCATCTTCGAGAAAACAAAGACAGTTGGCTGAACACATTTTCTAATGACAGTTGATTTTGCAAGCATACTTATAGTGGGGAGTTATAGTCCACCCCACAATTCACTCATTCTACTCAAGCGCAAACATAGCTAACAGGAAAATGCGTTGCAGTACTTTGTTGTAAAAAGTCATCGAAAGTTGAAGCGATGTAATCAACAAGAAGCCTAGGTAGTCGAGTCAAAAAAAGAGTGATAGGAGTAATAGGCCTAGTTTGTATTTGCAGAGGGCTGCACCTACGGTGTGTTATCTCACGTAATTACTTGGATTGCCATCTCGAGCGGCAATGTTGTCAATCATTAAGTCGTTTCATGTCAGTGTTTTTATAGCACATTTACATCTAATGTGCTGAAATCTAATGTTCAGAAATTTGGGCAGATAGCCAGCTATAGCCATTGCAATTCGGTTTCAAGCAGTTTGCTGACTTCTTTTGGAATTAATCAATCTCCATCAGTGTAAATTTACAGATATGCTGATTATTCTCAATAATAGCTTTGATTATCATGCCTTCGCATAGCAAGGTTTAATTATTCGTCAAAATTTAAGTTATTCCGGTTAGCCACCGGTTGACTGGTCAATCAAATAAGTTAATCTCTCTTATGTGTAGGGATCATCGTAAATTTGACTTTTGTTCAGCATTTAATTAATGTCGCTTTTTTAACAAACATTAATGGGTAGTCCATAACACCCCGACAGGTGGCCCATAACACCCGCGAACTTTTGAAAATAACAAAATCGTGTCTATTCAGGAAAGTTCTTCTACAACATAGTGAAACGGGTATTATGGGAAAGTAACATGCGGAACCTTGCGTCTGTGTCCATAGCAATTGATTAGGCCAAGAAAGTTGATCCTAGAGCGGAATTGGTGGTCTATGTAACCCCTTAAACTCAGGTTACACATAATACCGCGCTCTTCCCTATTCTATGGAGAATGAATGTTCAGCATCCAAATCATCAACCTGAAAATGTATCAATAACGTAAATAGACATTATGATAGAATATAATGGGGCATCCATAAACCCGAACACCATCAATAGCAAAATCAAAACACGTCATGAAAGCGCTCTACATTGTTGTTCAAGAAAAAAATTTTGAGAAAGAGTGGGCTAATAAAATCCGTTTTTGCTAATTGTGACATGTTTGTTCAGGTATTTAAGACCTGTTTTCAGCACTGATGACCTGTTGAACCTTTTTTCTTAAATTGTCTATGAATCTGCGCTACGTATTTGGTCAAACATTGTTGCAAATATTGCCAATTTCCTGACGCACTGAATTGAACCACAAACTTGTGATAATAGACTCGGAATGCCATGATAAACTAAGGTAAGTAATCAGCAGACATGGGCGCATATATTTTCACGTCGGGATGTAATATCTCTTCAGTTCCCATGCTGCAAGCAATATGTAAGTCATCAACAGTTATGTGATTTTTTTCATGAAATGTGCTGAGGAAACTTTGATCGAAAGAGGACCACCAAATTGTTTTTGGCAATTATAAAAACGCCAGTGTGACTAGCGCCAAAATAAGAAAAAGCTTCTTGTGCATGTTTTTGGTACAGGACTCATATTTACCATTGTTTTTGTACTTTAATAAATTGATTTTTAATGTAGTTCATGCGTCATTTAGCAATTTAATACCAATAATGAGTTGTTCGTCCGGGATCTATAACGAACTTGTGAATGGAAGGAGGTCGCACGAGAAACCCCGATTTATTTCCAATAGATAAATAGCGACATTTTGGTTATAGACCCGATTCCATTGAGTTGTTTACTATACTGTACAGATAAAAGTTGAAGAGGTATTTCCTTAATGTGATTTGTACAGTATATTCGAAAGCATCTGTAGGTCATGCTCTCACACGAGTGGACTTTCGAATTACAGGTGAACGAACAATGGACGAAGTACAAGAGCATGTAGATGTAGTCATATTGTCCGGAACGGAATTTTTTAAATTTATGCAGGGATGTGATTGCCGTTTAAAGGGTAATACCGAAAGGAAAGTTGAAAGAAACGCCAAAGTAGGCCAGATTCCTATGAAAGGGGCGCCAATTTCACCTTGATGTGCAGATCATGAATTTATTTTGATTTCAAGTTCACAAGTGGCCTTGCCTTTCTTTACCTTATAAAGTTTTTGAGAATTATTATCTTATGCATGTCAGTAAGAATGTCGCAGTCAAATCATAACACTGCTCTATTTTTTAATACACATGATATGTATTAATCGCTTTATTCAAGAACAATTGAAATCTGTCACTAAAGGAGCTTCATGAGGGCGCCTTTCAACAACAGGAGGGTGTCATTAATCTTCTTGAAGGCATCTTTGAGAAAATGGATGAGCTTTATCCTTTGACAATTATTTTGTCATTTCAAGATAATTTTCAGAAATAGTTGGAAGCATAAAGAATAGGAGCGCCGGAGGAACTCCTTTAAAAGAAGGAAGAATCGCATCCCTGTTTCTGTGAAAATGTTAAGTCATTACACAAATGAGAGCTGTCACTAGTGGTGGGTTATACTAGAGCTATTACTTGGTGGTTGGATAGCTCAGTTGGTTAAGGGCCGCGCTTCGGTACGAAATTGCAAAAGGTCCGGCGTTCGAGTTTGTCCGCGGGAGGTACTACCACTCTCACTAGAGGTTACTAGCCCTAACCTGGTGAGAATTGCGTGTGTGAAAGCTTGCTAGTATGGCTTTGTGTCGTGGGAGGGGTAGGGATGAGTTAAAAAAGGAAGTCAGAACTGTCACCAGTTTCGAATAAAAACTGACCACTCACGCGAAAGAACATGTCCCGTAGATGCTTGCTATACTGAGGCTTAATTTACCTTCAGTGGCCCCTCGAACGGCAATCAGAATATCAGAATATTTCCAATAAATAAAAAACACTGATAGATCAGGTTGGAACATATCAAGTTAGAAGTATGGCAGATTATATGATGACAATAGCATGAAGTTCATAAAATGACTTATCTACAGGATGACAATGAAGTCAAAAGTGAGATATTTACATTGATTTGTAGTCATGAATAATGACGTTGAAGAGAATAACAATGTCTGGAAGGAGAGGACAATTCATTTAATACAGTTGATAGGTATTTTCCAATACTATTACTAACTGGAATGTCATGCATAACTAGATTTGCAATCATTTAAGACAAAATGAGCATTGTTTATAAACGGCATTAATAAATTCTTGATTATTAATAGTTAATAATCCTGATACCCTTCTCGCCTAGTTAATAAGTTCTAATATGTGAGAGGTCCGGAACAAAATTACAGGAAAAAGTTAAAGCGTTATAATTATTATAATTATCAATACGCACATGCAAATGATACTTCTAATTGTCTGACCTGCAATAGGATCGGTGAAGGAGAGTGGTACAAGTTCGATAAACGTTCCTGACCTCTCTATTCCTGCTCATGTTTCTAGTTCACAGTAAATGTGATGTAGTATTGCCTGAATCTTTAATGCGCTTGAACATAGATAACGATGCTATTGGTTATTGCTTCAATCCGTCAGTTCTGATGTCACAACCCTGTAGAAAATTCAAAAAAAATGTGCGCCTTTTCCGTACCTCTTAAACCTTAATTTGTTGTCAACAGCTCATTGGGATCAGGTCTATAGCCAAAATTGTCCGCAAAATAGTCGGTAAATCACCAATATCATCTATTGGAAATACATAAGGTTTTCTATCGAATCTGTTGACAGATAGCGATCTGATCCGGCAGTCGTGCAGTTTTGTAGCTGTCAAGAGATATATACAATGCCAAGTGAAAATTTCAGGGACGCTCCCTTCACAACTTCATGTTAGCTCCTGGACTAGTACCCGAGAAGTTCATGATTTACAATTAGAGATGCCATTTTTTGACTCAGATTAAATGTCATGTCATGTATTTCGGAAAGTTTTATTTTTTTATCAGTATCCATTGTTTATTCCACCACACTTCTACTTTTTGTTAGAAGAATCGATAAAATGGTTATCACAGCAAACCCTCCAATATGGGATGGTCGAAGATATTTTCACACATTTTTCGCATATGTTTTACTTATTTATATTTTTGAAAATATTCTAAGATACAGATGATCAGCGCATGGCTTTTAGAACTGGAGTTCGAACTTCAAATCCATGGGACAGCTAATGTAACCGAATCGAATCTTGTCAGTTACATTAGGGAAGCCAACGTCGCTCGTTGCAACAAACGTATCGGTTAACATCAGACATCTTTTCATCTATGAATATCGATTGTCAAATTGAAAATCTTTCATTTCAATATGTAGTCAGCAAGGAACTAAGAAAAATGCATGCATGAATAATTGTTGATATTGAGTTTCGATTACATTTGAACTTAAGATCTAAAAGGTCAATAGTCCAATAGTATAGCATGCTACATTAAAATCGTCTCTGAGAGGAGAAATTCTTTGCACAAGGATTCATTAAACAGTGTTAAAATATATAATAGAGTGTCCAATCAATTCATGATCCGTGTTTCATGTGTATCGACATTCTTGATCGTCATCAACAACTTATCTTATCTCATTTTGTTTCTAAATCTACTGTTTTGCAATACTGGAGGAATTTGTCAGCTTGATGTTTTACAATTTGTTAATTATGTTTCTTCAATCGTTTTTTCACACGACATGATTGGCTATCAGTAGAGAGAAATCATTCACAATGAAGAACATAAGTGGATTTACTGGCAAATTTCAACTATTTACAGTGGGCGTAAATTTGATGAAAATCCCTGGCCGGGACACTGCACTGACTGCTTTTACCTTCTTTTTAGTGCACTGAGGCAGCGACTGCGTCGTGAAATACTTTTAGTTCAACTTTTTTTTATTGCAAGCCGTTTCTAAAGGCTACCGAATTTTTCTTCCTTATCCTCACCATGAACACCCTCCCCTATAAGGCTGTCCCATCTTGAGCTTTGACTCTGAGATGGGAGAGGGTAAAAGCAATTTTTTGAAAATTTCTTAAAAATTTTTTCCCAAATTTCCATCATATTCTTTCTGTTGCAGTCAACGAAATAGAAAAATACATGGATCCTACATTTTTTGATGATATTTCTCTGTCGAATGAAGCCAAAGTTCGCATTATTCTAGCAGGTAAGTTGTTCCTGTAAGAAAAAAATGTGTCTGTTTAAAAGTGAATTTATCCAACTTCTTTTATAGAATGATTGGACTGTTCGCTATTGCATTTAACTGATTAATGAGACTTATTACTTAAATCATTGAGATGATTACTATAAACATATGTTTTTACTCGACAAGTGTTGTTATTGCTACCCATTCGACCTGCTGGAAAGACGATGGCAACACTCTGCTACGTGTCATAAAGTCACTTCTGAACTAAAGGAGGAACACACAGTCTCATTCTTCAGATGTCTCGACTGCGTCGGCAGTCATTCTTAAGATATGGCGGCGACTTCGAATATAAGAATTTGATTGTACATGTAACATTGCACTGTCTTTTGGTTCTTCTTATCTAGCAAATAAAAAGGAATGCTAATTATTTTCCCTATAAGGATCGTTCATCAATTGCGTAATCGCCAAGTTGCTCACTGAATTGATTGCGAACGAAAATGGATGGCATATTTTCCCGATTTCGCTATCGCTGCCATTTTTGGCTAAGCATGTAATTACGACATCTTTTGGAAGTTGACAGAATGGAACCCACTGCGGGTATTTGTGTTTGACTACTGAGCGTTAGTTAGGTTATATTATAGACTACATTTGCGGGTTAGTGATTCATTTAAACACTGTGTATGACAATCAGGGATGAGGAGTCGGAGTACTGGAGTCCTATCATTTTGACCGGAGTTGGACTCCTTCATCAAGACTAGCCCGACACCTTCACCTCACAAAGACTAGTTTCCTCCTTCCATCAACACCGCCTCCCACAACGCACTCCACCGTACTTCCAATCACTCCGAAGCTTAATTTGCACCTTCTCAATCTTGCCGCACAACATCGTGGACATCCATGGGCTCACACAGACTTGCCATACAACAAAATACTCATCACCAGCATAACATGCGTCGCCCTCAGCAATTTCATGCTCCATCCCCAAATCCTTCTTGTCCAACCCTCTCAGGCTTCTTCTACACTGTTAACCCCCTCCGCCCCCCATAAAGGCATTCTTCACAAGTGCCTACGTGCATCAACATCCACTTTCATCACAGAACTAAAAGAAACGAGAAGGCAAAACAACACAGACAGTCGGCGAAGCCAGAACATAGCACCGGCCGGTATAATCCTCAACACTCCTGGTATCACTCCATCGCAATAAATTTGTTATTAGCAATAGTAAAGGACAGACGCAACTGTCTTGAGCTGCAACTCCATTCGTTTCCCTCACACATGTCCGCACCAGGCCTCGTGAGGGCTTGGCGTCCAAGATGTTGGCATTGTAGTTGAGCGTTGACACCAATTATTAATTATTACAATTAATAACCAATTAGATTGATTGCGTCAAACGGGAGGTGGTTATGCATGTTCGGAATTTTACAGGAATCTCCCTCTAGAACTATTCGCTGCTGTTGGTGTTTATTGAAAAGCTGAGACCAACATAAGAAGGTCCAACCTACGCATGTAAAGACGCAAAACTTTCGCGAGACTCTTCGTATCTTCTGGGCTTGCACGGTGGCTGCATGCGTCAGAGTGAACCACAGTCCTACCAACTGGTTATTTCACACTTGCGACTTAGCTCAGATCTGTGAGCTTCAATCATTTGCGCTTCAATGATTCTAGCTTCAACAGGAGTGCTGCAACGTTTCATTATCATCGCAAAAATCGCATTATGAAACAACCAGTTGGCAGGGCCGTGGACCACTCTGACTGTGCAAGCCCTGAAGATGCGAGGAGTCTCGCGAAAGCTTGGCGATTTTACATGCGTAGTCTGCACCTTCTTATGTTAGCCTCAGCTTTTCAATAAACACCAACAGCGGCTAATAGTTCTAGATAAACATTCCCGTAAAACTCCAAACATGCGTAACAACCAACACCGAGCATTCATAGGAAGGGGTTCCCATGGGCGATTGCGGGTCAGTCAAAATGCACGAAAGATGTTGCACTAAAGATAGTCTGAAGGCCAGCTATTCAACAACAAGATTGTTTTCTAATTATTTTTTCTAATATTTCGTCCCAACATTTACAGCTGCATGATTCGTCTGCAATCGGATGATGTGTTAAACACCACCCCTCCACCAAAAAAGTCGAATTTAAAGCTTATCACTACGGATTCAACATCATGCGTAATCAACATCTTCACGATATCCTATAGTAGTAGTATAGTAACCTACGTATAGTTAAATTTGACCAAAAAGTTATATAAGCTATGGAGGAAGCTGTGAAATTGAAATATCCAAAACATTTTATTTTCTAGCTTCCATTTGATAATGTACATGAACATGTTGCTTAAACGCAGAAATATTGATTGGATTATACGTTCACTTATGAAGGACAATAATGCATGCAGAGGAACATGCCTATCCCA
This sequence comes from Prostheceraeus crozeri, assembly GCA_907163375.1. Taxonomy (NCBI): domain Eukaryota; kingdom Metazoa; phylum Platyhelminthes; order Polycladida; family Euryleptidae; genus Prostheceraeus; species Prostheceraeus crozeri. Next base: position 442,279 of record CAJQUW010011123.1, read on the forward strand.
ATTCCAGGCTAAGCCTACTTGCGCGTTACAAGAGATTGGTTTACTTACAGGCCTATTGAGTAATCACTATTATGAGAAGCAACATAGCGTAAAAGCATAGATTTAAATCATTGATTTTGAGAAGAGAGGACAACATGCCTATACCAGAGATATGCCCCAACAGAAGATGAAACGCAAACTGTTCAAGGCAAGCATTTTTCCTGAAAAAACTAATTTCGCAAGCTTTCAGCTGCTGTCTGTTCTCTTAATCATGCGAAACATAGCGATGAACACATTAATCAATAATTAAGTAATATAGGTAGGTATAGTAAATAAGTTATCTGCATATCTCATAGCTACATGAATAAGGCTGCTAGCAGAGATGCTGGAAATACATGTAATTGTTTGGGGCAAGGAAATGGAATTGAAGATGCAAAAAGTGTATTTAGTAAGTAAGTCATGAGACGTTTATTGCCAAAAATTTTGGTCAAAGAGACAAGCATGATAAACATGGAAACATTGAATAACATAATGAAATCACACAACCAAAAGGAAGTAAGAAGTGAGAACCGTAAAACTAGTAAGGATATAAGAATAAATGCTGAAATAAAAGAGACAACAATATCCAGAAACTTATATCGACAGAACTTAAAACTTAGAAGAATTAACGACTTAGTCGGTATTTGTTGGTTGCCAGAATGTATCGGTTCAAGTTGCTCAATTCCTTATAACTTAATTAATTGATCCGCATGTAAATGAAGATGTCACTCCACTAGCGCGTTTCGTCACGCCCTTCGTGTATTCTCAGTGCCGCAGATAATTAAAGTAGTTGAAAGTTCCGAAAGAAAATAGAGCTCTTGTAGAGGGGAGAATTGTACTGTCAGCGAAGGGCATGAAAGTAAATTGTGATCACATTAGCTAATTGCACTGATCACATTTATCAGTGTATAAATGCGGTTATTGACATGTGCTGATCTTTATATATTTACTTTATTTTAGAGGAAGAAAACATCAAAGAAATGTCGAAGGCCATGGAAAAGTTGCAAGGTCTTGCCGAAGTTCTAAACAGTGAACATTTGAAAAGTGAGCATCCAATTTCTCACTTCTTCTTATCTAATATATTATTCAGAGAGAAATAGATATTGATTCAAATGGAAATCAGAAATAACATAAATCAGGTCAAGTTGTACTTAGATATTTACAAGTAAGTTAGACAATACTGCGAAACGGTGCTGTCTCCCCTTTGTGAAGGAAAATTCAAACGCATTCGATTGTTCTTGGATCGGTGTGTGGTAATGTTAAGAAGGTGATGATCGGGGTCATAGCATTTCTCATAAAACTTGCTGAAAAGTCTCTCGACGATTTTGAAAGGTAGCAAGTGTGTTAGAACAGTGACAATCAGACGAACAAATAGTTCTGTTGGCGCGTTTAAAAATCTTCACTGTCGCATTGCGGCATTCAAAATGCAACATACCAAATAAAGGCTATATATATAGAAAAAATGCTCTCAATATTGGCTCTAAAAACAATCCAGAATTCGTCTTGAGTAAGCACGGTCCTAAACATTCTCAAAATGAGTAATTTACTAGAACATTTCAATTCCAATTTATGAAAAAGCTTTGTCCATTATAAATTATTTGTCCACGTCACACCTAGGATCTTTGTCTGATCGACAGTATCAAAAGGAAGGTCTAAATCAATTGCACAACTTTTCTTAAAAAGACAAATTACTTTAGTCTTGTTCAGATTCGACTTTAAATTATATTGCTCTCAAAATGATGCTAAGAGATACTAAATAACAAAAAACAAGAAAAGGTCTTTCTACATCACTGCTAGATGCGGTGTAAGTCCTTGGTCTTGCTTACTGTGGATCGGCTCATTCTTCTTTATTAGCATTGCTTCGACTATCTCCAGATCTTTCTTTCTTTCATATCTTGCCAGGACGATGATGTTCTCTCAGATGATGTTGCAGTCTTTCACTATTTTACATGTATGTTTTTGCTTAGTTGTTTCATTTTCCGACAATTTCTTCGTCATGCAACGGCTTATCATTGTGTCAATAAGATGATGAGGATAATTATTGTTGATAAGTATTTGCTTGAAACGGTCTACTTCTTTTGAGAAAGCTTCCCATGTTGATGAAATTCTGAATGCGCGATTGATGTACGAGTTGATAACAGACTTTTTGTAAGTGAGTGGTCCAAAGCTTTTGTAGTCCAAACAAGTACCAGAACTAGTAGGTTTTCGATATACAGAAGTTTGATATCTTTCGTGTTCAACTCGGACGTATACATCAAGAAATGAGATGCCAGTGTCAGTTTGAGATTCAGAAGTGAATTTGAGACAAGAATTGCCTTGAAAGGAAAAGGAATTTATAATATCTTGTGGTGTAAGCGATTTCTTGTGTATTAAGAAAGAGTCATCCACATATCGTCTGTAGAAAAGGATGTTTTCATCGAGGGAAGGTATGACTTTATTTTTGACAGAAGATAAATAAGTTATTCGGTCCTCAATAAGCAAGACCAAGGACTTACACGGCGTCTAGCAGTGATGTAGAAAGACCTTTTCTTGTTTTTTGTTATTTAGTATCTCTTAGTATATTAAGTTTGATTTCTATATTGTATCTAGCTATCAAGCTCATTCATAGATTTTCGTATAATTATTGTACTAGGATCTGACTTTAGAATCAAGTTAGCCTGTAATATGATTTCATTAGTTTGCCCTGAAGATGGTGCTGTGGACATCCGAAGCGCTGGCTTTTTATATATATATATATATATATATATATATATATATATATATATATATATACGTAGTGACTCACGCCGTCCACTGATCCCACAAGTGTTGAGAAGAAAAGACAAATGTGGTGGAGACTAGTTTTGGATTTAATCCTTTATCAATCCACTGCACTTGACACGAAAAGACACAAAGTGAATGAAGTAAGCCAGAAAGTTACAAATCAGCGATGAACATTCGTCATGAAACTTCGTAAGTTGGCATGCATAGAGTACGATGGACAAACTCTGACGTCATACAATTGCTGCTGACAATAGCGTACAATACGTTCGCTGCAGCGACTAAATGGAACTACTAAATGCAAATCTTTGGACACATTTAAACATTGGTTCAAACCAAATGGAGCCAAAGTGTGCAACCTTTTGATCCATTTATTCTCTTTATACAAGCGCTTTCTTTCGTTTGGACAGTGCTCTAGTGCCGTAAAGGTAAAATCTGATATTTTACAATTTTCATTAAAATGCTTTGCTACAGATGTACAATAAAAATGTCTGATGTTATACAAATGTTCGCTAATTCTCTTTGCCAGCGTCCTTGACGTCTGACCCACATACTGACAGCGGCACCGTTTACATATAATCAGATAAATGACATTGACGTTTTTACAATTTATCCTATGTACAATTAAAAACCTGTTTCTATTTACACTATCTACAACTGAATGGGTGGGCACACCATAAATACAGACTTCACAATCACAAGGTGTAAACCCTGTTTCCCAGAAATGTGGAAGCTGCAGGGTAAACTTTAGCACATTCCTGACAGTGTTTCGTATAATACTGCGAGAATATCCTTGTTCTCGCCACTTTGACTGGACAGTTTCCTTCACACTTTTAAAATCTTCATAAGTTGAACAGCGAGTAGCCCACCTTAGAACTTGACAAAAGAGGATGGAACGAAAGACATGTGGTGGATGAAAAGACTTCTGTGATAAAATGCCATGACTGTCTGTAGGCTTAAAGTCTACTCTATAAAGAATACGAGGTGTAGACTTGTACAAAAGTAAATCCAGAAAACGAATTCTACTAAGGTCGAAACACATTTCTACTTTTATAGTAGAATACAGGGAGTTCACAAAATCACAGAACTCATAGAGAGCGCTATCTGAAAAATCCCATGTGAGAAAAATGTCATCGATAAAGCGCTTCCACATGGAAGGTCGACAACGAAACTGTAAAGCCTTCTCTTCCCATTCGATAAGAAAAATATTTGCATAAGAAGGACCGAATGGACAGCCCATAGCAGTACCTTGTGTTTGTACAAATTTCTCGCCGTGAAAATCAAAACAATTATTGGTTAAAATGATGCGGAGCATCGTAAGCAAGGTAAGGTCAGGCCTCTTTACATCAGGAGATCTCAAAAATGCATCGCTTACAGCAGCTATACCATCTTCAGTTGGTATATTCGTATACAATGAATTCACATCAAGTGTAACAAAGAAAGTGCTGTCAGTGACACTGACGTCCTGCAACAAAGAAATAAAATGTGGTGAATCTCTGACATAGCTAGATCCAGCCTGAGCTAACGGTGACAAAAAATGTTCTAAAAGAATACTACATGTTCTTGTAACACTATTACAGTCACTAACTATAGGTCGACCAGGTGGCATACCCGGGACATACCAAGACTCCTTATGAGCTTTAGGAAGTAAATTAAAATTGCGAGTCTTAAAATTATCTGATGGCTCTAAAGCCATGTACTCTTTTTTAGTCACAAAACCTTTTTTGTATAAATAAGACATAAATTAAGCAAGCGACGACGAACATGCGAGTCAAGATCTGATTCCAGAGGCATGTAGAATGATTCATTTGTTAACTGACGGAAAGCCTCTGCCTCATAATGCTTCTTGGGTAGAATCATCCACTGAGATCCCTTGTCTACTGGAGTTATTACAACAGAATCATTAAAACGAAGTCGTTTCAACTCCCTCCTTTCATCGAGGGTCAAGTTGTCTTCGGAAAAACAGCATTTACATTTATACAACATATTAACAATGTCATCACGTATGCGTTTGCAATTTACATGAACACTGTCAGGTATTAATTTCTTAGGAGGATAACGTCCACTTTTGAAAGGAAATCTACAGACATTTGTGGACTCAGAAAAAACAACAAGTGACCACTGGTACTTCCGTAAAAAATCGTCCACACCATGCAAAATATCTTTGTGACAATTTTTTCCCATGGGAGTAGGAATAAACTTCGCAGTATTAGACAAAAGCTGGCGAGTCACATGATTTACTTCAAAATCTACATCTGTGCAGACAAAATTACGACCGCAAACATTGTGGGAATTATTGCTGACTGTAGTAAGACTATATGAAGTTTCTATAAAAAACGCTTTAGATCTTCATAAACATATTCACGAACAGAATGACTCCATAAACCATTTGTAGCGTCAAAAGTTTCAGGTGCTCGTAAAACATTGCAACCAGCAGGAGTCTTATCTTTAATAAGCTTATTTAACTCCAAGAGGTTAGCTTTTGAGTCTGATTGAGCATACCATTAAGCAAGACAGAAATGAAAGCATTCGGAAATACACGTTTTGCACAATAAATGATAGTACGGAAATTGGTAAAATTCGTACTTGGTTTGTTTCTTTGATCCATCAAAGACAAGCATAATGTGAAATGATTTACATTGGCATGAACATCTTTGACAGACTGTAATAAGCTTTTAAAAAAGCTTAAACGACCTTTATTAGTTGCAAGAACGCAACAATCTTCAACATGTAAATCATGCAAGTTCTGATCACCTACAATGATGCTAGATTTAGAAAAAGTTTTAGTTTTCTTTAGTTTGCCCTGAAGATGGATGCTGTGGACATCCGAAGCGCTGGCTTTATATATATATATTCTTTCGAATTGATTAAAATTATAATAGGGACATCAAAAAACCTATCGACACATCAAAAAGGTTTTTGGATAGCTATTGAAAGATAAACTGATGCGTTGGCATTCAATGAAATAAGCAATCAAATTAGCGTCTATTTTTCTAGATAAACGTATTTCACTGTGCTTCATAAGTCGCTTTTTTCGAAGGCATATTTGACGCTGGATTGTGAGTTAGATAGTGGATGCTGATTTGATACTTCACATTGGCCTTGCTTTGCCAGAAAGGCAGTTTCCGATGAAAACTAGATTTGTCTCAGGCTTGTAGAAGTCCTTTGAATCTCATCTGTGACTGAAAACTTAGCCTGCATCAATCGCTGGGATGGATGGATAATTGATTTGCACGTGTTGATGAAAAAGTATTTTCGTGTTTTCTGCACAAATCTATCTCGTTTTTTTATTTCTTCCTTAAAAAAATGCGACTCACCTCACAAACTTTTCTGATATATTAGTCCAATATGCTTTCTTGCTGAGCGAGTGCAATAATGTCGTGCACATAATTCAACAATATCTGACTAGCTTTTTTATAAATCATATTTAAAAAAGGAGATACTTGATTGATAGTGGGTTGAATTGACTTGTTTCAAGCCTTAACTGCATCAAAAACTAGATGATAAATACTGTTTAGGATTCTGTTCACCAACGACGATGGAGAGCAACTGCACGTGATGAGAGACAACTTTATTGTGAAATATGTATTGAACAAAGCGCGGGCTTTAGCCAACTACAGTGCCTTGCAGTGAGATGACGCGTCAGCAGTGTCTATCACCAAAGAACAACAGAATCAGTACATGAAGAATCGCTGACACTCCCCTGTATTTTTCCACAAAAAATACAAACATACAAAGAATTGTAATTAAACTCAAAAATTGAGAGAGTTCACATAGCATGTGGTAGAGAAGAGTCACATGGCATTCACATGGCATATAGAGAATAGTCATTTCACGTTTATGAATGCATACATTTAATTGTTTGCTGTATATACATGTTTCAGCACGTCATATACATGTACAAACAAGGATTGTTTCGAACTGTTTATCATACGAAAAAATCAGTATAAGGTTCAATACACCATAGTGGGGAGTGAGCCGGGCATTTAATTAGCATCATTGTGCTCTACGGGTACAAGCAAGCGAATCGGCCTACGCAAGCGAGAGAACCTCGACTCACTCTTCACGGAGACAACAGCGGATCGCACGACATCATCACGGCCTTCGCATAGCTCAACAATCGCGCCTATTTTCCAATTCAATCTAGGAATCTTATCCTCGACTAGCATGACAACATCGCCCACAGATGGATGATCTGCAACACCCCTGTGATGTCTCCAGCCTCTTTCTCGTAAAGAAAGGATGTACAGCTTTTTCCAAAAGTCCCAGAAGCAATTGACCAAATTTCTGCGATATCGGAGTCTGTTACCTAAATTCAATTCGATTGATCTATCTTGACCATCAGGATTCTACGTCAGCCGCTGAAGTATGAGGAAATGTGCCGGCGTCAGGAATATTTCGTTGTCGGCTCCTATGTACGTCAAGGGTCTTGAGTTGAGAATGCCTTCAACCTCGATTACGATGGATTCCAGTTCTTCGTACGACAGCAACGATTTTCGAATTGTCTTTTTCAGCGCTAACTTGAGATCCCGAATCATTCGCTCATAGGAACCCCCATCCAGGAGGCCTTTTCAACGATGAATTTCCACACGATGCGCTTCGATGCGGCGAAATTTTGAACTGATTCTTCTTCAGACACTGCATGTAACAACTTGAAGGCGGCCTTGAAATTCTTAGCGTTATCGGACACTATCTTCGGTATACCACGCCGACTCACGAACCTTTTCAGGGCCCTACAGAATCCTTGTGCAGTTAAATCCGGAACCAATTCGAAATGTACTGCTCGCGTAGAGGCACATATGAATACGCAAATATAGCATTTCGTTGAGCCACCCTCCCCATTATTGCGAAAGTAAAGGGGACCGCAATAGTCTGCTCCAACAGTTGAGAAGGCTCTGACATCTTCTACACGAAATGAAGGCAAATCAGGCACAACAGTATGTGTGTAAGTCAATCCTTGCAGCTTCCTGCACAAATGGCAATGTCGAAGTAACTTCTTTACAACTTGACGTCCTCTTAGCAACCAGCATCTTCCTCTTAGTTCGGCCAGCGTGGAAGAGACTCCCCCGTGAAACACGCGTTGATGAGCGTACCAAATTACGAGAGCAGAGAATTCATAGTTTCGTGGCAACAACACTGGATTATTCGTTTCCATTGGCAATAGTGTTGGCACGCGTCCATTCGAGTCAAGATAGAGACACAAGTCCTAGCATAATTTGGTTTTTCTTCCTTCGTTTCCTTCGCTCTGTGCTTTTTCGGAGCATAATCGATCTCCTGCATGTGCTTCATCCAAAGAATTTCCACTTCGTCAATGTCGGATGCAGTAACATCTGCTTCGTGTACTTCCTTCTTTAATAGTCGAATAAATTTGAGGACTAAAGCTGTTGTTTTCAACATTTTTTCGAACGATGAAAATCGATTGATCTGGAAGATATTTGTCAGGTTTTTTTATCGTCTTGGCTTGTGAGAAGACATACCTGCTTCGTTTCAGTTTCCCGGTCTTCTTGGCTACCTTTGTCAAAGACAGTGCTATCCTCTAGAGGCCAGTGAAGAGGACCTAGGTACAAAAATTGTGGTCCGTTCCACCAACTCTCGAGCTGTGACAGTTGCTTGGGACTAACTCCTCGTGACGGCAAGTCAGCAGGATTATTTTCAGATCGCACGTTTTTTGATGAAGCATTATTTCCAGCGTACGTCCTGCGTATTCTTCCGAATCTCAATTACTCGATTTTGCACGAACATTGGCCATATCCTTCCTTCGTTGCGTATCCAGTTCAGTGCCGTCATGCTGTCAGTCCAACAAAAGACTGAGCAGTTGAAGAGAGACCGTACATAATCGACAAGACGGGAGCTGATCAGGCATCCTAAGAGTCCCACGCGAGGTATCGTGAGAGGCTTCAGTGGGGCGACCTTTGACTTTGCTAATACCAGAGAACACGTCACATGTCCATCTTCATATTCCACTCGAGCATAGATAACACATGCATACGCTTTATTCGAGGCATCTGAGAAAGCGTGTAGCTGAACTTCTTTGACATTCTTTGAAGTTTGAAACAACAGTCGTGGAATTGATCGGTTGAATTGCGTCATTTCAGTTATCCATGTGTTCCACTTCAGCGTGATCTCTTCATTTACAGGTGCGTCCCATGACTCTTTAGACTCACAGAGACTTTGGAAGATGATCTTGGGTATTATCAGTGTCGGAGCAACCAATCCTAGAGGATCATAGAATTTCGATGCTTCTTGAAGTATTGTCCTTTTCGTCATCATGCCTTGAATCAACTTCTTTTTCTGGAAATCAATCATAAATTCGTCTGCGCTTGGATTCCATGGAATTCCCAGAACAGAGACAGTGGGGTCTGGGTTGATTTCTTCATTTCCAAGGCTCTCAGAAACGAACGAATCTTTCTCAATGGAGTTCGTTCCTTTGCATGCGGAAGTCAATTTCTTCGGATCAGTATCTGCATCTCTTTGGATATGCTTGTTCAACTCCTTGTGGCTTGTTACCCATTGTCTGAGATTAAATCCTCCGAGTGCAAAGACGTGTCGGCAAACAGAGTAAAGCTCTTTTGCCTCTGTGAACGTTTTACATCCGGTGACGAGGTTATCGACGTACACATTCTTCTCTACTCTGTCGAGTAGCTCACGATGTTCATCACTGAACTGATGTAGATGCTCATGAATGACCCTCTCCAAAACAGCGGGGCTGCACATCAGGCTAAACACCAAGGACGTGTGTCTAGATATCTTCAATTTGTTACTCGCATCCAACCACAGGAACCGTAGAGAATCGCGATCGTCTTGCTGTATCCTTATCTGAAGGAACGCCTTCTCGATGTCCGCAGTAATTCCAATCTGCTGTTATCTGAATGCGCACAGCATGGCAGGAATCTCAGGAAGACTGTATGGACCTTGCTTAAGACAGTCATTTAGAGAGGGTGATCTCCAGTTTTCTCTACATGATGCGTCGTATACAATGCGTACTCTTGTTGACTCAGAATTTTCTCGAACTACCTGACGATGAGCCAGGTAATGTACGGGTGAAGAACTTCTCTCCCCTGTAGACTTGACTTCTTCGATTATTCCAGTCTCTAATTGCTGATCAAGAATCTTCTGATACTGATGTAGCATCTCTTCATTCTCTTTTATGCTGCTGTGCATTTTCTCTAGTCGTTTCAGCGCAACGTGATAATTTGATGGGAGTGGTATATTTTCTTTCGGCTGCTTCCACGGCAATGATTCAGTATAGCGTCCGCCTGCGAATTGAACATCCGGAAGAAACGTCGATTCTTCTGTTTCCTTGGAAGTAATGCCAATGTGATCCAGAGCCCAAAATCTGTCGAGCTGACTTCTGAGATCTTCAGATGATTTGCATATCATGACGGTTGCAGTTCGATTCGTTGAAGGATTCGACACGTTTGTTGGTAATACAGGTCCTTGTATCAACCATCCCAATTTACTGTTGACAGCTACTAGTTTATGAGCATCATCACGGATAATTTGATTGCCATATACTATGTCATAGTAACTGTCAGCACCGATCAGAATCCCAATCTCCAGATGCTTGTCTCTTTCATCATAGGAATCAGCCAAATCTAATCCAGTCAAATGAGGAAATCGCGTTGTATGAAGTGAAGGTTGACTACTGCAAATCTTGTCGACAGTAAACGCCGCGAAGGACAGTCGTTCCACTGAATCCCGTTTGCTTATCATGATATTCACTGACGCCGAAGTGTGCGAAGCTGGTTCGTCCGATCCAAATGTGTCTACGGACCACCTTGCTTTAGGTCCGAGCTCAATACCTAAATGATCGCACAGGTCACGTCGAACGTAGCTCCTTGTGCTGCACGTATCCAACACAAGCTTCACGAGAAGTTCCTTATTTCCACATGGTGAAGTCAGAATAACTTTTGCCGATGGCAACATCACCTGCCAGTGACTGGATGTAGATACCGATAGCACCTGATTACGGCTTTGAGTTTCTTCAGCTGAGTTCCTTCCCTTTGCAGCGACAGCACCGGCGTTGTGGTCCATCGTATTTCCGATTGAGGGATCTTTGCGTTTGATGACTGTCGGGCATATTGCAATATGGTGGCTTGTCTTCTGCGGACACTTTTTGCATAGTCTTTTGAATTTGCAATTCTGGATACCATGATTCGTTTTAAGGCAAGCATAGCACCGCTTCTCATTCTTCAGGAACATAATTCTGTCTTCAAGGGAGTAATGACACCAAGAGGATTTGTGTTTACCTCCGCAAAAGATGCATAACGGATAACTCGCATTGGCATTAGCATTTAAACATTTGTTTTCAATGTTATCGCTTGTAGACAAAGCAATAACCGAGTGCCGTTTATGCTCTTGTGCGACAGGACTTGATGTCTTTGAGAACGGATGTATAGAAAGCTAATAATTTTCTTCCATGGTTTCTCGAATGCTCAATTCAATCTTGAATAATGCCATGAATTCGTCTAACCTATCAATCTGCTCCCCTGAGCGTCTGCATATAGCTAACTTTATATCATTCGGCAATTTCGATATCATAGATGGCAGAACTACCATTTCATATGACGAAGCTCGTACTCCTAAGTTTGCTAGAGAGCGAGTATGTAATGTTAGACAATCAAAGAACTCATGCATATGCAACACCGACTAAGATCTACAGCAAAGACACTGAAGAGCTCGCAGATAGTTTTTCAAATTATCTAACTCAGACAAAACAGTCTGGACTCTTAACCTGTAATCTAAACAAGCATCCACTTCTGCATCGACCTCTCCTTCCTCACATAGCTGTAGAAACTCCTGATTAAGGCCTTCAAGTTTATCTAAATCTCGAGTAAGACTAGTCTCTATAGCGTTAATTTCGTTTTCACTCAGTCCATCATGAACTCGCCTAATACGTCTAGTCAATGCACTTCTCACCAATGCGCGTTGCTTGACGATTGCTCCTCTGTCCATTGTACATGTAGATTCGTAGTAAGCACGTACACAAGATGAGCTGCGATAGTGATCACCGTCCACCGAAGTTGATCTCAATTCCACTAACGACGTTGGGCGCCATGTTTAGGATTCGGTTCAGCAACGACGATGGAGAGCAACTGCACGTGATGAGAGACAACTTTATTGTGAAATATGTATTGAACAAAGCGCGGGCTTCAGCCAATTACAGTGCCTTGCAGTGAGGTGACGCGTCAGCAGTGTCTATCACCAAGAACAATAGAATCAGTACATGAAGAATGGCTGACAAATACTTACTGATACATGTACACTGTCACAGGTAAAAAAATATATTTATAAATAATAATAATAATGATATATATATATATATATTTATTTATTTATTTATTTATTTATTGAAAATACTCAAGAGTATTTCCAGGCTCCCACGCCGCACCAGCTACTATCCAACCTTGTGAGAAGAGACAAAAAAACTTTTGCTGTGGAAGACCGGTTTCGAGATTTATTCTCTTTCTCAATTCCACATGCACTTGGCGTTGCAAGACACAATTAAATCTTTCTAATTAAAGGTACGAAGCTATCCCATGGTAACAGATTAGCTTCGTACCTTTCATTAGAAAGACTAATTTGATGAAAAATGAATGTTTACGAGTTCACCGAAATTGTGCCACCTCTGCATTGATTGAAAAGGGTATATCTTTTGTCAAACATCGTTTTTTTTCTAATGGATATCCCAAATGTTTAGTCAGCAAGTATATAACAACTTCTGTTCCATCATTTCATACTTGTACACGTACTAACCAAGAAAAGCAAGCTTATGTTCGTATTCCTTTTATCAATGAAAATCAAGCAAGACAAATTCGCTCTGAATTAAATAAAATTCCAATTTTGAAAGTGAAACCTGTGTTTGTAACTCCAACATCATTAGTTCGCCAAATCAAGAAGAAGGAAAGTATTCCATGCAATAAGTCTTGTCTATGTAATAACAGCAATTTATGTTTTTTGAAAAATGTTGTATATAAAATCACTTGCAACAAATGTCAACAGACTTATATTGGTGAAACTCAGTGCACAATGAGGAAACGAATTTTAGAACATTTAAATAGCAAAATAAGTCTTGTACACCAGCATTTTCATGTGAAACATCAGTTAAATCCATCAGCTTGTGACATCAAAATAGAAATTTTACAGAAGTTTTTTGCCAATGTCTATGAACGTAAAGTCTGCGAGAGAAATGTCATCAAATCTCAAAGACCCAGTATTAATGTTATGTACAATTGATAACTACTCGTACAACATTCTTTCGATATCTTGTCCATTTTTACATAGTGTCTGCTTTTTGTATCAGCGTTTAAATTTTAGATATGATGACTTAGATTAGCTTCCTTTTTGCTTGGTTTAATATTGTTGTTACTTTTGGATTGAAAAAGACTTTTGTCGAAAGCTTTCAAATATATGTTTTATTGACCTCGTCTTCTTTTTCTTAAAATATATGTATATATTTATATATATATATATATATATATATAAATATATACGATAACTATATTGCATAGCTTATGTTACCCGGCCCTTCTCGATTCAATTTTCGAATTCAAGACTCATTTTACCCATGTATGGCACGAATGAACACGGATCAGCTTCCATATAAACTTTTTACAATGCCTCTTTCAACTCTAGATCTTCAAAACATGAAACTTGAAAATTGAAGCTGAACCACGGGTCAGATTATTTTAGTCGTCACTCGACAGCAATGTTCTTCAGTTAATGTTTGACTCATATGTGTAGGTCATGAAGTTATTGTTATCAAGCTCGCAAATCTAAGTGTCGAGGCCAGTATTTACTGCACTGCCCATGTAAGGCAGCGAGAAGCCTGTCAAGCCTTTCACAACATGTTTCCTGCATAGATGTATTTTTCAAAGCGAGAAAAACATGGCCATTCGAAAAGACATGTTTTGTCGTTATTCCAATCCCATGCACAATATAGGCCTACATGGGGCTGATCGAATTGAATGGGTTAAGTTCGCAGATGGGGAACTTCTGCTATTCCTAAAGGATGTTTCAGCGATGCTGACAAGCGATAATCCGATTATTATCAGTCAGCCGTCTTGCCTGGTTCAAAATCTTGTACGTGAAGGACCTGCAATAAGGGAATTCAACAAGCACAATAAGGGAATTCCTATGAAGCGAATCGGACACCGTGCAGTATTATGTACTTTATTGACTTAATATGGTCTGTCTTGATTGTGTAACATAACTTGAGACAATTAGTTAAACTTTCCAGTCGAATGCAACTTATTTATTTATTTCGTAGTACAAATAATGTACGCAAAATCCTGATGACATCTGGTCACCGTGCATCGATTACCATGATATCCGGTCGGATAACATTTCCATACAGACACTAAATCTCTGCTACTGATGCCCTCTTCGCCTCCTTGATGATGCCTAATACGTCAACATGTTTTATATAAACTTCGTTTACAAAATGCGAAATCAAGCCTAAAAATTCTCGCAAATGATTCGCAGTTGTAACTGATGAAATTTATGTCGACATAATAATATAAGTGGATTGTTGAAGGAGAAGTAGGATAATATTAGCTACTTGTTCGTGTGATGATCGATCCTGAAACATTATACACACATTGCGTTGCTGTTCACTAGCGCTGTGTTCGTATTCACAGAAGAAAGAGTGAATGGTCTTACTTGTCAATAGATACGTCATAGATATTTATTGCTCACGGAAACAGCTGTCTGAAAGTCAGTTCCGCAGAGACAGTGGTTAAAAGGAAGTAGGATATGGTCGTCAGGATAGGTACTTAGATTTAGAGCTTGCAACTATTCGCTCCGTATGGAATAGTTTTGTACAAGTTTTGGTGACGCAGTTGTCGTCTCTCGCTGATGACCGTAATGTATTGTAGAATATGATATCATCTGTAAAGGAGGAATATGAGGGATATTCATTATTAACGAAAAATAAATGCAACTTCATTTAACAAGTAACAATTCACCCATATTTAGCTTGTGAACATGCTAATGAGACTCATATAAGCATAGGATAAATTTTGTTTTGCTGTCTGTATGGTCTAAAATATTCTGTACAAATAATTATTGAAATTCATTTGTCTATCACATAAATACCATCTCTTCTGAGCTAACAATGTGTTGACAGAATCCCTCCCATCTGCGAATAATATAAAAATATTAATCATATAAATAAATGATTGACTCACGGGGGATTTTTAATGATTTTGAAAAGGTTAAATATAACTTTTCTTCTGTTTGACAGATAGGCGATATGTACCCTTTTAATTATTTTGCTAAAAGAATATAAATATTGATCAATCAAATGGATGGATTATTTTGAATATTTCGGAAACGTGAATTATTAATATCATCATTTCTAATTAATAGGGATGTCTGTGAAAAAAACAATCCAAAATTCAGATTGAGAGCTATCACTTATTTTTGTCACTTGCATTCTATCAGTAAGTGACGTGAATAGTAACGTGAATTCTAAGCCGGCCTCCATTCGGCTCTGGTGTTGAAATATCGCATTTCAACCCTAGTCTGGTATTAACATCACTACTCTAGGTCCATTTATAGCTTGTTATTTCCCAACGACAACTCGCTGGTTGCCTGTCCATTCAATTGAACCCCATCTTTTCTGAATCTCAGCTGCATTTAGGCGATTCTTATTTCCAGTCTCCAAATAGAATTTGACTAAACACGAACTGCCAGCGAAATGAAAATTCGTTACTCCTTTGTTTCAAAGTACCAAAGATGTTTTCGGACAAACATTAAGTTGAGTGCAACTGAAAATGAGAATATACTCGTATTGAGCAAGAAATTGTGAATAATATCAGCTGAATAGCCAATACAACTGCTTCGCATGATTTGTTAAATGACTGAACAGTGAAGGATGTCAAGTTGCTACAAAGAAGATCAGACATTGCCTTGGGGATTTAGCTCTCCCTCTAGTTCCGCTAGAATACGCTGTTCAACAACGGTAGTTCCATACTGCAGAGTGATTCTGCAGCAGTTCTGTGCAGTTTAGAGAATGTAACGGTGACAATGGTTGAACGTGTAATTTAATATTATACTGCTTTCCAAAGCAACATCACGATAGTGTGGACGCAATTATGTATTTCAAAACTTTAATCAAGCTGTGCAAGGAATTTTTAAATTTTGCTATGTTAACGTGGTGATTGGATAGAAGTTCGAATTGACACCGAAAAGTTAATATCTTGGCAAGATTTTTAAACAAACATTTTATTTCTATGTTTTCAGTAAATGAATCCACTGCAATTTCTGATTTTTTCCTAGAATACTAATATACTATTTTAGTGTCATTTCCATCTGGCACCATCGGAGTTTTTCAAATAACATTCTCAGTTTGTCAGTTATTCAATCAATCAATCAAGCTTCATGAGTGGTGCTTAGTGACCGGCTGAGATTGCGAGCAATTTTGTCAGACACCTTACCCCACCAACCAACTGATTGGCGTCCGGTTCCATTTCTGATTGAGAAATTCGATTCTACCTAATAGATGATTGAGAGTGACTCGATTCTACCTAATCTTCATGTGCCCAAAATTTCCGTGTTCGGATTGGGGAGCACGATAAGACATGCATAATTAATCCATGCTCAATTGAAGAAGACTTACACGTCGAGAAACATGAGCTGTCGATCACTGAGATGGCAAGAAATAGGGAAAAACATTTCCATTCATATTTTTGAAAGTAGGACAAGAAACTGTTTATCACATTCTTGTGTTGAACTCATGGAGAATAACTACGTGCACTTGTAAGCGAAAGCAAATCACAGCCAGACTTTCAAGCAAATAATAGAATGTCATTTTTCTAA
Organism: Prostheceraeus crozeri; assembly: GCA_907163375.1. NCBI lineage: Eukaryota > Metazoa > Platyhelminthes > Polycladida > Euryleptidae > Prostheceraeus > Prostheceraeus crozeri. The sequence continues at coordinate 458,878 of CAJQUW010011123.1, forward strand.
TATGATAATGATAATAGTAATATTAGTACAACATATTTTGATAGTAATGAACATTACTATTATAATCATATGAATTTCCCTAGTTAAGCATTCCCCTGAGATCTTCGATCTCCAGAACCTAGCAGGGACGGTTTTCCTTGGGAATCGAATACCCTTTAGCGTGAATGCATAATTTTAAATTCAAAATAATACCAATGTTATCTCTCAACCCAGATGCAGACTTCTGTGACTGTAACTATTTAAATATAATTCACTATCAGAAAACTTGTAAATAAATCTTCGTTTGTATTTTTCTTTACAGATATTCCCCAGATGTCATCAAAATTCAGCGACTTGATGAGTACACAATTGCAACAGGAACAAGAATCGGCTGAATTTACCGCTCAAGTGCAAGAACTAATGAATAGCTATACCTACAGTGTATCCTTTCTTAAATTCATTATTTTGTTAAAAGATGGAACGTCTGCATTTTATTTGGAAGTAAGTTTGACCGCAAGGGCTCAAATTTCACAAATTCAGCAAGAAACATTCAATTATAAATTTTTACATACTGACTGCTATACGCTCGTATTTATTGTACCGTAACTGTCAAAATACTACTTGATGTACTATGCTTGGCAACAACCTCAATACTATTAGTTCACATTTTCAGTACAAATTGGAAATGCATAATAATCGTAGATTTGCGGAGTTCACTCGTATCATAGAAAAATTTCCTTAGACTTACAATTTAAGTTCCAAATTCCTTAGCAGTTGTAGACAGTGCATTTTGCCCTACAATGGCTCGTCAGTAACGTTCGGAATGGTCCAAGCTAGCTCAACCCTTACCGTACGGAAGGCAGCTGACTAAAGATTTTGAATTCAACTTCACGTTTTGAAATTATTTCAACAACAATTCTCTCTATAGCTAGATAAGGAACTAAAGCGTCATCAGGGAAGTCTCTTACTGACAAGTTTTGATTTACTGATGAAGGCAACAGTTATACACATTAGTTGTTGAAATTCAACTATTTAATCAACCCGATATATTACAAGACCATGGGTGCTGGTGCTTGGAGAGACAAAAGATGGAGAGTTTTGTTGCCTTGATGTTGTCAAGAAGATTCAATCCCTTACCTTAGATCTCGACTAGCTGGAGATCTAAACTGCCGCTTTGAAATCTTTCCACATCCTGTGAATAAAGCAAACGATGAACGAATTTTTCTTGCAACGGGTTTGCGGTTGTTCTGCATGTGCGTCTTGGTGATTGGTCCCAGAGGCCGACGCAGTTAAACGGTTCAACCGGTACAATTGTGCAGTTGATCACCGAGCGATCTGAAACCGTGCGGTTCGTGGGTAATCAAATATATGTAGAGATTTGGCGGTTAACTGACAATCGAGTCATAGACGTTGCTAAATCATTGTTTTCAACAGCGCATTGAAAAATTCCAAAACAGAAATCGGCTTGTCTCAATTGTCCACTAGGGCGTGCTTACGTACGAGGCAGGTGAGGTGACGGCGATGCGATGGTTGCAATGCAATGACTGCAGAAGCTTCGCGAGAATCACATCTACTGTTGAGTGGGTGGATGGCATGACTCGGAACACGGAACAGCGGTTCTTGTGGCGCTGCCTGCTGGAGGCATTTTGATGTCATTGAAAGAGACGATAAAATATCTCAAAGTCAGTTATGCGACAAAGTCTGCACATTCAGGCAGCACCACCACCATTGTTAAACATGTGAATGAAAATCGCAGAAAAGTAATTTGCGGTTGACATGAATTGAGGCACCTCAGGGAACATTTCACTACAGAAAGGTTCAGTCTCTGTCGAAAAATTGTCCCGGCACAGCAATTTTTGCATAAAAATATGAAATTTTTATTATCACTTTGACGAACATATCCGAGCTTTGCTTTCGACATATTTTTCCACTTGCATATTTCTCTCATAACTTGACCCTCCGGGCTAATTCTGTGTCTAATGGCGTGATTGATTACTTGTTTAATGGCGCTTTGATTTTATTGAGAAGAATATGTATGGGAATATATATTAGAATTGACAGTTTCATGCTGTCTTTTGAAAAATAAATGAAATATGATGGAAAAATTTTCCAACTAGCCTTAAATATGATGCCGATACATCATACCACAACGCATGAAATATTTGATTTTGTATCAGCTTGTTCTTAGTTATCATACATTTTTGTAGGTTTATTGGTCTCTTTAAATACAGATGTAGCCGTGTAAGCAAATGTATTATGCGTGAGATGATTTTTAGTATTATCAACACTATATGTAAGCTTGCACTTGCAATCGGTATTGTAACACACTTTCCTTGCGTTAATAAGCTGAGGAATAGACATTTAATGAAATTATTCAGGAATACACGCACTTTTGCTGATGGGAGCAAAATGAACAGCAAATTATTATCTAATAATTTGTTAATGGATCATAATTTATTCCTATTCTTGCTTCCACCAACAGAAAGATTCATCAAAAACTTATATGACCCTTGGTCTACCAAGCTCCTTTTTCATCTCGAGTGAAGTATCAAAATATCAAAACGTATATTTCTCAACAGAGAACACGATAGTGGGACATGAAAAATATACAAGTATCATAACAAATGAGGTGAGATGAAATTACACATGGGACACTGGAAGGAGAGGAATTACATATACTAACACAAATTACATTTGGTCATAATCACTCACTGCATGCATCAATCGTATGGAACGCAATTTGAGATCATGAATTTTTATCAATAGAAACGGCCAGATATCACATTGACTTTTTATCTTATTTATGGTATCCGAAACACAATTCACTCCTAATTAATAAATCCTATTTAGTAAGAGGTCCGGAACAAGATTTTTATTAAAAAACATCATGCATTTTATGAAATCATCCATACATGCAATACGAACTAATTTAAATGTCTAAGGATCTTGCCTGAAATGGAGCATACAATGTCAAGTACGAGCGTGAATGTTTTGAGACACTTGTTCCGGACCTCGAAAATCGTATAAGCACCTTGACTACAGTGAATTGACTGAAATCTAGATTGCAGTATCTCGCATTTCATTGCATAAATAGTGTTCACGCGACAGTGTCAGATTGCAATAGTGAATTTGTTCTGATGTCATTTGCTGCTTTAATGAATTTGCCAGGGCTGGGCACGGTTAACCATTCGCACGGTTGAGCGCTCGGTTAACCGGAACCGCGCGGTTTAAGAGTAGTATCTACATAAGTAGCATCGTATTACCGAATTAGCCTACGTAGGCCTATCTATCGAAGGCCAACAAGAAGAGGACATAGCCTATTTTGTTACCTGTCTGTTTTTTGATAGCACACTCAGCATATATGGCATAAAATTGTAAAATATGATACTCTCTTTCATTTTATTGTCGTGCTATTTTACACACTTTGCAATTGCACTTTTGCCTACAACCGCTAGGTTATGATGTGTGATGTCTCATTAAGGCTATGCTCTATGGCTATCAGACTAAAGGCATATACGGTTACAATCGTGATGGTTTCAATTGTGATAGGCCCACATAAGCTTAGTTAAATAGTTAAGCCGCATTATACACCCGAATGTACTGTACAAGAAAATAGGCATGTACAAGTAAATTATGAATTTTATGTACCGGTACATACATTAGAAGCAGGACCCGACATACAAATATGTAATCGTGGTTTTTTTAACACAGGACCATTTCAAAACAAATTCTAAATGTATTCTTCATTTTACAGTGACAACAAAAGTTTCATGTTTTCATGTAAAAACAACTGATTCGAAGCATTTTTGAGGGACAGACTCGACCTCTGGGCACTGTAGATATTGCCTGAAGTGCTAAAAACACGCTCAGAGGCCGCACTGCTCGGTTGTATGGCAAGGATTGTTCTAGCAATTTTCCTAAGTGTCGGAAATCTCTCCTCCTCCTTCCACCAAAGTAGTGGGTCGTCGTCTTTGGAGATCTCGATTGAATTTTTATGAGCCCAGGGTCCTATGGGACTCTGTGGCTTTGTGGCCCCACCCGGTTAGGGGGGGGGCCAAATAAACTTATTGTTCTCGATTGAATCCAAATTCCTGTAAGCCTCCAGCTCTGATTCGACAGATTTCCCATCATTCTGCATGTGTGTCGAAGGTGGCGGAAACGGCAGAAGGTCCAGGACGCGATCCCTCGCGGAAACGCGTTTAGAATGAGCTGGCCGATCGCTTTGATGTGGGTCAGTATATTCGCAGAATATAGGTCTACTTCGCTAAAATGGGATTATTGTTCTTAACATCTTAAACTATTTTCATAACATTATAAGTCAGCATATGAATGATTACAAACAAAAAGAATTACAGTAAAAAGCATGCATGTGCTTACAACGATTAAATTGTACATGGCATACGCGTGCATGTGAATACTGATTTCATAGAGGATAATCATTTTCAAATATACCTATATCAAATATTTTTCTATTAGCCCTTTTTATAGGTCATGCTGTACATTCTTGTTTATAAGCTTACATGATCTGCAACATAAGCCACACAGAGGTGTACAAAAATCTGAAAATTTCAAACTACCTAGATTATAAATTATATAGACACGAGGCCTACCTGCACTAATAGTCGTTAATGTGCGCGTAAGTGTAAAGGATGCATTTATTGATGAATAGGCCAAGAAAAAGATATAAATATAGGCCTATACGTCATGCCTTTGCGAAACTCTTTTTGTAGCCCTATCAATTTCCTAGCAACTCTCTTAAATCAAAATTTTACTTAGCACAGAGCTACTCACTTTTTACCCAGTAAATTTGTAATCAGATTTAGCTCTTGCAATCCTAAAGTACAACAAGCAAATGTTATTATTTTTCTCCCTTGTGTTCAGTAGCGGCACATCTATGTTACTTAGCCTACAGTTACAGATCAACTCACTTTCGATTTACTCATTTCGTTCATGACGCGTTCCCAAATCATTTTTTTGACATCATTACTAAAGCATGAGAGATCCTTGAATCGCGGATCAAGGGCTGATGATAGAGAGTGAACCGAATTTTTGCCCAAAAATTCAGAATCATCCATGCAAAATCGTTGCTTGATCTCATCAATCAAGCATGATATGAATTTCAGACAAACTTCTTCTTTCAATTCAGTCAAAGATGACTGCAATTTCTGAAGTAGTGCAAAAAGTACTGGGTATACTTCGGTTATGACAATGAATGTTGACGTTTGCCAATGAGTCGTTATATCACACAAAATATCCAGTATATTGACCACTTCTCCAAGAATGTTCACATCGTCCACTCGAATGGTTTCTGAACCTTTCAGGTCTCGCTCTATGAGATCAATGGCCTTTTTCAAGTCAAGAAAACTACGAATCATTTCACAAGATGAGTTCCATCGAGTCGTAGAATTCATTTGCAGTCTGCGCTCCTGCATTGACGCGCTTAGTTCCCCCTTTTCAACCAGGTACTTGATAGCATAAAACCAAAAATCATTCATTAAGCACCGCGGATCACAATCCCCAAGAATGAAAGAAGCATACCTTCGTTAGGTTCAATGTCAGGACCGTTGAAGTACGTATTTGCACAACAACTTGTCTCAGCCGGTCCAACATCAGTGATAATCCAGATGCTTTGAGACTGTCCTTTATTGCCAAGTCAAACAAGTGGAGAAAACATCCGCAATTGTACATTATTTTCTCGCTATTACGTACTCCAGCGAGCATATTCGATGCATTATCGCTAGTACAGTTGAAGACCTGAAAATGTTGTCGCTATAGTTGAAAACTGGCAAGTCAGGCGCTCTCTATGTCAGTGATTGTATTCAAAATATCTAAGCAGTGATTTCATTTGCAGCCTAGCCATTATTAAAGTAAGAGCATGACTTTTTGATGAATATGTAGGTATCTTCATTCCTCGGCCGTTTTTATTCGGGTGCGAAAGGGTTAAAATGGTTAAAGCACATGGGCATCAATAATAAACCGCAAATAACACAGTTTCAAGCTAATATGCATACCGGTAGATCTCTTATAAAACCATCCCATACATGTGCATAATATAAAATGGACATCATACTAATACGTGTATCCATTGTCTATGATATGCTCATCCAAGTCCTTGGCTCATCACACGAATATGTGCGAATGTCAATTAAAAAAGAAGCCAATACATACATGTACATACAGTTTCATAAACATCAATAAAGTACAGTATTGTCAAGGAGATGAAAGCATCATTCGATTTTATACGGTAGTATTAAAGTATGTCTACTCTACTACATGTAGCTACGTGACGTCTGGCAAAAAGCTAATTACATGAAGTCTCACCTTTGATATCTGGAATTTTTCCAATATTTCATCAATAGCTTGGCCAATGACTTTTACACTGTGACGCTCGCTCAAGTACGATATTCCAAGGCAAACATTTTGAATCTTTAATCCAGTGGATATGAAATGAATAGTGACTGTTATGAAAGTATCCATCTTTAAGTTAGACCAGATGTCAGTTGTAATTGAAGACAGAGCGTCATGATCCAAATTGTCCTTTACGTAAGTCTATATATTTTGTAGTGCTTTCACATACTTTTCATTGATATGCGATGCAACTGTCCTGTGAGATGGAGTTATGTAACCTGGTTCGAGCAAATTCAGCAGTCGCTTCATTCCTGGTTTCTCGGCGAAGGAATTCGGTAGGAGGTCATACGCGGCCGTTTCTGCTATCTGTTCAGTTATTGCTCTGGCTCTATTTTCAGAGCATGGGCGATTCCGATTAGATGAAAAAAAGTGTCTAATTTTGGTTGCTTTGTCTTTGAAGAGACATAACTCACGGAGGAAGAATCGTTGCTGTCAATGTCCACATTCACAGACGTTTTCTTGAGTCGGCCGGCAGCGTCACGTTTTAAGTCAAAGGAGGTATTAATGATTGATTCGTGGGCATCACTCAAATGCTTCAACATATTTGTTGTGCTCCCAGAGTATGCGTAAGTCTTCTGGCATAACTTGCACTGTGACATTTTCTTTCCGTCTTTGACAATAATGTCAAATTGCTTCCAGCAGGCTGCACTGCGCGAGCCGCTATTCCAGCTACTCGACATGGTTGTTCGTTGAAAATGAGCGCATCTGCTAACACTAGAATTTCCCAAGGTCACCCACTCCTACCCACACCCACAACAATACGAGTTTGCATGACGTATGGTTTACGTTACTTGCATTGCGCTGTACATTCACCCATCTAAATCACCATAGCTACCTCATAGACAATAACACAAGTAAATCTCATTGGAAACAAGAGGCTCAGGCAAGGACGTCCTTGGCTCACAGGCTAACCGATTTATGCTTGGGAATTGAATTTTAGCGCGCTGTCATACCATGTCAGGTCACGTGGCCACGAACACTATGTTACTATCAAAATGTCAAACCGCACGGTTGAACCGTGGCTCGGTTCAACCGGCGCGCGGTTCAACCGGTTGAACCGGTTAACCGTGCCCAGCCCTGGAATTTGCTTAATTTCACTACGTCTCCAATATCTATTTTCTGCAGCATTCCATAGAAATCTTGCTTAGTGAGATCGATAAGAAATGGAGAGGTTTGTGACCTAATATCGTCATACATCGAGCATTCACAAATGAAATGGAATACAGTTTCTATTGTTCCATCATTACAAAGGTTACATATTCTTTCTTCGTATTCTAATCTATTTCTGTAACTTCCTGTTCTTACCGCTAAATTGTGATTCCCACTTGTCATTTTCAACAGTGGACCAAGATCACTTCGTTTCAAGTCAAGAGTTAGATAATGTTTAATTGTACAATCGAATTGTGCTGATTCCAAATAATTAGTTCCAGTTTGACTTCCCTTAGCATCATTTATTCATTCAGCTCTGAAATGATTTTTCGGTATATTTTTCACTATATTTTTATGTCTTCTTACGTGAACATCTGATTTGGTAACATTGTCATTCAAAAATGATAAATTTAATTGCTTCGATAAGAAGGAAAATCTTTAAATGCAATTTGTCAACGATCTGGGCATCCTACGGCAATGAAATTGCCACCATTTAAAAGCCCTTGAAATTTTGAGTCTTGGGATGGTATATTTTAGCCGCTTTGCGGGGTCAAAAAATCTCACGAAAGTGATCGAATCATCTCCCCTTGGTAGTTTGATGGTTGATGCTTTCTTTGTTTACATAATTCAGCAATATGAGGCTACACATGTATATACTACTGTGTATACTACCGCGCAGACCTTGGTTAACCGTGCGACAAGCCAACCGCGTCCGTCACTGATTGGTCCAATAAAGCTATCACGGATCTAAATAGTATTGAAAAACTGCTGTATTGTCAGTGCTCGACCTAGCCTGATAATTGGGTTTAAATACGCGTTTAATTTTATGCTTCACATCTTAGTTTGTGGGATAGTGACAGGGGAATGCTTTCAATCAGCACACTTTAGTTGATTCAATCATTTTCACGTCGTGTACTTTCAATGCATTTTTGTGGTGTCACTGCAAAAAATCTACTCGGAATTCTTCTTTTGACCAAATGACATTGAATTACAGGAGTTTGATTTCATATAAATCATGTTTTTATTTTATATGTCGGTAAATCCATTCTGTTGTGGTTTAAAAATTATGGATCAGTATCTTCCTTAAATTGATCATATTCAGATGGATCTCCTATCCAAACTTTGCGTCATGTGGGATCAGAAGGTGACAGAGGCAGAAGAAAAGCACAGGAAATGAACGATCCTTTCGGAATATGCAATCTCAATCATTGGTGTCTGAAACCTAGACAGACTTGGAAATTATATCAACAATAGCATGGTGTACGATAAGCATTTCTTATGTTTGTAAATGAAGAGTTTGAATGCAAGCACGATGAAACTTAAAAACAAAAATTGATTTTCAGTATAATTTGAAATGGTGCGATCGTTATTTCTCATGAACAAAACAAAACCAATTAATTTTTATGCAAAGCGTGATAAGTGCCAATATAATGTGTTAAATGATAATGTCATTTAAGAAAGTTGAAGGATGCATGTATCTTAGCAGATTCTCTTTCTGAATTGAACTACTAATGCTTTACTTTTCTTCCACATTTCGTAGGTGACAATTCTATCAATTAGCGATTTGACTTAATTTGATTTATCAGTTAATAATAACGGAAGACTTCTTAATGAATTAATGGATGCTTTAACCTTACTTCTGACGATTTACTCACTTTTACGAGCACATACATTGACAAAATTAATGATATCCATTAAATTCATGCGATCATTTTCCACGAAAAATCCTGCCAAGTTAGCACAATGTGAACATTTTCATCGATCGAGAATTGTGTGAATGCAATCACAAAGCATCGTCGTTTTAGCATCGATGCATCTGCATCTGTTTGTGCTGGTACAGACATAATTGTTTTTTTGAAGTCATGCAATTAAGTAAGAAGAATGACAAATACTACGATAAATGCAAACAAAAAAAATATTTTCATTGCTATAAGAGAACCTTGACTAGCCTAATGGCACTTACCGCGATTTACAAAATAACTTCACGTTTATCGCGCTTTGCATCAAAATTTGTCGTTTATTGCGCTTTGCATACAAATGTTAGTAAGTAAATGCGCCAATGCTGAATGGAATCTAGAACTTCTAATCATTTAGTAATTTACCATTTGCCCCTAAAGACCATTTCTGAAGATCATCATCGCTTTTCCAATTTTGTCGCTTATTGCGCTTTGTATTCGAACTCCTCACATACGATGTATATTTCAATGAATCAAGCAGTGTCTTGAATTGGGAAAATATTGTCTAACTGCCTATACAATGATATCTGTGTGTGGCAAAGCTGAACAGCAAATTTCTCTATCAGTGTTGTGTTAATATAACATACAGCGTCGAACAGTATTCTCCAAATAAAAGTACGTTATTCATTACTCAAAAATGTTTTCTTTTATTGTCTACATTGATTACGATCATCAGTTTAAACTTTATACGCTCACCAATGCATTAGGTTAATAAAATTTTATGTTCATCTTTGACTAACAGACTTGATCGACTTTATCCATTGGTAAGAAAACCATGTGCGCGAGCGTTATATATTTACTAGGTTTGAAGCGCCGATTCTGACAGCCTCTGTTAGACGGAACTCACTCGCTGAGTAAGCTTAATTTTGTTGTATGCGTCTTGATTTGCGACTTACTAATTTGCATTTCTTAGCGTATTCTCAGATGTAGTATTTTCCCCCTTTAAAACAATAATATTGATTGCAGCTTAGAGGAATATCCAATTATCATCATTTTCGGTGATGAGGCAATGTCCACATGGATCTGGCGCAGTCCTTGAATGCCATAGATGAGATTCATACATCCGTTGCTATTTTGAAAACCAGACTTGGTAATAATTCTCGTTATGCTGACCTGCAAGATTTGTATTTCACTAGGGTGCGTACTTAGTCTTCTTGGGCTCACTCAATATCTGAGTCGGGTGGGGGAAGACAGTTGATTCATTTAACTTGTCGATTCACAAATTCGGATAGTTCTTCATAATTACTTCGTGACCGGATAGGACAAACCCTCCTCATAGTGTCGCCATGAACCGTGAAACAGATTGAACTCTGTCCTGAATTGATGAAACATTATGCATCAAAAGCTGAAATTGAAAATGAAAGGGCTTTTGTTATGTTATGAGAGTTTTATTGAGTTACCATGCAAGTTTCAGTCCATGTGGCGATCATCAGTTTCAAATAAACAGTGAGCGGATCAATCAGCGCATCAAAGGCAATCCTCCATCTAAAACTTCCATGCACATACATAATCCATCTCCAGCAGCCCAAAGTTTAAAGATCATAATGAATACAAATTACCCAAAAGCAACAGAGACACCGACCATCAAAGGACATTAATTATGCATTTTAATCAATCATACGTCAGAAATTTTACATATTTTTTGATTATCAACTGCTGTATTTTCTCATAGACTAACTATTTAGCTATGACGGAATAAGAAAAATAATCAAAAGTTATTGGACCAGAATAATTATTTCGCCGGTCTGGTCGCTTCAATATAACCGTGCGTCGAATTGTTCTTTAGAATTAATATAATAATTTCGATTTAATAATGTGAATTCTTTGAAAAAATTACTTATTTAACATTTACTGTTTAGCTATAATTTTTCTTTTTAATTGCGATCAATGGTTGTTAGGAAGCTAGGTTATTCAATATTTCTATTAAGTGCCTAGTGCTGTAGGTATGAGACTAAGATCATTGCAGTGATGATGGTCACATCGATTTAAACATATATGTCAACTCCTATGACCTGAATAAATGGTAACTTAATAAAGTCAGGATAAAGTTCGCATAATAAAATTTTTCCGACTATTATCTTTATTAAAGGGCTTTCTGTCGAACGGACACGACATTAAAATTCATCCTGCAGCTCCATTCGATGCTTTATATTCTGCTCCGAATGCAGTCTTGGGCTCGATTAATATTCATCATGGATTAACAACAAGTCTTAGAGGTCTGATCGATCTGATGCAGACGACTGATTCTCATACTTTCGGTTGTACACAAGCGAAAATGACACACTTCCTTTTAGGAACCTATTCGGACCTCCAAGACTTGTTATTAATGCATAATACACATTAGCCGAACCCAAGACAGCAGTTTCGACTTTACGTCCGCCATTTTGATTTTTTCTTGTTTCTCGAAAAGTAGGCTACTAGACGCATGATATTTCAACAGTGTAGCTGAAAGAACGGATCAAATTACATAGGAAACTGTTGACAAATAATTGAGACTTTTTTTGATATGAACCCAGAATGCAGTTTCGGTTTCATGTACGTCATTTTCTCAAAAAGGGCTAATCGTGTGATTTTCTAGCAATTATATTTGAAGAGAGCGGGTCTAATAGGAAACTGTTTGCGAAATATATGGGATTTTTTTTAATCCGGTACGAGAATGCAGTTTCGGTTTTTTTCTGACCACCATGTTGAATTTTCGTCATTTTTTCGAAAAGGGTTAATCGTGTGATTCTTAAAGAATGATTTTCGAAATCTTCATACAAAAATACATCAGAAACCGTCGAAAATATAATGGGAAATTTTCAATATCAAAACTGCCTCTCACGACAAACCGCGTGAGACCCTAAGTATAAGGGTACTTGAAGTTTCTTTGAATATCAAATGGAACTAATTTTTTCATAAGAAACTTAACATTTAACTGGAAAGGAAATTAATTTGATTACCAAGCAAATTTCAAGAACAGCATTATAATTAAAGTCCTCTTACAAGAAATGAAGTCCAGTTTCTTGGCTGAATTTCTGAGTTTGCGTAAATTAGCATTTTTCATTCATTTTGCATCAAATTAGCAAATTTAGTTTGTTCCGACCATAGAGTAGGGGATGTTGGGCCACATTGAACCACCAACCTTTTCTCCTAGGCTACAAATAGTGGAACCTTTATGCTTTAAGACACTGCGTATTGTAACAAATAGACACGATTCCTCTGATGATTTCAATTGTTTATGCTTTCCATCATTATATTCGCAGGATTTCCCAAAATTTCAATGAAAAAGTAAATTTTCAGAAAATCTGAACTTTAGTTTTAATGTGGCCAACACCTTGCGTATATTTTCATTAGACAGCATTTTTCTCAAGTATTCTTTATCAGTTTCATTAATCTTTTAGTTAAAAACTAGTTCAGTGCAGCCTTATTTGGGCACGATCAGCACGTTTTTGAAATGTTGGCGATGTGGGGCACATTGAACCACTCAAGAAGCGGGCACTTTGAACATGATTTATAAGTTTTGGTATGCGATTATGCTGCAAATTGGTCTGCAACGCTATCAAATTGACTACTTAGAAATATGTGAGCAGTCATGTTATTCGTTTTTGTGCGCTGTAACTCTTTTCGAAAACGAAGCACCACGGCAACATGGCGAAGAATGAACATTGAAACAATTTATTGACAAATTTATATAAATCAGCGATTTCAATCAAAATGACGTGGCTATGAATACACTGCAACCTCCCTTGCTGGTCAAACAAATTGAAACGTTAATGCATATTGTTTTGGATTTTGATAATTTCTTAGCTTTTTTGCCGATGCCTACTCGTGTCTTGCAGGTCTACATGTAATGCGCAGTTCATGCACATGCTTGACTGATGATCACAAATGGTAAGTGTAGTTGCATATCAATACATCTAGCACTAATGGTCTTACCAAGGTTCTTCCATCAGTAGTAAGCCCGTGCCAAATTCAATTCCAAAATGTGAAATGCTGAGTCATCAGGCTGACTCAGCCCCCCCCTCTGGCAGGAAGGTGAGGGAGGTGGCCAAGGATGTGTTGGGAGGAATGGGTCCGAGAGGAGGAAACGGGTCCCTCCCCCCCTCTGGAAGGAAGGAAGGAGTGTTCGGGTAAGGGATGGGAAGGAAGGTGATAGGAATGTGGGAGGAATAGAGTGTGGAAAGGGTGGATGTTGGTGGTGTTGGGATGAGAAAGGCTGGAATTCGGCATGAAGGAGGCCTCGGATGGGAAAACGGAGGGCAGATTCGGAGTCTACGTGAAATGTTGGGTTAGGAAGGATGTTTCCAGCGACATTGGAGAGAAAAAGTTCTGACCTCCCCCCCCTCCCTCCTACCAAACTTCCAACTTTGGTGTGAGAGATGGTAGAAAGTCGTGCAATGGCTCATTTGAAAGCTGAGAATGAGAAAAAGGCAGTGGAAAGCTCAGTTTGGACTAATTTTCTTGGGTTTAGGGAAGAAAATGACAGGAAACCGTCAGAGTTGGAAAAGGCAGATGTTGGTGGTGTTGGGATGAGAAAAGTCGTTTTTCGGGCAGAAGGAGGTCTCGGATGGGAAAACGGAGTGCAAATTCGGACGTTTTGGTCAAAGTTGGGTCTAGGAACTTCTTCCCAACTCAATTGGAGAGAAAAAGTTCTGACCCCCCCCCCTCCTACCAAACTTCCAACTTCGGTTGTAGACATCGTAGAAAGTCGTGCAATAGCTCATTTGAAAGCTAAGAGTGAGAAAAATGCAGTGGAAAGCTCAGTTTGGACTCATTTTCTTGGGTTTAGGTAGGAAAATGGCAGGAAACCGTCAGAGTTGGAAAAGGCAGGTGTTGGTGGTTTTCGGATGAGAAAGTCCATTTTTCGACATGAAGGAGTGCTTGGATGGGAAAATGGAGTGCAAATTCGGACGTTTTGGTCAACGTTGGGTCTAAGAACTTCTTCGCAACTCAATTGGAGAGAAAAAGTTCTGCCCCCCCCCTCGGCAGCGATCTTCTAACTTTGGTTGTAGACATCGTAGAAAGTCGTGCAATAGCTCGTTTGAAAGCTGAGAATGAGACAAATTCAGTGGAAAACATGGCTTGTTCATATCTGCCTTCGTTTAGAGGTGAGATGTTATTGAAAATTTGGGACCTTGGCGAAAAATCGACAGAGTTAGAATGTTTACGAAAATCGCTCTAGCGGGTGAAGCAGGCCTCGGACGGCAAAACAGAGACCAGATTTGGCATCAGCGTCACATTCTGCTTCGGCATGGTAAATTTGAAAGCCATCGGAGAGAAAAATTTTTTCATCCTTTTTCCGAAAAACGACAGTTAGAATTTTTGCGATGGCTGTGGGCTGTAGAGCCAAAACGAAGCATCGGATGGGAAAATGGAGGGTAGATTCGGATCCAGCGTCAAATTCTACATGGAAATGGCGTATTTCCAGCTCCATCGGAGCACTAGAACCGGAGATAGACGGGTTTTTATTGTTTGGATGATGGGTATTACGTCATCAGCTGATCGCCACACACTATATAAGCGGGAACCGACAGAGACTTGTCATTAAGACGAGAGCGATTGTCAAAGGTAGGTCGTCTCTCTGAGCTCCGATGATAGCTTCGGACATTCCAAATTCCGGGTTTCTGTAAGAAACCGACTTAGAAAATTTCATTGCTGAAGTCAGCTAAGGCGTCAGACTTAGAGGTTCGCCAGGATATGGCCTTCGTCTCCAGGCCATAAAAGACTCCAAAACTTTAAAGGCTTGTAACTTTGCTTCTACAAGTCCGTTTGACTTGATTTAAAAAAGGTTCGGTTGCTATTGACCTGCCCTTAGTGATAGACTACTTATAAAATGTCATAAGTAGTGCTAAAAAGTTGAAAATTTTAAATTCACTAGTTTTGGAGGTTTTCTGGGGTGTTCGACCCTGCTGAAGTCAATGAAAGGATTTTTAGTGAGCCAGTCTTCTCATGGTATAAGCAGCTTTTCACTGAAAGCGAGCAAGACACGGAAAGTTTTGCTGTAATATTCCACTGACAGGGTGTTCCTTCGGGACGGCGGACGATGCCGTAGTGATAAGTGTGGCAAGGGAGTGTGTCATAGTTTAGACCGAAACCGCTGGGGCAACTCATGTCTCATGTTGGGCATTTGACACAGCTCTCAACGTAGCACTTTGAACGCCAATCGGTTGAGTCTTAGCTATCTTGTCATGGGTGGCCTCTAAACATCTCCATTGCAAAACGCTGGTGAATCAAGCTCTCTACGGCTTGCTATCAAGCTGATCAAAGTCTGCCAACCTCTTGCCAACTCCACCGGTTTTCATGTCTGGCGATCAAGTCATGGACGGTGCAAGTCACGGAGATTTTCGGTGTGATACTTCCTGTGGGTGATTTCGAGACAGCGGTGAAGTCCGTAGCGATGAGTACTGCACGGGACGTGGGCAATGGTAATCCTTGTGAAACCTCTCTGCGTCATGTTTGCAATTTTTCGTCTCAACGTTGTACTCTGACCGCCAGGGCGACATTTAGCTATCTGCCACAGGTTACCTCATAAAATCTCCATTGCACTTGTCTCCCGACAGTTGCCCAAGCATGCGAGAATGAACCATGCGTTCTGCTTGTCTCTATCACGGAGACGAAATGATGAAGGAATGAAGGGAGGACACTCATGCGCCACACGCAACACATCACAGACTTCTCTCTTTGCTAGTGAACAAGCTCTTGTCAGTATCGTACAAAGGTTTTACTGCAGCACAGGTTGATGTATAGTTAGAAAAGTTTGATCATCAACGTTGTATTCGTAAGTCTAGTCAGAAACTTTATCATGTTGTATAAAGGTTTTACTGCAGCACAGATTGATGTATAGTTAGAAAAGTTTGATCATCAACGTTGCATTCGTAAGTCTAGTCAGAAACTTTATCATGTTGTACAAAGGTTTTACTGCATCACAGGTTGATTTATAGTTAGAAAAGTTTGATCATGATGTTTTATGAAACATATGTCATAAAGTGTAAGCGCTAGTGTAGTCAAGTAGTTTTACTGTGACGTACGTTTGTGAAAGTAAAGTTTGATCATCGAACTTTATTCGTGAGTGTCATCAGAAAGTGTATCATGGTTTGTAAAAGCAAAGTTTAGTATAGTCAAATATTTTTACTGTAACACAGGTTGATGTATAGTTAGAAAGTTTGATCATGACGTTTATTCGTGAGTGTCATCAGAAAGTGTATCATGGTTTTAAAAGCAAAGTTTAGTATAGTCAAATATTTTTACTGTAACACAGGTTGATGTATAGTTAGAAAGTTTGATCATGACGTTTATTCGTGAGTGTCGTCAGAAACTGTATCATGGTTTGTAAAAGCAAAGTTTAGTATAGTCAAATATTTTTACTGTAACACAGGTTGATGTATAGTTAGAAAATTTGATCATTGAAGTTGTATTCGTAAGTCTAATCAGAAAGTGTATCATGGTTTGCAAAGTTAGTGTAGTCAAGTAGTTTTACTGTGACACACGTTTGTAAAAGTAAAGTTTGATCATTGACGTTGTATTCGTAAGTCTAGTCAGAAACTGTATCATGGTTTGTAAAAGTTTTTATTGCAACACAGGTTGATGTATAGTTAGAAAAGTTTGATCATGATGTTTTATGAAACACACATGTCATGAAATGCAAGTGTTAGTGTAGTCAAATAATTTACCGCGACGCACGTTTGTGAAAATAAAGTTTGATCATTGACGTTGTATGACTGACCGAACTCATCACAGCACTAGAAAGTTTTAGAAGGTTTTACTGCACAGTGTAGATTGTCTTGTAACTTACTTTCACAGTGTTAGAAAGTTTTATTGGAGACAGTTGTCAAATGTTTCCCTATTAGAAAATTCAAACTTCATGACTGTTAGATTCGCTTCATCAGGTTTACTAAAAGCAGTTTTCTACTGCAATGAGAGTTTAGAATGTTTTATGAAAACAGTGTTCGCCACAGCACTAGAAAGTTTTTATCCTTAGTTGAGATCCGGACTGCAGTGTGTAAAATGTTTTATGTGACAGTCTTTTCACAAACGGTGAAGTGTAAATTCAGAGTGAATATATCTGTTAGGTAGTCATTAACTTTGGATGTGAAGTAAAGCGAATCTGTGTACAGAATGAATTGAATATTAGACAACGCATGCAAGTTTTTGACGACTTGAGTGGTTGAAGCCAAGTCTAAGTTTAACATGTTGGATATAAAGTGAGATGGATAGGAATAAGTGTTGAATGTTTTATAAAACCAGATGTTGTCACACACGTTGAGTGTGATTCCATGATATTGAATCGCATGGGTTGTAAAGTTCATCATCCAAGGCTAGGCTCCTCTACGGTTGGATTTAGGGTTTTATATCACATGCGTTAACCATTCGTGTAGAATATGTGAAGCACATGTTCGCTTAAACGCAAATGTTGAAATAAGTTTTGTAAGAAGTCTTTGACAGGTTGTTGTGAAACGTAGCGAACGTTGAAAAAAGTTTTATGAAATGTTTCTGCAGTCACACTCGTTAGCGTACCAGCTTTACTAAATGTGTTGTTTGCCTTTATCAAATTGAATGTGTGTGTTTTGTAAATAAAGACAGCGTGTTTGCACTCTGCATCGACAGCATACAAGTATAGACATAACAACTTGTTGTTAGTCGAATGCATATGAGATAGGAAACATTATGTGTGAGATAAAAATCAACCTGATAGATGAAGTGAGACACAAAAGTGTCACAACTAGTTTACGGGAAATAAAGGAGAACTGCGACAACGTTTACACTCATCATAGACAGATGAACATACAAATCTGACATTCAAATGAAAGTCGTAAACATGAACTGCGGTGTAAGAAACTTTATGTCAACAACTTTATGTTGGTAAAACTTTCATAGATTGCAGGCGTGTTGAAAGCTGATATAAAGACCTGTAGAAACGCATAAGTCTTAGTTCAACGACTCAACCCTTGAACTCACACAATGAATACGTCTGTGTAGAAAACTCATTTGTAGGAAACAGCATTTTCTGTGCGAATGCAGACGATGTAAACATGACATTTAACATGGCTTGCAATATTGAACATGCTGCCATTCAAAATGTTTATCATAAAACCTATCAGTGAAAAAAACCCTCCTGTGCCCACAAAGAATCATAAGTGCTCTCTGACGCCTGTCTGTCGCGCTAGCCCCTCAGCAGATGGAGTAGAACACAAAGATGAATGACAGCGCAGCCGGTGGGCGATCGTCTGTCACATGAAACAGAGAGCTATCGCATCTGTCCCAGGATGCAGGAACGTGTCGTAGCACCTGGCTGATTCCCACACAGCTCATTGCTATCGTACCGGAAGGGAGATTTATGCGATAAATGCATCTAAGTTTGTTCAGTGGTTGAGGGTAGCAGTCAATGAAATATTGTCGTCCCCTTTCTTCCTCCAACCATAAGTTTAGAGCAATATGATTGCGCGAATCAGACAATTGAAAGGCTGTATCATTCTCATGTAAAGCAGAGTCTCTTGCATTTTACTATCATAATCATGTCTGAGAAGCCAACGGCGTGCGTGATACCTTTTCGTATCATACACCGCGATTTTCCACAGTGATATCTATGGTGAGCATATCACTGTGGAATTCGTGAAGCACTATTCTTACTTCACCCTACAGGAAGATTTGAGTCGACGAGTGCGAGAAGAGGCTGAGATGGAGGCAAGTGAGGCCGAGACGGTGGCAAGTGATGCCGAGATGGTGGGGAGCGAGGCCGAGATGGCAACCAGCGAGAGCGAGACGGTCGAAAGTGATGACATGGAAAGTGATAACATGGAAAGTGTGGATGTCATTGTGATATCGGATGATGAAGTAAGTGTTTTACACATGCATACGAATGGCTGTCATCTCAACTCGTTCATGTTTTCTTTCAGTGATGGAGTGAGTGATGGGCGTTCTTTAGTTCATAAAATCATCATGCACACATACAGCACACTGTTTCACCACATTTCCTCGTGAATGCATCATGAGTTCTTATAAGAACTTCCTTCTAATGCAGCTAAAGCGGTCCCAAGCCCGCCACATATCTTCGGATATGGAATGCAGAGGGGAAGGATATATGATGAATGGAATGAAATGGGAGGACACTCTTGCACCACATGCAGCCACAAACACATTTCTATCTTCATTAAGATGACATTCAATCACTTGAATTCTAATGTGACCTAATCCTTAGATCTCAGTACAGTCAACTCTCTAACGTACTTATTAAACCTATTATCTCTAACTTTACAAACACTGAAAGGATTCTAACATGATTTCAAACTTTACAAACATCAACTATATTTCTAACGTTACAAACAGTGAAATGTTTGTGACACTATTTTATACTTTACCTATCTTGCAAACACTGAAATGATTCGGATATTATTCCTAACTTTACAAACAGTGACATGGTCTTGACTTTATTTTATACTTCGCCTATCTTACAAACACTGAAAGGATTCTAGCATGATTTCAAACTTTACAAACATCAACTTTATTTTTAACGTTGCAAACAGTGAAGTGAATCTGACTTCATTTATATTTCACCTATCTTACAAACAGCGACATGGTTATAACTTTATTTCTAACTTTGGAATCATCAAATTTATTTCTAACTTTACAAGCAGTAAAATGGTTGTAACTTTATTACTAAGTCAATCCACTCTATTGAAACGACAAGAAAACGACACAGTATGACCATGATATGTTATTGAAACCCACACAGCTTTTTTGTTATACTACCAATTCATTTGATGTCTTCTATCCTATACACTCAAAACCTGCAACGACATTTATTCTATTACACCTGAAATCTATTGACATTGATACATTACATTAAATCTTCGATATCAAATACTATCATGAAACAACTAGCAGTACCTGACTCTAAACATGCACTGATTCCCACATTTATGACATTAGTAATTTTTTCCATCATGTGTGACTACATGCTCATCAATATGAAGAGCTTGCAGTGACTTAACTCTTAATGTGTCCATGTCAAGCTTTTGGAAATAACTTTTCATGTACAGTTGACATACAATCAATTTCAACGGATGCTCCAGTCATAGCATGTTATTCCTGCTTTCGCACTCATGGTGTCATGCTGCATCAACAAGTTGCTTCTATCTAACTTTTACATGAATAAACCAAACGCCCTGATGCTATATGATACTGTCTCGATATGCTATTGTTGTTTCTTTTAACTATGTCACTGATTCAAACAGTTAATTACACTACCTATTCATTAAACTTTGCAATCTCAATCTTTGCTTTCATCGAATATGAACCTCTAATTTACATACAACAACTATGATATGTGTTCTATCTTATACACTCAACCAGTAGAGACATTCATTCTGTTACATCCATGAACATGATGTGATAAAATTCACATCATCTCAAAACCCTTTAACAGCGCTTGTCTTCAAACATATGCTGAATCACACACACACACACAGCTTGTTTGTTACACTACCAATTCATTTCAATGTTGGCTAATCTTGCATCACTCATTTCATGTAACACAACTTTTCACTTTAATTATTCCCAGAATGTTACTGCAGTGGTCTCAACACAATCCCTACCATGTATTCTAACACTCTAATCACTGTGCAATGACTGTTGTGAATTGTATCGCATTCACGTGCATGACCCAGACTTGTAAATTCCTGTTTTTCAGGTGTGAGAAGGTTATGAGAACCTAAGATGCTTCAGCGGTTCATTTCAATTTACACGAGTAACATTTGATGCTTTAATGTCTAGTAACATGTATGAGTTACTTCATCACTCTAGTTTAATGGAAACTTTGATTATTCATTCTTAGCTCGCTGAAGATGAGTGTTTGTATCACACTGTGAAGAGAGATTGCAAACTAATGAATATAGAAATTTGATATCTGTATACTGTACGTTTGGAGTGTGAGTGGCCATCCTTTCATCCCTTTCATCAATTTTCAACCCATCCTCTGAGTTCAACGGGCTTGGAACCGTCAGAAAGTGAAAACACTTTCTGGCCTCATTATGGGTAGCCTCATGAAGGCTGTTTGGGACATTCACTAACCTCATGAAGGCTTTTTTATGGCGTTCTCCGACTCCTCTCTACTTCTGCTCGAAGATCACTGTAAGAAAGAAAAATAGTGTTAGAGTTGATTGAGAGGCAATGACGTTCGAGTAACTTACTAAGAATTTTCCTCTTCACTTTTCTCACTGAAAAATCACACAGTCGACCGTCTATCTCCATACTGATATGAATGCAGGTGACCCCACCTCCCTCATAGCACTCCTGTGTGGTGTTTAAATCATCTGTTACAGTAGGCACGTCACATACTTGGTTTCTGTAGATTGGCAGGTGTACCTCTACGTGTCTTCTCTTCATTTCCTTGTTGATGTCTTCAGCCTGACTAAGTCTCCTCTTCAGCTCATGATTTTCTTCTCTCATCCCTAGACAGTTCCTCTCTATTACACCAAGTCTGGTAACCTCCTGCCTCTGATGATTCAACTCGGATACTACCTCCTCATAAGCCATCTCCTTCTCCTTCCATTCCCGCCTCTCTTTCATTAATATTTCCTCTCTCTTCTGCAGCTGTAATACTTCCTCCTGTAAGACTTTCACCGTTCCCACTTTAATTTCTAATTTAGCTATGTCCTGCACCATCTCTTTATTTTGTCTATTCATGGCCTCATAGCGATCTTTGAGCAGCGTGTAATGGGCTTGCTGTGATGCTTTCGCCTTCAACTCATCTCTATCTAGAGCTCTTGTTTGCTCGCGTATACCGCCTTTCTTTGGCGTAGAAGTGTTAAGTGGCTCCTCTACACGTTCAGATGCGCGCTCAGATACATGTTCAGATTCCTGTTTACCATTCATGAAAACGGCTCTCACCTCCTGTACTTCCCCTTCCTCCTCACTGCTGCTTGTATCGCTGACGAAATGATCGCTCCCATCATCATCCAAGTCGACAATGTGTCTTACAGCCGCCCTCTCCTCCTGCCTTCGTCTATACAAGTCATCAAACCACTTTTTGAAGTGGCAGTTAGAAATAGACGCACTAGGACACTGGTCATGTCTTTTCCTAAATTCGACAAAGTCGGAGTCTGCTTCCACAGCATGATGGACACAGGTCTTTATTTCAAAGACCTTCTTATGCTCCCCAATGTGTTCCACCTGTCTCAAGTGCTTTTTGTATTCGGTCCCTCTGTATACTTTATCGCATGAACATCTTGTGACGCTGTAGCGCGAAGACTTTGATAAAACCATGTTCAAACTGCAAGACAAAAGTTAGTTATTTACTACAGTTCTCACAAGAAAGCACTGTTTATCAGAAACATGTTTGTAATAAATGGCATAGGACAGACAATGATGGCCCTAACCTTAAGACCCTAGTGTTAGAAAGTGTATCAGTGATGCCTGTAAGATCTGACTTTAAATCTCTAACTTAGAACGTCTGATAGCAAACGTCAGACAACTCATCGTTGAAAGGAGGAAACAGGAGTGACATTGGGTAGGGAGAAGCGCCTTACATACTTCTCTCTCACAAAGACAGAATATGCCAATGTCCAAATTTGGTCATGTCTCCTTCAAACGATAATCATCTCACCATATTTGGAATCTCAACCGCTAATTTTCCTGACTGCCGCAGGGAGTCAAGATTGCCATAAATGGACATTCTCGCTTCGTTGTGACGGAAGGGGAATGACGCTCGGCTCACGCTTTGTGATAGCGATCTCTTTATCCTGAGTGGCAAGTTTGTATGACCCTCAAGTAAACTGAATGTATCCGAAGATGAAAAGATTGAATAGTTCCTAGTGTGTGATAAAATACATGGAATGATAAACGTACAGATGCTCACAATGATACTTAGGGGCTTCACACCATTTGAATGTTTTCTTATATCATGCTCACTTTCGAAGGGGTTTGATTCAATGGTTCATTCGAAGGATGTTTGCAAAGTTCACTACTGCATTCCCATGACATTTCAATTTTATGTGTTTATACAAGTGTATAAGCTTTCACTAGACTCGCATCGTCTTATAAAGTGTTCGTTTACGCAGCGCATGAAGCTATATCTCTCAATAATGTTGAATTCAATCTCTCTCTCTCTCTCTCACACACACACACATTGTCACTTAAACCATGACTGGAATACAGTTCTCACACATCAACTTTATTTCTAACGTTACAAATGTTGAAAGGATTCTAACATTATTTTATACGTCCCCTATATTACACATACTGAAAGGATTCTAGCATGATTTCAAACTTTACAAACATCAACTTTATTTCTAACGTTACAAACACTGAAATGCTTGTGACACTATTTTATACTTTACCTATCTTACTAACACTGAAATGATTCTGATATTATTCCAAACTTTACAAACATCAACTATATTTCTAACGTTACAAATGCTGAAAGGATTCTAACATTATTTTATACGTCCCCTATATTACACATACTGAAAGGATTCTAGCATGATTTCGAACTTTACAAACATCAACTTTATTTCTAACGTTACAAACACTGAAATGCTTGTGACACTATTTTATACTTTACCTATCTTACTAACACTGAAATGATTCTGATATTATTCCTAACTTTACAAACATCAACTATATTTCTAACGTTACAAATGCTGAAAGGATTCTACCATTGTTTTATACGTCCCTTATCTTACACATACTGAAAGGATTCTAGCATGATTTCGAACTTTACAAACATCAACTTTATTTCTAACGTTACAAACAATGAAAAGCTTGTGACACTATTTTATACTTTACCTATCTTACTAACACTGAAATAATTCTGATATTAATCCTAAATTTACAAAAACTTGCAGCTTTATTACTAAGCCAATCCACTCTGTTTGAAGCCCAATTTTATGTGAAAAGAAAACGACACAGTATGACCATGATATGTTATTGAAACCCACACAGCTTGTTTGTTACACTACCAATTCAATTCAATGCGAGCTAATCTTGTATCACTCATTTCATACGACATAACTTTCACTTTACTTATTCCTACAATGCTACTACTATGTGTTCTAAACTTTATGAGATCACTTTCACTTCTATCTCACACTTTCTTCATCATCTAACCAAGTGAATGACATTGATGATACATTATCTGACTAAACGCATTGAGTCACATTCTACACAAACAGATATTACTAACATGGATCATATAAAACGCTAAGTCTTGTGATAGGGTTGACTATGCTATGGACTTAGTGATTTATCTATGTAACTTACACTTTTAAAACGCTAAATCCTTAAATCTCAACACAGGGACACATATCCTATGGATTTAGGAGTTTTGCTGTATAATTTAGTAAACTTATGTCTCTGTCAGCATACGACTTTTAAAATACAACACTGACTGATGAATGAGGATCATATATTCCTAGCTTGGATAACAAGAAACTTTCCTGCGTTGACTATTATATATTTTCCTCATCAACTCTTTACACACTTATGATTTCAATCACTAAGATGCATACAACGCTTCTATTGAACATGTATCAATCACCTTTCAGCTGACCACATCAAATGTAAAGTGAATAACATAATGAGTATCTAACTATCTCTCATCAACGATATCAAGACTGGCTTTTCACCATGAAAATTAAGTCTTACCTTCAAAGTCATTTTATAAAGCGAACATATGCATCACGCATTCTACACTAAAAGAGATCGTTCATTTGTATTATCCAAATCCCTAAATCCAACGGTAGGTAACCCTACCCCTCAGATGATGGACTTTAGCAATTTAGCTATGTCATTCACCAATGGCGTTGGACAAGTTTAACACTTGTCATGAAGTTGCGTTCTCATCAGATGAATTTAATAAGAGCTTCTTTATTTTCTAAGAAAGATAGAGATCCTTGAATCTAGTGTTTGTGTGTGGCACAGTCTGTAACTTTTCTTTGTTAATAGGGTGGCCTCCAACGAATTGGTGACCGGGCCCTCGGAAGGACCGATGGAATACTTCGATTACTCGAAGTATTCCGGACGCTGAATTCTCAGCAACGCCAGATATTCTAGCGCCATATCCCTAAATAAAGGGTTCTCCACAAGCTCATGTGGAAAAAGATGGACGGGGCAGCGAATTGCTTCGCCTTTCTCTGCCTGCAAAGCAGCCAGGAGAAAGACTTTCCCCATCTTCACCCTGCATCCACAGCGGAGCTCAAGGGTTCGACTCATGTCAAAGAAAGCGATATCGAAAGACATTGCTTCAAACGACTTGTAATTGATGAATGAGTGTGAACGTCTCCCTTGCATTTCTCTCACATTTTTGTAACTGGCTAGCAAGACATTGAAGAATTGAACAAATCGGCAGTGTCCATGCTTTAGCAGCAAATGGTGACTTGCGCGCGCGCGGAGTGTACAGTAACGAATTGTCAACGTGAGAATCCTTTCCGCCGCCCACGATAATCTCTCCGACGCGATTGCAATGAGCTGTGTGGGAATCAGCCAGGTGCTACGACACGTTCCTGCATCCTGGGACAGATGCGATAGCTCTCTGTTTCATGTGACAGACGATCGCCCACCGGCTGCGCTGTCATTCATCTTTGTGTTCTACTCCATCTGCTGAGGGGCTAGCGCGACAGACAGGCGTCAGAGAGCACTTATGATTCTTTGTGGGCACAGGAGGGTTTTTTTCACTGATAGGTTTTATGATAAACATTTTGAATGGCAGCATGTTCACTATTGCAAGCCATGTTAAATGTCATGTTTACATCGTCTGCATTCGCACAGAAAATGCTGTTTCCTACAAATGAGTTTTCTACACAGACGTATTCATTGTGTGAGTTCAAGGGTCGAGTCGTTGAACTAAGACTTATGCGTTTCTACAGGTCTTTATATCAGCTTTCAACACGCCTGCAATCTATGAAAGTTTTACCAACATAAAGTTGTTGACATAAAGTTTCTTACACCGCAGTTCATGTTTACGACTTTCATTTGAATGTCAGATTTGTATGTTCATCTGTCTATGATGAGTGTAAACGTTGTCACAGTTCTCCTTTATTTCCCGTAAACTAGTTGTGACACTTTTGTGTTTCACTTCATCTAGCAGGTTGATTTTTATCTCACACATAATGTTTCCTATCTCATATGCATTCGACTAACAACAAGTTGTTATGTCTATACTTGTATGCTGTCGATGCAGAGTGCAAACACGCTGTCTTTATTTACAAAACACACACATTCAATTTGATAAAGGCAAACAACACATTTAGTAAAGCTGGTACGCTAACGAGTGTGACTGCAGAAACATTTCATAAAACTTTTTTCAACGTTCGCTACGTTTCACAACAACCTGTCAAAGACTTCTTACAAAACTTATTTCAACATTTGCGTTTAAGCGAACATGTGCTTCACATATTCTACACGAATGGTTAACGCATGTGATATAAAACCCTAAATCCAACCGTAGAGGAGCCTAGCCTTGGATGATGAACTTTACAACCCATGCGATTCAATATCATGGAATCACACTCAACGTGTGTGACAACATCTGGTTTTATAAAACATTCAACACTTATTCCTATCCATCTCACTTTTATATCCAACATGTTAAACTTAGACTTGGCTTCAACCACTCAAGTCGTCAAAAACTTGCATGCGTTGTCTAATATTCAATTCATTCTGTACACAGATTCGCTTTACTTCACATCCAAAGTTAATGACTACCTAACAGATGTATTCACTCTGAATTTACACTTCACCGTTTGTGAAAAGACTGTCACATAAAACATTTTACACACTGCAGTCCGGATCTCAACTAAGGATAAAAACTTTCTAGTGCTGTGGCGAACACTGTTTTCATATAACATTCTAAACTCTCATTGCAGTAGAAAACTGCTTTTAGTAAACCTGATGAAGCGAATCTAACAGTCATGAAGTTTGAATTTTCTAATAGGGAAACATTTGACAACTGTCTCCAATAAAACTTTCTAACACTGTGAAAGTAAGTTACAAGACAATCTACACTGTGCAGTAAAACCTTCTAAAACTTTCTAGTGCTGTGATGAGTTCGGTCAGTCATACAACGTCAATGATCAAACTTTATTTTCACAAACGTGCGTCGCGGTAAATTATTTGACTACACTAACACTTGCATTTCATGACATGTGTGTTTCATAAAACATCATGATCAAACTTTTCTAACTATACATCAACCTGTGTTGCAATAAAAACTTTTACAAACCATGATACAGTTTCTGACTAGACTTACGAATACAACGTCAATGATCAAACTTTACTTTTACAAACGTGTGTCACAGTAAAACTACTTGACTACACTAACTTTGCAAACCATGATACACTTTCTGATTAGACTTACGAATACAACTTCAATGATCAAATTTTCTAACTATACATCAACCTGTGTTACAGTAAAAATATTTGACTATACTAAACTTTGCTTTTACAAACCATGATACAGTTTCT
Source organism: Prostheceraeus crozeri (assembly GCA_907163375.1). Lineage (NCBI taxonomy): Eukaryota > Metazoa > Platyhelminthes > Polycladida > Euryleptidae > Prostheceraeus > Prostheceraeus crozeri. Next base: position 486,588 of record CAJQUW010011123.1, read on the forward strand.
GACGACACTCACGAATAAACGTCATGATCAAACTTTCTAACTATACATCAACCTGTGTTACAGTAAAAATATTTGACTATACTAAACTTTGCTTTTAAAACCATGATACACTTTCTGATGACACTCACGAATAAACGTCATGATCAAACTTTCTAACTATACATCAACCTGTGTTACAGTAAAAATATTTGACTATACTAAACTTTGCTTTTACAAACCATGATACACTTTCTGATGACACTCACGAATAAAGTTCGATGATCAAACTTTACTTTCACAAACGTACGTCACAGTAAAACTACTTGACTACACTAGCGCTTACACTTTATGACATATGTTTCATAAAACATCATGATCAAACTTTTCTAACTATAAATCAACCTGTGATGCAGTAAAACCTTTGTACAACATGATAAAGTTTCTGACTAGACTTACGAATACAACGTTGATGATCAAACTTTTCTAACTATACATCAACCTGTGCTGCAGTAAAACCTTTATACAACATGATAAAGTTTCTGACTAGACTTACGAATACAACGTTGATGATCAAACTTTTCTAACTATACATCAACCTGTGCTGCAGTAAAACCTTTGTACGATACTGACAAGAGCTTGTTCACTAGCAAAGAGAGAAGTCTGTGATGTGTTGCGTGTGGCGCATGAATGTCCTCACTTCATTCCTTCATCATTTCGTCTCCGTGATAGAGACAAGCAGAACGCATGATTCATTCTCGCATGCTTGGGCAACTGTCGGGAGACAAGTGCAATGGAGATTTTATGAGGTAACCTGTGGCAGATAGCTAAATGTCGCCCTGGCGGTCAGAGTACAACGTTGAGACGAAAAATTGCAAACATGACGCAGAGAGGTTTCACAAGGATTACCATTGCCCACGTCCCGTGCAGTACTCATCGCTACGGACTTCACCGCTGTCTCGAAATCACCCACAGGAAGTATCACACCGAAAATCTCCGTGACTTGCACCGTCCATGACTTGATCGCCAGACATGAAAACCGGTGGAGTTGGTAAGAGGTTGGCAGACTTTGATCAGCTTGATAGCAAGCCGTAGAGAGCTTGATTCACCAGCGTTTTGCAATGGAGATGTTTAGAGGCCACCCATGACAAGATAGCTAAGACTCAACCGATTGGCGTTCAAAGTGCTACGTTGAGAACTGTGTCAAATGCCCAACATGAGACATGAGTTGCCCCAGCGGTTTCGGTCTAAACTATGACACACTCCCTTGCCACACTTATCACTACGGCATCGTCCGCCGTCCCGAAGGAATACCCTGTCAGTGGAATATTACAGCAAAACTTTCCGTGTCTTGCTCGCTTTCAGTGAAAAGCTGCTTATACCATGAGAAGACTGGCTCACTAAAAATCCTTTCATTGACTTCAGCAGGGTCGAACACCCCAGAAAACCTCCAAAACTAGTGAATTTAAATTTTTCAACTTTTTAGCACTACTTATGACATTTTATAAGTAGTCTATCACTAAGGGCAGGTCAATAGCAACCGAACCTTTTTTAAATCAAGTCAAACGGACTTGTAGAAGCAAAGTTACAAGCCTTTAAAGTTTTGGAGTCTTTTATGGCCTGGAAACGAAGACCATATCCCGGCGAACCTCTAAGTCTGACGCCTTAGCTGACTTCAGCAATGAAATTTTCTAAGTCGGTTTCTTACAGAAACCCGGAATTTGGAATGTCCGAAGCTATCATCGGAGCTCAGAGAGACGACCTACCTTTGACAATCGCTCTCGTCTTAATGACAAGTCTCTGTCGGTTCCCGCTTATATAGTGTGTGGCGATCAGCTGATGACGTAATACCCATCATCCAAACAATAAAAACCCGTCTATCTCCGGTTCTAGTGCTCCGATGGAGCTGGAAATACGCCATTTCCATGTAGAATTTGACGCTGGATCCGAATCTACCCTCCATTTTCCCATCCGATGCTTCGTTTTGGCTCTACAGCCCACAGCCATCGCAAAAATTCTGTCGTTTTTCGGAAAAAGGATGAAAAAATTTTTCTCTCCGATGGCTTTCAAATTTACCATGCCGAAGCAGAATGTGACGCTGATGCCAAATCTGGTCTCTGTTTTGCCGTCCGAGGCCTGCTTCACCCGCTAGAGCGATTTTCGTAAACATTCTAACTCTGTCGATTTTTCGCCAAGGTCCCAAATTTTCAATAACATCTCACCTCTAAACGAAGGCAGATATGAACAAGCCATGTTTTCCACTGAATTTGTCTCATTCTCAGCTTTCAAACGAGCTATTGCACGACTTTCTACGATGTCTACAACCAAAGTTAGAAGATCGCTGCCGAGGGGGGGGGGCAGAACTTTTTCTCTCCAATTGAGTTGCGAAGAAGTTCTTAGACCCAACGTTGACCAAAACGTCCGAATTTGCACTCCATTTTCCCATCCGAGCACTCCTTCATGTCGAAAAATGGACTTTCTCATCCCAAAACCACCAACACCTGCCTTTTCCAACTCTGACGGTTTCCTGCCATTTTCCTCCCTAAACCCAAGAAAATGAGTCCAAACTGAGCTTTCCACTGCCTTTTTCTCATTCTCAGCTTTCAAATGAGCTATTGCACGACTTTCTACGATGTCTACAACCGAAGTTGGAAGTTTGGTAGGAGGGGGGGGGGTCAGAACTTTTTCTCTCCAATTGAGTTGGGAAGAAGTTCCTAGACCCAACTTTGACCAAAACGTCCGAATTTGCACTCCGTTTTCCCATCCGAGACCTCCTTCTGCCCGAAAAACGACTTTTCTCATCCCAACACCACCAACACCTGCCTTTTCCAACTCTGACGGTTTCCTGTCATTTTCTTCCCTAAACCCAAGAAAATTAGTCCAAACTGAGCTTTCCACTGCCTTTTTCTCATTCTCAGCTTTCAAATGAGCCATTGCACGACTTTCTACCATCTCTCACACCAAAGTTGGAAGTTTGGTAGGAGGGAGGGGGGGGGAGGTCAGAACTTTTTCTCTCCAATGTCGCTGGAAACATCCTTCCTAACCCAACATTTCACGTAGACTCCGAATCTGCCCTCCGTTTTCCCATCCGAGGCCTCCTTCATGCCGAATTCCAGCCTTTCTCATCCCAACACCACCAACATCCACCCTTTCCACACTCTATTCCTCCCACATTCCTATCACCTTCCTTCCCATCCCTTACCCGAACACTCCTTCCTTCCTTCCAGAGGGGGGGAGGGACCCGTTTCCTCCTCTCGGACCCATTCCTCCCAACACATCCTTGGCCACCTCCCTCACCTTCCTGCCAGAGGGGGGGGCTGAGTCAGCCTGATGACTCAGCATTTCACATTTTGGAATTGAATTTGGCACGGGCCTACTACTTCCATCGATAAATAATGCTGTTAATCTGAGAACTCTGAAGGTTTATGAATATTTTACTTTCAGAAATTAGCATGTATTACTTCCACATCAAACATTTGCTATCATTTTTGCAAATAAAAGTCTCAATCTATGAATGTTGTTGCTTGATTTTGATTATTCATGAACTGAAGCTAGATCAGAACATAAGTTCATTAAGTCTAATAAAGTTGCATAAGAGAGTAATAAACTAAGGTGGTTCAAAATGCCCCACTGGATAGTTCAATGCACATTCAACCACTTTGTTAAAAATTTTAAAATTCAAATTGTGTAGAGATGGAATGTCACAGAAAACTTGAGGAACGTCCAACAACTCAGAGATCACTTAGCATGCCTTCAACTTTCCATCCGAGCTTAAGTTTGCTTCATTTGATTTAGTATATTCGAACTATCGAGAAGTTTAAAAACATGTTCAATGTGCCCCACCGCCCCACCCTCCCCTAAATATATTAGGTAGAGTAGCAACTCAGCATTTATTAAATCCCCAATGTGTATACAGTTTCGATTTTATTAAATGAACTCGAGTAGAACCAGGGATGCGGAGTCCTATCATTTTGATAGGACTCCGACTCCGGGTGGCCAATATATAAAGCCTAGTTTTTTGAAAAAATAACTGTTAACCTACATCATATATCATTATAGGCTTGCCTGAACGTATTTTTAGGGATCATTGCTGCATCAATTATCAATAATTTTCGATGAAAGTTCATCAAATGTCGCTTTCAGTTGGATGCATACGACCAGGCTCCTCCCATCTTGTTGATGTGTGCTTCACACGGCTTTTCAGGCAGGAAAATCCCCATCCTTCTCCAAAAAATATGAGTATACTTTCGATTTTAGTATGCGCTTTGGAGAAGCCATCACACATTGATGATAGGGTAAGAGGTAATGTTCTCAAACAAACTAGTAGCCTATATCATTTTTGTCTCTGATGTGACCTTTTTTGGCGCGTAGGTGTGATCGAGGCTTGGAAGGCTTGTCTTCTCTATTGAATCACAGAGTGAAAAGACAATCCTTTTTTCACTATCACGATTCATTCCTTCAACTATTACAAGCTTTGCATGCACTGCTGTCTCTGTACTTTTGTTTGACGGAGAAAGTTGACATCAAGACAGTGACAGCTATGCACGAGGATAAATAATTTGTTTGTATTACATTTCGGGTCTACTTATAGCCGGAGTCGGGAGTCCTATCATTTGATAGGACTCCGACTCCTGCAAAAATGATAGGACTCCGACTCCGCATCCCTGAGTAGAACACAGTTTGGGTATTGTTACCAAATGTGAGACATGCAAATTTTTGCAGTTTTGAAGAAATTGCCGCGGAATTGACGGAGCATGATAGTAATGCAGAAGGAATAATAGTATTTGACAGATCCTCTGTGTCATGACAGCCTTGGAGAGGTAATGCTTGTTAAATTAGCAATTCGATAGGTTGCTATTACTTTCATGCTCAACCTCAAGAGCATTTTCTTAAGCGTGATCACATCACAAGTAACCTGCCACTGGTAGAGAAAATAGCAATCAAAGACAATGATTTCAATTAACTTTAGAATATGTAAATGGTTCCACATCACTATTCAGATTCAAGAAATGAAACTCTATGGTTCTGACAGGTTATGGATCTGTATAGCTTAAACTTGTCTAAATTACAAGAAATTAGCATTCTCAATACAATTCACTGTTGAGATGTCAAAAATTGTTAGAATCCTAGCTGTATGTGGTTAGATTTTTTTCAACTGTTTTTATATGAGTTGATTAATTAAATTTTCTTCGGTGTGATTTTATGATGCACCAAATTGAATGTCATCAGTAGTGTGATCCCATTTACGTGGATATCTTCAATTTGATCAAATTGTCTTTGATTGTGATAGTTTATTCTTTCATTATCAGAAAAATTGTGACTTTCCAAACGTAAGAAGAAAGTGTACTTACAATATTAAGTCGGACATTCACTTCAATCGAAGCTAGTTGAAAAGCGATGCCTCTCTAAAAAAGAATCAGTGCACAGAGTAGTAACTCGAATGTTTTGTGAAATACTATTCTTTTTCTGTGTTACTATCATTACAATAATGATATTATTCGCTTTATTTTCAAAGAGCCTCACTACTGAGAATCGTGAAGCAAAGTTTAGATGCAGACAAAGCAAATGAAAAGAAACTTAAGTCATTGACAAAGACATGTACTCAAAGTATCGGACTTTCATTATATACGTCGGTTGAAAAAACGAAACATTGATACCATAGGAAGTAATTGCATCTCATCTTGATGCTGCATTCTGTCATTCTGAATCTTATAGAGTAGGCCTATTGATTCATTTCAGGAGAAAATAGGCTAGTGGATGTATGGGGTCACTATAATCAATTCTTGAGCAATCTTGGGGTCACTGACACGATGAAGTCCCACAAATTACATTGTGCGCTCGTCTTTGCACTTGGTCTCTCCTGTTAGCTTAGAGGAAACTGCTTCGATACTGAATACCGTATTTCCTCCATTAAGAGCCCTACCTCTATTAAGCGCCCCTCTCTAATAGCCTCCATCCAAATTGAAGAAGTTAATAAGCGCCCCCTCTCTATTTAGGGCCCCCAAAACATGACAGTGTAGAGTATTAAATAGCGATAAAATGGCATTATATATCGTCCAAGAATATAACTACCGGTATTTGTAACAATTTCTCAATTCAACGTGCCCCAAAACATGACAAAGTGCAGTACCGGTATATAGAATATCAAATAAAATAGCATATACAACATCAAAAAGTCACTATTTCGAGGAGTTTCTCAATTCGATGTGCTCCATCAGAAGATCTATCAAGCTGTTTAACTATCCTTCGTTGTGGCAGGGATGAATTCGCCTCCACCTGAGTGCGCGTACGTGTCTTCATGCAGTCATTAACAACAGCTTACGCTCTCACGTACAAGGCCGCTATGAATTCAAAGAAATTGAGAACTTTTACTGTAGAAGATAAACTTCGTGCGATCGATACTACCAAACTCAAATCGAAACATACTGCAGCTCGAGTCCATCAAGTCTGCCCGAAAAGAATACGAGAGTGGTGTAAGCAGGATAACCAACTAAGATTGGTAGTCAACAAGAAGAAAGTAAAGCGACTATCAGGTGGCGGGAGACCACTTAAGTGCTAACATGTGGAAAATGAATTGATCAAGTGGATTCAAAATCAACGAAAACAAAGTTTGCGTGCAAGTCGAATGATGGTCCAAAAGAAAGCACAGGCTCTGTTCGAACAGACAGATAATGCAGAAAAAGACGGAACGTTTGTGGCCAGTAATGGATGGCTGGAAAAATTTATGGCTAGAAACCATCGTCTGCCCGAAAAGAATACGAGAGTGGTGTAAGCAGGAGAACCAACTAACATCGGTAGTCAACAAGAAGAAAGTAAAGCGACTAACAGGTGGCGGGAGACCACTTAAGTGCCAACATGTGGAAAATGAATTGATCAAGTGGATTCAAAATCAACGAAAACAAAGTTTGCGTGTAAGTCGAATGATGGTCCAGAAGAAAGCTCTGTTCGAACAGACAGATAATGCAGAAAAAGACGGAACGTTTGTGGCCAGTAATGGATGGCTGGAAAAATTTATGGCTAGAAACCATCTGAGCCTCCGTAAAAAGACAACGATTGCACAGAAAACTCCTGAGGATATCTCTAATAAGACTATCGGCTACTTATTGTTTGTGGAGGGTCTTAGAAGAAATTGTCCATATTCTAATTCATCAATTGGTGCTGCTGACGAGACGGCGGTCTGGATCGACCCAACTGAAGACCACACGATCGACCAGGTTGGGAGCAAGACAGTGAGTCTGCTCAGTACCGGTAACCATAAAGCCAAATTTACTGTTCTTCTCGCAGCAATGGGAGATGGAAAGGAAGTCACCCCATTCATCGTCATTAAAGGAAAGAAAGTCCCTGCAGAATTGAAGGATTTCAGAAATGCGGTGATTAGAACAAGTGATAATGGATGGATAAACGAAGCACTGACATTGGAGTGGTTTAATGATTCAATGCCTCCGGCTTTCACGAAGTCGAAATGATATTTCAATGCGCCTTGCTCTTGGCATCACCATGAAAAATGGCTTGCCGGCTGGGAATCGTTGAATCGATAGATCGAGTCATTGAATCATTGAATCATTAGATCGAGTGTCCGAGGTCGCCTGGAAGCTGTTGCTATTGGAGTGGTTGACCAAGTGCTGGGGAAGTTTAGCATTCGGCCGCCGACTTCTGGCATGGGATTCCTTCCGCTGTCACAAGACACCAGCGGTCAAGGCGGCAGTCAGCAAAATGAGAACGGACGTGGCCATGATTCCGGGCGGATGTACAGGCATACTCCAGGCACCAGACGTATCATGGAATAAGCCGTTTAAAGCTGCATATGTGAAGTTATACGAAGATTGGCTCTGTGTTACGGGATCATCAAAAGAAAATCGAACAAAGGCTGGAAATGCACGAGCTCCCAGCAAGCTGCTAGTGTGTCAATGGGTGGTGGACGCATGGAGAAGCATCTCAAAGGAGATTATTCAAAAGTCGTTCAGAGTGTGTGGATTGACGACTAAACTCGACGGATCCCAGGACGAGGAGATTGTGGCGGTCAGAGAATTGGGAATTCTTAATCAACTGAAAACAGCGCGTGAGTCGACAGTACCTTATGACATTGAAGAAGATGTGAGCTGCAGTGACGATAGTGTAATCGCAGACTTGGACGCTGAGAGTGAGCCTGAATCTGTATAACTGATGACGTTAGTTTGTTTGCATGTCTGAGTTTCTGCTATATTGTTTTGAATTAAAAGTTTTTCATTAGCTGAAAATTTATCTTTTCATTTTCTTTAATTTACACGTTAAAGACTGTATAGAGGACATAAGAGTAGTTATAGATTAGTGTTGGTGGATACTGCATTTAAAATAATGTAAATAGAAAACAGATTAGATGTTGTTATTTTATATTCATATCAGTTTATCAAATTATTCTATACATGCAATATTTATTATATAATATTTAAATATTATATTTAAATATTATAAATAAAAAATTATATTATATATGAAAAGCAAAATGTTTGGTAGAAAAAGTAGGTCTTCATTAATTAGGAAAATATATTAAGGGCCCCACCTCTTATTATAGCCCCCCCCTTAAAAACCTCGCTTGTAAATTAGCGCCCCTGGGCTCTTAATAGAGGCAATACGGTATAGCAACGCAGGCGTGCTCACGCAGGTTCCTCAAAGCAGATAATCTTGAACTTGCTTTCATTGTTATATATTTTGCACGTGTAAATTCAAGCACATAGTTCCAACAAATATGGTACCAAAAAAAGTTAACATTGGATTTTGCTATCTTTGGTACACTGTATTTCAAGTTAAGATGCCTATTGTGTACTGGAAATAGGCATTTGCTTATATTTGTCTTATTTTTTATCATCCGATTTTGTTGAACCCCTTTCGCAAAACCCATTTTGCATGAAACTTGCAGAATCATTGACTTGACAGTCAAATTTATCCAAAACAGTAAAAGATGCACATTTCACATGCGGCTTTGCATTCCAACAAGAGTTCACTTAGTAAAGTCGAAGCTGCTATCACATGAGGAAATTTGATTAATACGGCGTCATTAGTCTACCTAATGTGCTTACTCTATGGCCTCGATGTTGGCTCACAATGACATTCGTATAAATTTCAATGTGTTCAAACCCAATGTGTCAGTGATGTATACGCTCTTTCATTGTACGAATGCAATCAAATGCATGCAGATATAGACTTATCTGTCAGATATTTATATATTAAGCTGATATGATGCATCAACATTGCATCGCAAAATGTTGAAAAAACTGAGACTCGTCATCAGAGCAATTCAAAGCGACTAGCCTGCGATCAAAAAGTCAAATATTTTATCCACACGAACAACAATACGTTGTATTGCGCTTCTCTTTATTATGCAACGTACGCTCACGTGTTCATAATTCACGCTCTCATTCCCGGTGATTGCCAATGAGAGATGGCGTCATCGGTTGCAGTTACATAGCACAATATGCACGTACTTGCCGTCTGCCATTATAGAGCTGACATGCCAACTTTATAGTGCAACCATTAAGTGAGAGCAGAACATCAATGTTCATTGTGTTGTGAGTGCTATGCTACTTCAAAGGTGTTGCCTGACGTGAATAATTCGTCATTATAAGTAATCTGAGGGAAGCATTCTTAATTGCCAGCAACATTTTTGAGCATTACAACTCCTCGCTACTTGCTAAAATGGACACATGTACATACGATGTTATCGTCGTGGGAGCCGGGATCATGGGTCTCTCTACTGCATGGCATCTTGTTCACAAGGAAAATAGGAGAGTACTGCTACTTGATCAATTTTCCTTCCCAACCACACGAAACTGTTCCAATGGTCAGTCTCGAATTTATCGTCGAAGTTACGCTGATTCACAATATTCTGATATGATGGATAGGGCGATACCATTATGGCGCGAGCTAGAGGAGATGTCAAATAAGCCACTTCTCTTCGAGTGCGGTCTTCTCTTTGGTGGTGACATTGAAACTGTCGTCTCAGTGGAAAATGCATTAGCCAAGAACAAATCTCCACATCAATGCTATGAGTATCGGGATCTTGTCAAAAAGTGGCCAAAAATTAAAGGTTTCAAAGACAGCGCGAAATTTGTTTACGAGCCTTCGGGCGGTTTTATAGCCGCAGCAGAAGCAATGCAAGCTTATCATCAGTGTCTTCTAACAGCCAGAGACTACTTTACATTCCTTCCTAAGACCACAGTATTATCAATTCATCCTTCAGCCGTCTGTGATGAGGTAAGAGTCCATACCGAAGAAAAGGACTTTATTGGAAAGTCATTAGTGCTAACGCCTGGTCCTTGGGCTTCAAAGCTGCTACAACAAATCGGATGCCCCCTGCCTCTCAAGCCACAAAAGGTTGCTGTAGCATACTTCAATGTACTTGATGAGAATGATCATTCCTTTCGGTATCAAAATTTCCCAGTCATGATTTTGGATTATGAGGATTCCGATATTTACTTTCTTCCTGAGGCTGAATATCGTGGAATGATAAAAGTTGGGAATCATCTTGGGATTCCTAAGGATCCAGATCGTCGAGATTCAAAGTTGTCAGAACTACAAGCCATCGTTGAACCTATGGCTGACAAAATAAAGCGGCATTTCCCCAACATTGAACCTTCACCGGCTATCATCGAGAATTGTAGTTACTGTTGCACTCCAGATCATCACTATGTCATTGATCAACATCCACAGTATCGAAATATTGTCATTGGAACGGGATTTAGTGGCCATGGATTTAAAATGGCACCCTTTGTAGGTCAACTTTTAGGAAATCTGAGTTTAGGAAACAAGCCAGGTATTGATATCTCGAAATTCCGCATCTCCCGATTCAAGCCAATGTCAAAATTGTGATCTATTCTAACTCAACAGTGTTTTGTTCTTGAAGCCAGCCAGTACCTTTAATATATTCAATTCGATGCAATGTGCATCAGATCGCCCACATAGAAATATAGATCTCTGACCCTTACGAATTTACAATCATGACCGTTTAATTATTTCGCTATGTTTTAATTAAGGAGTCAAGACTCTTATGATACTTGAATCTTTATGAACTCATCTCGTACTCGATTAGAATCGGAAGAATTAGAGTCCGACTTTCCTTGATATCACCTACTCGTCCATTTTTGTGCTTATCGACTGCTAAAAATTGAAAAATACATCAATTTTTTAAATTAGCAAATTTTTGCGCCCTTGCTACTGCTTTGTTGGTCAGGCATACCGCACAGAGTTGGAACCCTGCACATCTCAAATGTAGAGCACCATGATCAAATGATATGTTTTACAAGCCATAGGTTAATCCTCATTTTTCAAGTCGCTTCGCTGTCATGCTGCTTTCAATCAATTCCTGTTACATTAATTTGGACTTCTCCTTTGGCCTACGAAGGTTTATATATTTCCTCGCTTTTAAAGATAACCAAAAAATGAGACTAGCTTGGAAAAATAAAACCGAGAATAGAGCGAGAAACGAGAAAAGAAAAATCCATCAGTTCAGTAAGGGCTTGTTTCTACAATATTTTGCTCTTATTTATACTTCTGAGAAACACAAAGACCGCAGTCAAAGTTTCTATCCGGAATCGACCACTCACTTCTCTAGGTTATGGTCCCAAAGAAGGGATAGGTGAATGGTGTTCCCACCAGCAATGAAGGATGTTCGTAAATTTGACAGAAACAGCCAGAGATTTTGTATCGGTACAGCTTATGTAATTGATGCATCGCAATTTCCTCGAAGCTTGAGATCTCGACTATTCGAGTTCAGACTTTTACTACACTTTCTAGCAAAATCAGTATGGGTTTTCTCGATCAAATATGACACTTGTCATAATCAAAGGCAAATATAGCACGTTAACATCAGACAGTCATCAAATATAACTTGTCAAATCAAATGTAACTAAAGGTTGATATCGAATCCAACGTGTCAAATCAAATGTCATAATGATTGAGAAGTCAAATGAAAATTTAAGAATGACGAATCAAGTATAATTAAAGAATTAAAGAAACAATGCTGCAGTATGGCTGATCAGGAGATCTCAAACCCTGCTGCTTTCAGTGTGGCTGATCAGGAATGATGACCGACACACTAATCCGGAAATTGGCACAGGTGGTTTTTAGTTCTTGAGGAGCTTGCTCGTGATGTTGATCCCTTACTTTCGTGCCCTTACTTTTGTGATATGCAGTGTTTGACATAAGAGCTTAGCAATTCAATGAACAAATTTTTCAATTTCCACACACAAAATAGTTTAAAACCTGATTTTAGCGACTGAAATAGCTATATCACTAATAAATTAATCTCGGGATCCCGTGAGTAAAATTCCGGGATTTCGGAACTTGCTAAAACCCACGTGATCCTTGGATTCCACTATGACAGGCAGTTTTCCACAATGTCACTATGTCTACCATGAATCTGCACGTCTGCATGTTTATCCAATCGGACGCAGATTGAAGTTTTTGGTTAAAATGAAATTTTCTATGTCTTCTCTTACAGAGTGAAAAGCACTAAGTACATGTATATAGTCATGATTTTTAACATGGAATGTCTTCATGTCTTTTTTCATCATGTTCATCTTCTTCTGTCTATGAAGCAAATCACATTTCGATTTGGCAAGCCTCTCAATGTCGACAAGCACAAGCATTTTTGCCAATTTGATCAGCATTTAACCGCATTCTCGCATATTAGAAACATGATAATATCACATTCACATGACAGGAAATGACATAAAGACATTCCATGTTAAAAATTATGGCTTTTGACAGTAATGGATATAAGACCGTTCTAGGACAAGCAAATAATCAAATTTCAAATAGCAAATTTCACGTAGTCGAAAATTAAGGCAGTCGAAATATATCACGTGGTCGAAAATTTAAGTTATCTCAAAATTTCACGTAGTCTAAAATTTACGTAGTCCAAAAATTTACGTAGTCTTTTCACATATACCAAAAAAATCAAAATATTTATTAAAAAATGGAAACCTCAAAAATGGAAGAAACGACGAAAATGGAAGAAACGTCGATGGGGACTACGACGACGAGGATATGTCCTTCGTTATCACAATAAAAAACAAGTGAAAGGGATAAAGAAAAGCACAAAGATAGAGTTAGGTATATGAAAGATAGGGAATCTCAATTATTATGAAGATTAGAGCATTATGATAAATTAAGAAAGAGATGGACTAAAGTTAGGAATATAACACAAGGAATTGGAATCTTTATAACAGTAAGTTTAGGGGTATTCACAATTGTTATTTCTTCATGTGTTTTAGTAATTCCAGTAGTTGCTACTGCTTTAACAGGTACGGGTGTTTTTACAACTTCATTTGTTACAATGTTAGATAAATCTTTAATTACTAAGAAACGAAAATCATGAAAAAATAAATATTCTCACGTTAAAGAAGTTTATGATAAACTGCATTATTGCTTCCAAAGAGTATGTGATGATAATGTTATCACGTTAGATGAGATTGAAAAATTTGATCAAATAGCTAATGAAGCAAATAAAATATCAATTCAATTACAGACACAAGTTAATGACAAGAATTAACAGGCTGGCAAAATTTCTAATGAAGAAAATGATAAGTTTTTTTTAGAATAACTAAAAACTTTATTAAACAAAACTTTAGACGAAAAGATGTCAGACGACAAAGCAATAAAAAAATAATTTGTTCAGTAAAATGTTTTTGTTGTATTCCAATGTTACCACAAAATTCAAATATTATATTTTAAAAATGGATAAAATTAAAGCTGATAATCAAAAAAAATTCAACAGTTAGATGAGTTAATAAAACAAAAAAATATTATGAAAGAAAATCATACTCAGCATAGAATGACAAAAGCTGGTATTTAATCTGATATGTTTGAAAAAATGCAGCAAACCGAGCAAGTAAAAACTGATTTTGAAAAAACTATTGAACCATTTAAAACTCTTGAAAAAGAACTTACTAATCAGGATAACCGAGTAAATATAACAGATCCAGTACTTAAAACATTATTAGATGATTATGGATTGTTAGAAGCAAATATAGAAAAAAATTACCAAAATCTATGTTATTTGAACATTCTACTTTCTTTTTAGATAAAAAATTATTTGCAAGATTTTATCTTGGCGGAAAAGAAATATTTCCACAACCTTTACGGGGTTTAATTTTTTCACCAGATAAATCACCTATTAGTTTAGATAGAAATTTTGTTGATCTTTTAAGAGGAGCAGATTTAAAAAAATATGCCGTAGAAGATCTTATAAAATATAAAGCTATGTTAGATAGCGTTGGTGCAGTAAAATCTCTTAGACTTTATAAACAATTAGAAAATTTATTACCAACGGCACCTAAAGTAGGAAAAGGTTTTAAACAGAAACAACTATATTTTTACCAGATGATCCACAAGAATTATTAAATAGATTCAATATTTTAATATGTGCAATAAAAGAAGGACATAATTCTAGTTTCAATGAAATTCATGCTATATTAAAAAGACTATTAGAAAAGAAGATTATAAATGAAGAGGATTATAAAAGTATAGCTGAAATATGCGGTTTTTAATTTTTATAGGAAAATATTTAATAAAAAATATATATTTAAAATATTTAATAAAAAATATTTATTTAAAATTTTTATCTAAAAAATGTGTTCAGCAGATTTAGAAAAAATTAATAATCATTTAGAAAATTTAACAGAGATTTTGGGTTCATCAAAATTTAGTACGACGTTAAAAGTTATAACAACTACTTCATCACACACTTGTAATTTAGAACCCATTCTACATTTGGAACAAAATAAAAATTATCAAATTGCATTAACTAGTTTCTCCACATTTAACACTATTCAAAACGTTATCAAAGATGTGAATGATCAATTTAGATATTCTACTGATAAAGGCAAAACGTGGAAAGTACTAACTTTAATCAATATCAAATGAAATTAAGAGACATTTAGGTATACCATTTAAAGATAAGAAACAATTACATTTCGCAGTTGAACCAGCAGTAAATAAATTTTCTCTTACTTTAGACGAAAATCATCAAGTTGATTTTAATCATGATAGATCATTATCAAAACTATTGGGATTTAATAAACAAACCTATAGTCAAGGTTATCATTTAGGTGAGAAGATTCCTAAAATAACTGAAATAAATTCAATTGTTGTGCATTGTGACATTATTGAAGGAGGATATATAAATGGTAAATTGTCAAATCTAATATTCAGTTTTCCATCTTTTACTGCACCCATTGGTTATAGATTAAATGTAATTCCACAAACATTAACATATTTTCCTATTACAAGAAAAACTATTAACAGCATTGACATTAGAATTACGGATGAGAAAGGACAATAAATAAATTTTGGAGGTGAAGAGATTATGATAGATCTTTTGGTTAGAGAAGTTTAATTTTGTTCTTCTTCTTTAAAAATAAAAATTATTTTATTAAAAATGGGTGAAGTGCCCCAATAAATAAAAAACTTAAATTCAATCATCACCGTAATCTATCCAATAAAGTTTTATCAGTGATTTGTGGAAGATCAGGATGAGGTAAAACATATCTATTAT
The DNA here is from genome assembly GCA_907163375.1 of Prostheceraeus crozeri. NCBI lineage: Eukaryota > Metazoa > Platyhelminthes > Polycladida > Euryleptidae > Prostheceraeus > Prostheceraeus crozeri. The sequence continues at coordinate 502,096 of CAJQUW010011123.1, forward strand.
TCAAAATTTTAACGACACCAAATTTTTTGGATTATAACAATTTTATAATTTATACAACAACAGCAGAACAACCTGTTTATCAATTTTTAAAATATGGATTTGAAAATAATCTTAAAAAACAGCAATTGCTTCCTTATTTGAAGAATATGAAAATTCTTAATATGAAGTAGAAATAAGTTCGTGGTGTGAAGAAGCAGCGAAAAATAAACAATTAGTAGAATCTAATAAAAATAAGCACAAAAAGGTACAATTAATAGATGATAGTGGTAATAAGCAAGATCCTTGTAAATTAGATAAAACAATGAAACATTGTGTAATTTTTGATGATTGTGTTAATGATAGAAATCAGCCAGTTCAGAGAAATTATTTCACAAGAGGTAGACATAATAACTGTAGTGTTTTTTATTTAACACAAAGTATTTATTCATTAGATGGAAGTGTTATTAGAAAGAATGCAAATATATTTATACTATTTGAAATAAATGCAAGAAACCTAAGTGATTTGCTAAGAGATTTATGTATAAGAGATAAAAATGAATTTAAGCATTCGTGTAATAATGCTTGGTCAAAAGATTATGGCTTCATTACAATTAATATTGATAAAAAAATACATGATAGAGTTATAGAAAATATTTTTGCGGAGTGATCGAATAATTATTTTTTTTCTTAATCTTTAGAAATTTAAAAATTAAGAAATTTAAAAATTACAAAATTTAAAAGGTAAAGTAGTTATTCTATCAGGTAAAATTTTTCTTTTATCATCAAATGGATCTAATGCTAATTTATGTTCCTCTTTTAAATACATTCTATGTTTCTTTGAATTAAGTCTATAATTACATGCTGTTTTTATTTCACTATTAAATAATGCATTCTTATAATCTTGAAATGTTATTTGGTTAGCCACTGATGCGTTTGAAATTCCTTTTAATGTTTTAGATGTTTTTGAATTTGTGTTAAAACAATAAATATTAAAATTTTAAAAATACAGCTTCTGTTATGTACTCTTCATTTCCTTCTAGTTCATTTTTTACTTTACATAAATCAGAAGGATGATTGATATCTTTTATTTTATTAATTTCTTCATCAAGTGAAGAATTATACGGTATTGTTAATTCTAAGAAAACGGAATCCGTATCTGTAAAGTGTAATTTATAGTTTTCGCCATAAGCAGGTGCTAAATAATCATATATAAATCTATACGTAAATAGTTTAGCTAATTCTAATATAGTGAATCCTATAAAATTAAACTTATCATGTTTTATAATGTTTCATCTTATATGCACTGCACATAGTTCATCACTAAATCTAGTAGTTCTTTTATATGTAGGTTTCCTTGTTAAATTTTGAAACCTATCTCTATCATAAACTATTTCAATATTTTGTCTATTACGCACATTTTCAAAAGTTTTACCATAAAATGCATTATTCATTAATTTGAAGAACACGTTTCCAAAATCATCTCTATTTCTTTTAGCTATTTTACGTTTTTCAATATTGAACTCTATATAATCTTTTAACCACCTAGATTTTCTATACACTAGTTTCCGGTGAATTTTAAAAAGAATCATTCCATGATCTAAATACCAATCTAGCATTCTTCCTTCAACAACATACTTTCCATTATTACTTTGTGTTAGCATAAGTTTTTTTGTTGGTCTGTATTTCTTAGGAATTAAAGATTTTTGATAATCTGAAAAATCTTCTATATTGGGAGTTTTGTTTTCGGGACCGAAAGGAAAATATTTTGTTTTATCTTTTATTTCATCAGGATATACTAAATCAACTTCATAGATATAACCATAATTATTTTCACCATCTAATGTAGGTTCGTATTCAAGAATGGTACTCTATTCCATTTCACCTGTTGGTAATTCTTGTATCATGCAAGAAGAATATAAGCTATTAAAATCATAATATAACAAATAGTTTTCTCGCATGAATTCATCAACTGCTGCTTGACTCTCTTCATTTGATATAAGTCCTTCTATATTTTGATTAAACAATTTTATAAATTGATCTTTTTCTTCTGGATTTAAATTTTTTAAATAATCATGATCATCAGGATTTACTTTCTTATTATAACATTTAACATATCTACTACCTAGAACAGATGAAACACCACCTCTAATTCCAGATTCCAAAAATAATAATTTATCATAAGAACTTTCTTTATAATATTTAAGTTTAACATTTGTATGTTTTAATCCTGCCAACCATGTTAGACCTGGTGTGCTATATGTATAACATGGATCTATTCCATAATATTCTATACACATATCACGAAAGTTTTCAAAAAGATCAGCAAGGATTAACACATCTATCTGAAGATATTTCATTGTATAATCATACATTGTTCTACAATTTAACTCTTTCCAATTTTTTTCAGCTTCTGAATAATCTTCTTCAGACAGTTGTGATTGTTTTAATGTTGATTTAAATTTGTCACGTGAAGAAAGTTGATGTTCTTGCATTATTTCATTTTTTCTATCTATATCTCCAGTTAAATATTCGTAGGGAAAAATACCTTTTAAAGGTTTTAAATTATATTTATTTAATATTTTACATTGTTCAGGTTTCAAAGTTTTTCCCATGAACTCTAATGAATAAGGATTAAAAAATCTAAATGCATCTAATATTCTAATACAACGAAATTGCATTGAAAAATATTCTTCTTCTGTTTTACATAGTACGCTTGTTCTTAGTTATTGTAATTTTTAGATGAGAATAGATCTTTTATTATTAAATGGAAATCATATTTAGAACTATTGTAGAAATATAAAGGTACAAAGTTATATCTAAATTTATTAGCATTAAGATTACAAGAATTATGTGCTGCACCTCTATATAATCCATTTGGATGATCATGATCTTCTACTTTATAAGTTGTAAATTCTTTTCCACAGTAATAACAATTTTTTCGTTATCAAATTGTACTAATTGGTCATACGTTAATGAAAGCATTGGTTTATTTGTCTTAAGCAATTGTGATAAACGTCCTTGTAATTCTTCTACTTTCTTTGTAAACATTTCTGAACTATCTTCACCATAGTATTGATAATATTCTGATTTAAATAATTCAGGATAATTTGAATGAATGTACATTCCCCAACATAATGGCTTTTGTTCAAGCAAATGCTTACCAGAACTTTGTGTCATGTTAACATTATATGCTTCAAAATCACAATATATAATAAAGGGTACTTTATTTTTGTAAAACCATGTATTATATACCAAATAATCTTCTTTAGTAAAAGTATTTTTAACTACTTCATTTTGTTGACAAATCTCCAAATGTCTATTCATTTCTTCTTTAGTTCTAAAGCTCATCATACATTGGAGACAGGGAAAATTAGCATTATCTGAAGTTTTTGCAAATATAGAAATATCTTTACACAATATGTAATGACCTTGATAATACAGTATATTCGCTTGTGCTGGTTGCGTTAACTGCTGCTTTAACATTTTTAACTTTTGTTGATATTCCTGTTGTAATATTTCTAACTGTTCTTGATATTGTTCTTGATATTTTTTTTGAAATTGTTCTTCATATTGCTTTCGACATTGTTCTTCATATTCTTCATGATATTCCTTACTTAATATATGTTTACCCATATGATATTCTTGTAGATTTTTTGTTGACAATGTTCTTTATATTGTTGCAGATTTTTTGGATGGCATTCTAGTTCATTAAATTGAGAATTACATTGTTGGTAGACTATGTATGATAATTTTAAATATTCTTCATCTTCAAGATTCAATTATTTTTCAATATATTTGTGAAATAATATAGTTTCTTCTTGTTGATATTCTTGTTGATATTGATTATGTCACATTTGTAACTCTTGTTGATATTGTTTTTTATATAGTTGCGGCAACATCTCTAACTTATGTATATACGTATTCTGACAATAGAGACGAACGCTCGGTTTCGTACTCATAGGGAAATCCGCATCCTTTATAATTATTATGATTAATCATTATTGGTGATAATGTTTTTATAATTTCATATTTTTCAGTACATATTACATTTCCTTTGTAAATAATATTATGATGCATGTAATTTCCTCTTTCATTGTATACTATTTCTAATTGGCATAAATTTTTGTTATTCAAATAAAATTCTTTTAAGTTGTTATAAACAATGTTATTAACTTCAATATCTCCGGGATATAAGAGAGTAACATCACCAATAGAAACATACTTCACATTTAATTCAAAAACATTTACTTCTCTTAAATTTTTATTCTTTTCATGAAACTTCATTAATTGATTATGATTATATAATTATACGGACCTTCATCTAAGTCATCAGAGAGATCAAGTTCATTTATATATTCTTCTTTATTATAATGACTTAGTCTTTCTTTGTGATATTTTGCAGGAATTTAATGTGCTATAACACTCCACAGAAAACAATATTCATCTTCATTCTGTATGTTGATTATTTGTGGAGAACTGAAAGGAAGGGTTATACTACCACCAGTATTATTTTTATATTTGTCGATTACTATTTTCTTAGATAGTATTGCAATAAATCTCCAACCAGATTCACGCAACTGAGCTTCAGTTATAGCATCTTTAAATTTATTCATCATTGTTTCAAATATGGGTTGTATATCATTTACATTATGAATTTCTTGTGTCTGTGTAAAATGTCCTTGTATTATTTCTTCAGTCATTCCATCGGATCCAGTTTTTGTATTAAGTACTTCTACATTCATATAACATTTAAAAGATTTCTTAAATATATTATAGAAGTTTGTTGATACATCATAAAAAGTTTCATCGGTTTCATTATGTTCAACAGACTCATCAAATAAATATTTCATATCTGTTACAGCTTCGTCGGTTTTGTCAGTTTCATTGAATAAATATCTTATATCTGTTTCCGACGAAGTACTAGAACCTTCGGGCGAAGTACTAGAACCTTCGATTTCCCCAAAAAATCTTCACTATTAAAAACTTTTTTATATTCCGAATGTGAATAATCATCAAATATTTTTTTAACTTTTATATCAGTAGGTAATGTTTCTAGATAGTTTTTGTAATTATTTAATTTTAATATATTTCCTTCATCAGATCGATCTACATTTTGTAAATGCATTTTACTTTTTAAATGAGATTGATAACTTCTTTTTGTTTGTAACTGTCTTTTACATAAGACACAATAAAACTTGGTATTTTCCATTATTTGTTTTTTAAAGAAAAAATTTGTGTTTTAATTTTAGATATAAGACATTCTAATATCAAAGTCTTGAGAGTTATTATATATTTCACGTTCAGTATCTATTAATATATTCAAATCTTTATCATATAGTTGCATTTGCTCAATTATAGATTAGGACAAAGTGTTACATGTCGCGGAAATTTTTTCTTCAATATAATTTTTTGACAACCTCTACACTTTACTTTTTCTTTGAAACAATCCTTACACTGATATTTGCTATCATAAAACTCTGTCTTAGGTTTAATAACTTGACAATTTGTACATTGTCTTGTAGAATTTATACAAGAATTATAATGACAAGTAATTCCTTAACTTGTAAAATATTTATTACAATTGCGACATAGCTGATCTTTCATTTTATATTTTATTTTATCTTTTTTAGCCTCCTCTGGTTGCTCACATAATTTTAAATGACGTGCAAAATTTTTAGACGTTATACTTTTATTACAACCAGAACATATTTTTTTCGTATTACATTGCACAGATTGCACATATTTTGAATAGGTTGCATATTTTGACCTTGTTGAGGTATAAGCAAATTTATTAATTGCTGTGATTGACGAATGTATTGCTTATATGTCATAGGCAGTAATTGTTGCATACTTGACATAGGTTGCATTTTTTGTTGAGATTGTTCTATAAGTTGACCACATGGTGTATATTTGATATGTGAACATAAGAACGCTTGACTTGTAAAACGCATATTACAAACTTGACAAATTTGAGTCATTTTTATTTTTTTATTTTTATGTGAGAAAAATTAACTTTTATTTTTATTTCCATGACATACGTGTATATATCTTTTATTGTTTAAAAAATGATGTTACCAAATGTTGGTGGAGGTGCATATATCCCGAATAATCGTGAATCAGAAATAGAAATAGAAAATTATATCATGAAAACTGGAGACGCTTTATCTGGCCAATTGCATCTTTCTATTCTTCCACAAAAAAATACAGAGTTAACGAATAAACAATATGTTGATACACAAATCAATGACTTAAATGAAAAATATATAAATGATGTTCTGGTTCCACTGATGAATGAATTAAAGTTGCTTAAACTTAATGACAAATCATTAAACGAAAAATTGTTAAAACTTGATAAAAAGGATAGAGAGCTAGAAGTAAATATAGCAAAACTTTTTTAAAAAATTCAGAACAATCAAAAATTTCAATGTTACTTTCTATAAAGTTAAAATCTGCAGTCATTAAAAATAAACATCAGATACAACTATTGAAAGAACAATTAGAAGATGAAATAGAAAAACTTCCCAAAAAAATTTTTAAAAATTTAAATAAGTTACAAACTACATTCCAAAAAAGTGGTAAGTTCCAAAATTACTCAACAAATGAAAAAGATGAATAGAATAATAAATGAAATAAACTCACTAAATCAAAAAGTTGATAAAATGAAAACTCTTAAATCAATTTAGAAAAAGAATTAAAGAAAAATTTGCAAGAAAAAGCTAAAGGAAATAAAGAACAATAAGATGCTGTTAAAAATCAGTTAGATGTTCTTAAAGTGCAATTGAATGCACTTAAAACGGCGTTCAAGATGAATCAGCAGAAAATGCAAGTTAATAGAAAAGAAATTAAAATACATCACACGCTGCTTGACGCCATAGATAAAGTGCAACAGAAAATTAATAAAGTTATCACGCGGTTGTTGTCCATTCACAAACGTAAATCTTAATCACACACGTAAATCTTAACGTAAATATTTTTCCCCCAAAAGTCAAATTTAATCCTAAAAAATGCCTATAATTTATAAATACAATCTTAAACATTTTGCTTCAAATAAAAAAATTGCCCATGAACCATCTATGAAATCTGTTTACCATTATAACAATGTAGAAACTATTTAAAAAGAAGGAGCTGGTATATTTTCTGGCATCAGTGATAATATAGGAAGTATCGTTAGTGTTATTAAGAATAATAAAGAGATTTAATTACATCTGTCGCAAAAGGAGCAGCTGCTATAGGTAGTACATCTAGTGCAATATCAAATGCTGTTAAGTCTCAAAACGAATTAAAACAACTAGAAACTATTCGTAAACTTAAGAATGATTCTGAAGAACTAAAAAAATTTAAAAAAAACTCAGAGGAAACAAAAAACAAAATTGCTAATGTAGCAGCTGATAGTAAACATGAGGAAAAAACAATTGAAGAAATAAGAGGTAATGGTTTAGCAAAATTCTAAAATATATTCTAAAAAGGAATCCTAAGAAAATTACTTTTAGAAAAAAAAGTCAAATTATTTTTTATAAAAATGTCTTCCCTGATTGAAAATAAACTTAGATTAGATGATAGTAATGAGAAGAAGACCGCTCGAGAACACCGAAAAATTGGTATTTTTAAAAACGACAAAATTTCAGAATTTTCGTCATTTTTTCAGGTTATGAAGACCTTAATTCATAAAGTTAGGCGTTTTCAAAAATACCCAATTTTTCAAATTTTTCAAAATCTCAAATTTGAAAATTACAATTTTTCTCTTGAAAATCATGACCGTTCCAGGACACCGAAAAATCATGAAAGTTAAGAATCTTAAATTTGAGATTATGATTATTCTCTCTTCAAAATCATGACCGTTCCAGGACACCGAAAAATCATAAAAGTCAAGAATCTCAAATTTGAGATTATGATTATTTTCTCCTCAAAATCATGACCGTTCCAAGACACAACATCAAAAAAATTGGTATTTTTAAAAACGTCTAAATTCATGAATTTTATCCATTTTTCAGGTTTTTAAAATATGAGATATCTAAAATTATGTGTCTAAAAATATTTCTTTAAAAATGGTAGAAACAAAAGTGGAAGAAACCGCAAGAATATATCCTTCGTTATTACAATTAAAAATAAGTGAAATGAACATCGAAAAGATCATTATCGAAAAACACAAAGATAGAGTACGCTATATGATAAATTAAGAAGACGCAATTATTACTTAGACATTCTTCGTCATTGTACTCTCACCATTATTTAAAGTCCTAATTGTGTGAACTAGAAGATCATTGTAACTCATAAACTTAAAATTATTCAATGAACCCGTACACTGGCTGATGATTGAAGAGACAGAGATTGAAGAGAGAGAAAGATTTATTGTTCTAGCAACGGAAAACATCTAACAGCTTTCCCCTAAAATTATCGTGGAATCTCTTGTCATTTCAATTTACGCATCGGTAATTTTTTGACACTTCAATTTACGCGTCCGTAAAATTTTGACAGTTCAATTTACCCCTACGTAAATTATTTTCAGAATCAGTTTTCAAAGTCTGTTTTCAAAGTCAGTTTTAGAAATCCATTCACAAAATTCAATTAGCGTTTTCTCTTTCCACATGAATAGGTTAAAACACATAAGAGTAGCAATAAAAATACTTCCCATTGTGAATAGGTTAAGCACATAAGAGTGCGGTGACAATAAAAGCAATTCTTCTTCTAAATTTAGAACGCATAAACGACGATATGCAAGATAGTTGTTATAGCAATTTCAAACAATCCCTTTTATTAACGAATGAAGTTCATGAAGAAAATGGAAATCTTTAAAACAATGTAGATTAGAGTAATTATAATATAATCATTTCAAATCGAATAAGTAGTAGGGTAAGTCATCATTATGAGACAGTTTTAAATCAATCCCCCCTTTCTGATTTCTCTTCTTTGAGAGGGGACAATATCAGAAATTTATTCCATTTAAAATGAGCAACATAAATGAGTTCCTAAAACAATACGGTAAACAAACAACTACAAATTTCGATTTAAATAAGATCGCTAATCGATTAGGAATAAAGAATTTTCATGTCCTAATGAGAGCCGAATTACAATTGATCAAAAATAAGCCAACTGTAAATTTCGTAACAAATCTCCACACGTCAGATCAAACAGGAGTACATTGGTCAGCGGGACAAAGAAATAAAAACGGTTCTAATTATCATTTTGACTCATATGGATTGCCTCCAACAAATGAAGTCAAAGAATTACTTGGAAATGGAACATACAATACTTTTCAAATTCAAACACCAGGAACTACTTATTGTGGTGAATTATGTTTATATGTTTTGTACAAATTGCAAAAAGGAGTACCATTTCTAGATATTATGTTAAAATTGAATAAGGGAATTGAATAAGGGAATTTCATTCCCGAAACGTTAGTTCCAATGATAATGATAATTAAAAATCAATTCTTTGTAATTCGTTTTCATAAAATCTGCCAGTGATTTCATCATCACCTAAATCTCTAATTTCATAAGTAATCGGATAAGTTTGGTTTATTTTACAAACTTCAAATATCTCTTTAGTCCAATAGCCAACAAAACCTTTCTCGAATTTATTTTTATACTTGAATATTCGCACCCTATCTCCAATTTTAAATTTCGGCTTACGTTTCTGTAAATTCGGATTACTCTCATTCGAATAATTATTTTCGAATATTTTCTTTCGAATCAAATCAGGATCATCAGAAGCATTCTTTGGAGTTTCTTCAATACCTGAATGAACTTTATTATTGTACTGATCTACAATTTCTGGTAATACTTTTAACCATTTCTGATTTCCTTGTTCTGTAAATTTCTTGAATATTTTATTTTTCAAAGTTTTATTAAATCTTTCTATTACTACAGCTTTGCTTGCATTTTCTGTGGAATAAACTAAATCGAGTAGTGGCTTGACATTTCTGTTATAAAACTCAGATCCTTCATCAACGAATAGCTTCTTTGGTGCTCTATTACTTTCTTTAAAGATTTCTTCAAACGCATATTTAACTGACAGACCACTTTTATTTTTTAAAGGCTTTGCCCAAGCGTATCGTGTATATAAATCTATAACGGTCAATGCGTATTTATCATCAGAATCATTCGGCATATTGATTAGATCAGCACTCCAAATATCATCTTTATTAAATACTTATACTTTCAATAGATATTTCGGCCTTCTGTATTCCTTGTGAATTTCAGACGCGAAGCGACTTGGATCATTCGACATTTCGGAGGCGTAGGTTTCAGAGTCATGAGTTTTGTCTAAAACCTGTCCGAATAATATTTTAGCTTGTAAAGCTTTCAACAAACAAAACATTCTTTCAATTTTTTCTCTAAATGTAGGATTTTGAATACTATCTAATTCTTGAATCATTTTCTTATCAGCTTCATGTCGAGAACTTAGATCATGATTTCGATAAGCTAGATTGTGTCCATAAGCTGCTGCATCTACTCTGTTTATTGGTTCTTCACCTGGTTTTGGATTATTATTCTCATCTAGTCTAATATCTAATCGAGTTCCTGGACCAGTATATGAATGACCAGGAAGATGTTTTTTTTTGAATATTTACTCCAAATAATACCAGGAAAGTTTTCTAATGTGTTCTGCATGTCACATCCGGTGTGCAACAAAGTTGAATCACCTCCGCTTTGCTGACAATTTGAGGTTTTATGCACTTTTAAGAGATAATCCAGCAAATCTAAATTAGAATTTTTTAATTTAATTAAATATTCGGAATTTGTAGAATTTGTAGAATTTGTGGAATCCATTTTTAAAGATAAAATAAAATAAATGTTTTACCTAATCGGACCAAAGGTCCTCAGGTTACAAACCTATAGAACCTTGTTCAGAGGCTTTAGCCGATCGGACCAAAGGTCCTGAGGTTATTACCGAATCATACTAGTACTTAGATATATTCCAGAACCATCTTTAGTTTCTTTTATTTCAATTAAATCATCAACATTATCTAGAATGTTTTTAAGAACTCGTTTTCCTTCATCAACTAAATTTAATTTACTAATAAAATTATCTACTACTCCCTCACCCCTAGCAACTTTCTCTAACTCTCTATTATGACGTTTTTGTTTTTCTAATGCTGCCTTCTCTGATTTGTTTTTATTTACTACCTGGACAATACCAGCTGTCCCACCTGCAACACTTCCTGCTGCTGCTATGCCACCTATTATTAGTGGAATTAATGAGAGAATTCCACCATTCTTTTCTTCTTGTAATTTAATATTCTCTATCATTGGTTTACTTATGTAATACTTTTTTTTGCTAATCGTAATAGTTTTAGGTGTATTTTTGTCAACAATATTACGTAGTTTTAATTCAACAGTTATATTATTACTTTTCGCTTGCGAAATTTTTAATAAAAAATTTTAAGTTATGAACAAATTTCAAGCTACCAAAAAATTTTAATTAACCTATAGAACTTTGTTCAGAGGCTTTAGCCGATCGGACCAAAGGTCCTCAGGTTATTAACCAATCCTAGCCATCTTTCCATTAAGAATTTCAATAGAATATTTTACGTCTTCTAGCAATAAACCATAAGCCATCAATGAAGTTGTGGAATCTTTCTTTTCAATATTAATTGTTACATCACAACCAGTCTTGATAATATCTTCAGATTGTGCACTTAAATCGAAACAGAAAACAGGATATAAATGTCTCCAATGTCCAGGAGTTAATTGTGGTTCAACTCCAAATTCTATACAAAGATTTCTATAAGCATCATATCCTTCCATAAATTGATTATTGGTATCATCGAATCTTAATGGATCAATTGGATATCGGGTTTGATTTAATAAAACTTGTAAACTTCGAATTGTGTTAATATAGAAAAGATTATTGTTCTTATCAAAACTTGGAGAATAATTTCTTTGAAAAGTTAGTCATAAATATCTTGGAGTATTCAAAGTTCTAGTAAAATGCCAATTAAATCTTTGTTCGGAAAAAGTTACTGAACTAGCAGTACGCTTTAGAAAATTTACTGGAATTGGTTTGTTAGTATGTAATCTTTTTGCAATAGCTAATTCGACCTCTAAACTAGGAGTAATATGTTTTATCCACCATTCAAGTCTATCAATTTTTAAGTATGCTTTTTTTCCAGTCTTACCATAAAAGATTAATTCATTATTTGCTGTGCCATGAATTATTAATTTAAATTTTAATTGATATGATATTTTGTCATAATCTAAATATCCGAATAATGGAGACAATGACCAATTTACTGTCTGTTTACTTTTCTTGTTAAATTCACGTCTTTCTTTATATGCAGTATTATTTGTTTTATTTAAATGATTTGCAATATTTTCTACATCTTTCGCAATTCCTGCTGCATCTGTTCCAGCGTGAGTTAAATCATCAACAATTATACCATCATTATTATCTGGAAACCAACCTTCGATTTGATGCTTTTTCAACATTTTCACCAATTGTTACAAATCTAAGCATTGTATCAATTACACCTGGAGAATCACTTATTGTTTCTATATTTTGAGTTGCAACATCTAAACGCATTTGTGTAAATAATCTTGGAAAGAAATTATTCTCTAATGCAATATTATCGGTAGCAGGTAATGGAGTTGTAAAATCAGCATCACTATATAAAGAATATTCACAGTGTAAAAAGGAATCCGGTAAATATAAATAACTTTGTTGATTATCAACTTCAAAGATTAAATCACCTCCAGTATTTACTCTACTGGAAGATCCGGGATTCATAGCAATTCTTATATAGTCATTCTTTTTTTGATTATAACTGACGAACAGAGGATCGTCTAATCTAAATTCATTTTCGATAAGAGAAGACATTTTTAAAAAAAATAATTTGACTTTTTTGTTTTTTCTCACACATAGAAAAAATTTCTCAAACACAGAAAAAATATTTCTCACACCCAAAAAGATTTTTACTAAAATATAATTTTAGAATTTTTCTAAACCATTACCTCCTATTTCTTCAATTGAACGAACCGTAGGTTCTATGGCTACGCCTGATTTCTTCTCCTGTTTACTCTCAGACCCTGCTGCTATGTTAGCAATTTTGTTTTTTGTTTCCTCTGAAAGTTTTTTTAATTTTTTTAGTTCTTCCGAATCATTCTTAAGTTTACGAATAGTTTCTAGTTGTTTTAAATCGTTTTGAGAGTTAGCGGCATTTGATATTGCACTAGCTGTACTACCTATAGCAGCTGCTCCTTTTGCAACAGATGTAATCAAATTTTTATTATTTTTGATTAAGTTAACGATACTTCCTATGCCAGAAAAGATGCCAGCTCCTTCTTTTTAAATAGTTTCTACATTGTTATAGTGATAAACAGATTTCATAGATGGTTCATGTGCTATTTTTTTATTTGAAGCAAAATGTTTAAGATTGTGTTTATAAATTATAGGCATTCTTTAGGATTAAATTTGACTTTTGGGGGAAAAATATTTACGTTAAGATTTACGTGTGTGATTAAGATTTACGTTTGTGAATGGACAACAACCGCGTGATAACTTTATTAATTTTCTGTTGCACTTTATCTATGGCGTCAAGCAGCGTGTGATGTATTTTAATTTCTTTTCTATTAACTTGCATTTTCTGCTGATTCATCTTGAACGCCGTTTTAAGTGCATTCAATTGCACTTTAAGAACATCTAACTGATTTTTAACAGCATCTTATTGTTCTTTATTTCCTTTAGCTTTTTCTTGCAAATTTTTCTTTAATTCTTTTTCTAAATTGATTTAAGAGTTTTCATTTTATCAACTTTTTGATTTAGTGAGTTTATTTCATTTATTATTCTATTCATCTTTTTCATTTGTTGAGTAATTTTGGAACTTACCACTTTTTTGGAATGTAGTTTGTAACTTATTTAAATTTTTAAAAATTTTTTTGGGAAGTTTTTCTATTTCATCTTCTAATTGTTCTTTCAATAGTTGTATCTGATGTTTATTTTTAATGACTGCAGATTTTAACTTTATAGAAAGTAACATTGAAATTTTTGATTGTTCTGAATTTTTTAAAAAAGTTTTGCTATATTTACTTCTAGCTCTCTATCCTTTTTATCAAGTTTTAACAATTTTTCGTTTAATGATTTGTCATTAAGTTTAAGCAACTTTAATTCATTCATCAGTGGAACCAAAACATCGTTTATATATTTTTCTTTTAAGTCATTGATTTGTGTATCAACATATTGTATATTCGTTGACTCTGTATTTTGTTGTGGAAGAATAGAAAGATGCAATTGGCCAGATAAAACGTCTCCAGTTTTCATAATATAATTTTCTATTTCTATTTCTGATTCACGATTATTCGGGATATATGCACCTCCGCCAACATTTGGTAACATCATTTTTTTAAACAATAAAAAATAATTTTTTCTCACATGAAAATAAAAAAATGGAAAAAGCAAATTTAAAAGATTATATTCGCCCGTATCATCCTGTTCTTCTTATTCGATGAGATCATCGGGATTTGAAAATAAATGTTTTGAAAATAATAATAATCCATGTATAGATGTTAATCTCTTGTTTGAATTACAAGCCGAAATATTTAAAGAACAGACTAAAGGTTTACCTTCTATAAAAACCATGTATTGTATATTTCCAGGTGATCCAGTTATTAAATTTATGGATATTGTAAGTAAATATAATGATGTTGCATATGTACATGTAGAATTAAGTAATGAAAATATGGTCATTATTGGACATAATAATGATTACGGATTCATTAGAGCAGTGTTCCCAATTAGTAATACTGATTGGATGGAAACTAAAATAATCAATTACATAAATGTTACGGAATTAGTACAAAAAATTAAAATCTTTTTCGAGAGAAAAAATTATATTATTTGTTGATGAGTTTAATCAATATAATATTCATATTGAAATTAAATATGAAAAAGAAATGAAAAAAAATTAAAAGAATGAAGAATTATTATGTCAAGTATATTATAGAGATGCTGTTTATAAAAGAGAAATGGTAGAAATGCCTCAAAAATATGATAGGGACACTTATATAGGATTATATTCAAATTTAAATATAAATTTATTAAAATCTTATATAAATGTTTAGGCACAACAAGAAAAAATTTATGTGTGGACAACACCTTATACTATTAACAATGACTATAATCATAATAATTTAAAAAAATCTGATGAAAATAATTTTAAGGAACTTATAATAATAATGATGAAGATTCTGAAACATCTGGAAAAGGTGTAAATGGTAACAAAGATTATAAAAATATTAGTAATTATAAAAATGTAAGTGAAGAAAAATTTACATCTCAACATGATATTAATACTACATATAATCAAAATTCATCTAAATTTCATTTTCTTACAATTGAAAATAATAATGATGGAATAGTTGAAGATACTATTAGACAACTATGTGTCGGGTCTACAAAATTTAAATTAGGATTTACATCTAATCAATTTAAAATTTTATCATCTTTAATAAAAACTAAAAATGATTCAGATTATGATGGTGTTATTAAATTTTCCAAAAGAGATCAAAGACCAATATTTTTTTCATTTATATTATTATCTAATCACAAATGTAATTTAGAGTTTGATATTCCTATTAGAGAATGGCATCCAATTCAAAAAAGTGTAATTTATGATGTTGATGAAGAATCAATAGTTAGTGAAAATAGATTTAAATTATCTTTTGATAAGACTTTATATGATAAAGAAAATAAAATAACTAAAGAACGTGAAATATATAATAATATGTAATAACTCTGAAGACCTTGATATTAGAATGTTTATATCTAAAATTAAAACACAAATTTTACTTTCAAAAATAAAAAATGGAAAAGTTTTATTGTGTCTTATGTAAAAGAAAGTTGCAAACAAAAAGAAGTTATCAATCTTATTCACAAAGTAAATTGCATTTGCAAAATGTAGATCGAGTTGATGAAGGAAATATATTAAAATTAAATAATTATGAAAACTATCTAGAAACATTGCCTACTGATATAAAAGTTAAAAAAATATTTGATGATTATTCACATTCGGAATATAAAAAAGTTTTTAATAGTGAAGATGAACATGTACCAGATGGAAGACATTTATTTAGCGATACTGATGAATTTGACGAAATAGATGAATTTGATGAAGCTGTAACAGATACAAAATATTTATTTAATGAATCTGTTGAACATAATGAAACCGATGACACTTTTTATAATGTATTAACAAACTTTTTCAAAATATTTAAGAAATCTTTAAAATGTTATGTGAATGTAGAAGTACTTTATACAAAAACTGGATCCGATGGAATGACTGAAGAAATAATACAAGGACATTTTACACAGACACAAGAAATTCATAATGTAAATGATATACAACCCATATTTGAATCGATGATAAATAAATTAGAAAATTGTATAATTGAAGCCCAGTTACGTGAATCTGGTTGGAGATTTGTTAAAATACTATCTAAGAGAATAGTAATTGACAAATATAAAAATAACACTGGTGGTAGTTATGTTCCTTTGCCTTTCAGTTCACCACAAATAATCAACATAAAAAATGAAGATGATTATTGTTTTCTGTGGAGTATTATAGCACATTTACATCCTGAAGAATATCATAAAGAAAGACTAAGTCATTATAATAAAGAAGAATACATAAAGGAATTTGATCTCTCTGATGGCTTACATGAATTTCCATATGATTATAATAGGTTAATAAAGTTTCGTAAAAAGAATAAAAATTTAATAGAAGTAAATGTTTTTGAATTAAATGTGAATTATGCTTCTATTGGTGGTATTACTCCATTTTACTCAGATTCAAAAAAATTTTATTTGAATAATAAAAATTTATGTCACTCTGAAATAGTATATAATGATAGAGGAAATTACATGCATCATGATATTTTTTACCAAGGAAATAAAATATGTACTGAAAAATTTGAAATTGTTAAAACATTATCACCAATAATGATTAAACATAATAATTATAAAGGACGAAATTTTAATTATGATTATGATTCCAATTATTCATCTTTGTCTTTTGAATATCAACAAAAATTACAAAATTTAAATAAAATTTTACAAAAATGTAAAACAGATTATCAACAACAATTAAAAATGTTGCTACAAGAATATCACCATAAATATCAAAATAAGATAGAAACGATTCAAGAATTAAATAAAGTCAATAAAGAATTAAATGAAGACAATAAAGAATTAAATGAATCAAATAATGAAGAAAATGAAACCAATCAAAAAATAAATGAATGTTTTAAAAAATGTCAACAACAATATAAAGAACAATATAATAAAGAATATGAACAACAGTTAGAAATAGTTAAGCAGAAAAATTATGAAACTGTATATGATCTTACAAAATATATCGATCTAACACATGAAATATATCAAGATAATTTTGAAAAATTAAAACAAACAAAGCAATCAGCACAAGCGAATATATTATATTATCAGGGTCATTTTATATTGCGTAAAGATGTTTCTATATTTACAAAAACTTCAAATAATGCTAATTTTCCCTGTCTCCAATGTATGACGAGCTTTAGAACTAAAGAAGAAATGAATAGACATTTGGGGAATTGCCAACAAAATCAAGCAGTTGAAAATACTTTTCCTAAAGATGATTATTTAATATATAATAGACATTATTCGAAAAAATAAAGTACCCTTTACTATTTATTGTGATTACGAAGCATATAATGTTAACATAACACAAAATTTTGATAATGGTAAATATGAAAAAAGTGAACCTGAACAAAGTAAAGAAAAATATTTATTTGAACAAAAACCATTATGTTGGGGAATTTAATTCATTCGAATTATCCTGAATTATTTAAATCAGAATATTATCAATACTATGGTGAAGATAGTTCAGAAATGTTTACAAAGAAAGTAGAAGAATTACAAGAACGTTTTTCACAATTGCTTGAAACAAATATACCAATGCTTCCATTAACGGATGAAGAAAAAATTAATTTTGCTTATGAAACAGAATGTTATTACTGTGGAAAAGAATTTGCAAATAATTATAAAACTGGCAGAGGTACATATCTTGATAAAGTAAAAGATCATGATCATCTAAATGGATTATATAGAGGTGCAGCACATAATTCTTGTAATCTTAATGCTAATGAATTTAAATATAACTTTGTTCCTTTATATTTCTACAATGGTTCTAAACATGATTTCCATTTAGTAATGAAAGATTTATTTTCATCTGAAAAATTACAACAACAACAAATAAATGTAGTATGTAAACAAGAAGAAGAATATTTTTCAATGCAATTTCGTTGTATTAGAATATTAGATGCATTTAGATTTTTTAATCCTTATTCATTAGAGTTCATGGGAAAAACTTTGAAACCTGAACAATGTAAAATATTAAATAAATATAATTTAAAACCTTCAAAAGGCATATTTCCGTATGAATATTTAACTGGAGATTTTAATTCTGTGAATGAAATTATGGAAGAAAAACAACTTCCTCCAATAAATAAATTTAAGTCAACATTAAAACAATCACAATTATCTGAAGAAGACTATGTAGAAGCTGAAAAGAATTGGAGAGAGTTAAATTGTAGAACAATGTATGATTATACAATGAAATATCTTCAGATAGATGTATTAATCCTTACTGATCTTTTTGAAAACTTTCGTGATATGTGACATGTGTTTAGAATATTATGGAATAGATCCATGTTATTGTTATTCTACACCAGGTTTAACATGGTTAGCAGGATTAAAACATACTGGTGTTAAACTTAAACATTATAAAGAAAATACATATGATAAATTATTATTTTTTGAATCTGGTATTAGAGGTGGAGTTTCATCAGTTTTAGGTAATCGTTATGTACAGTGTTACAAAAAAAAAGTAAATCCTGATGATTATGGAATATATAAACCTTTATCTCCAGAAGAAAAAGATCAGTTTATAAAATTGTTTAATCAAAATATAGAAGGACTCATATCAAATGAAGAGAGTCAAGCAGCAGTTGATGAATTCATGTGAGAAAACTATTTGTTATATTATGATTTTAATAGCTTATATTCTTCTTGCATGATACAAGAATTACCAACAGGTGAAATGTCATGGTGCAATATTCTTGAATACGAACCTACATTAGATGGTGAAAATAATTATGGTTATATCTATGAAGTTGACTTAGTATACCCTGATTATATAAAAGGCGCAACAAAATATTATCCATTCTGTCCCGAAAACAAAACTCCCAATATAGAAGATTTTTCAGATTATCAAAAATCTTTAATTCCTAAGAAATACAGACCAACAAAAAAACTTATGCTAACACAAAGTAATAATGGAAAGTATGTTGTTGAAGGAAGAATGCTAGATTGGTATTTAGATCATGGAATGATTCTTTTTAAAATTCACCTGAAACTAGTGTATAGAAAATCTAGGTGGTTAAAAGATTATATAGAGTTCAATATTGAAAAACGTAAAATAGCTAAAAGAAATAGAGATGATTTTGGAAACGTGTTCTTCAAATTAATGAATAATGCATTTTATGGTAAGACTTTAGAAAATGTGCGTAATAGACAAAATATTGAAATAGTTTATGATAGAGATAGGTTTCAAAATTTAACAAGGAAACCTACATATAAAAGAACTACTAGATTTAGTGATGAACTATGTGCAGTGCATATAAGATGAAACATTATAAAACATGATAAGTTTAATTTTATAGGATTCACTATATTAGAATTAGCTAAACTATTTACGTATAGATTTATATATGATTATTTAGCACCTGCTTATGGCGAAAACTATAAATTACACTTTACAGATACGGATTCCGTTTTCTTAGAATTAACAATACCGTATAATTCTTCACTTGATGAAGAAATTAATAAAATAAAAGATATCAATCATCCTTCTGATTTATGTAAAGTAAAAGATGAACTAGAAGGAAATGAAGAGTACATAACAGAAGCTATATTTTTAAAATCTAGATGTTACTGTTATAACACAACTAATAATATTAAAACACATAAAACATTAAAAGGAATTTCAAAGGCATCAGTGGCTAACCAAATGACATTTCAAGATTATAAGAATGTATTATTTAACAATGAAATAAAAACAGCATGTAATTATAGACTTAATTCAAAGAAACATAAAATGTATTTAAAAGAGGAACATACATTAGCATTAGATCCATTTGATGATAAAAGAAAAATTTTACCTGATGGAATAATTACTTTACATTTTTAAAGTTTATTTATTATTATTTAAATCCGTCTAGAAAAAAATAAATTATTCGATCACTCCGCGAAAATATTTTCTATCGACTTTCAGCCGGGGGCGAAACCTAGTCAGAGAACAATTGTTCGATAACTCTATCATGAATTTTTTTATCAATATTAATTGTAATGAAGCCATAATCTTTTGACCAAGCATTGTTGCACGATTGTTTAAATTCATCTTTATCTCTTATACATAAATCTCTTAGCAAATCACTTAGGTTTCTTGCATTTATTTCAAATAGTATAAATATATTTGCATTCTTTCTAATAACACTTCCATCTAATGAATACATACTTTGTGTTAAATAAAAAACACTACAGTTGTTATGTCTACCTCTTGTGAAATAATTTCTCTGAACTGGCTGATTTCTATCATTAACACAATCATCAAAAATTACACAATGTTTCATTCTTTTATCTAGTTTACAAGGATCTTGCATATTACCACTATCATCTATTAATTGTATCTTTATATACTTATTTTTATTGGATTCTACTAACTGATTATTTTTTGCTTCTGCTTCACACCACGAACTTATTTCTTCTTCATATTCAGAATTTTCATATTCTTTGAATAATGAAGCAATTGCTGTTTTTAAGATTATTTTCAAATCCATATTTTAAAAATTGATAGACGGGTTGTTCTGCTGTTGTTGTATAAATTATAAGATTTTCATAATCCAAAACAGTTGGAGTCGTTAAAATTTTAAATAATAGATACGTTTTTACACATCCTGATCTTCCACAAATCACTGATAAAACTTTATTGGATAGATTACGGTGATGATTGAATTTAAATTTTTTATTTAATGCTAGGTTTGTAGAAATTTCTTCACTCATTTTTAATAAAATAATTTTTATTTTTTAAGAAGAAGAAAATTAAACTTCTCTAACCAAAAGATCTATCATAGTCTCTTCACCTCCAAAATATATTTATTGTCCTTTCTCATCCGTAATTCTAATGTTAATGCTGTTAATAGTTTTTCTTGTAATAGGGAAATATATTAATGTTTGTGGAATTACATTTAATCTATAACCAATGGGTGCAGTAAAAGATGGAAAACTGAATATTAGATTTGACAATTTACCATTTATATATCCTCCTTCAATAATGTCACAATGTACAACAATTGAATTTATTTCAGTTATTTTAGGAATCTTCTCACCTAAATGATAACCTTGACTATAGGTTTGTTTATTAAATCCCAATAGTTTTGATAATGATCTATCATGATTAAAATCAATTTGATGATTTTCGTCTAAAGTAAGAGAAAATTTATAACTGCTGGTTCAATTGCAAAATGTAGCTGTTTCTTATCTTTAAATGGTATACCTAAATGTCTCTTAATTTCATTTGATATTGATTCAACTTCGCAAGAACCAGGAAGAAAAGTTAGTACTTTCCATGTTTTACCTTTATCAGTAGAATATCTAAATTGATCATTCACATCTTTGATAACGTTTTGAATAGTGTTAAATGTGGAGAAACTAGTTAATGCAATTTGATAATTTTTATTTTGTTCCAAATGTAGAATGGGTTCTAAATTACAAGTGTGTGATGAAGTAGTTGTTATAACTTTTAACGTCGTACTAAATTTTGATGAACCCAAAATCTCTGTTAGATTTTCTAAATGATTATTAATTTTGCCTAAATCTGCTGATGATAATTCTCTCGAAGACATTTTTTAGTTAAAATTTTGAATAAATATTTTTTTTTATAAAAATTAGAAACAACATATTTCAGCTATACTTTTATAATCCTCTTCATTTATAATCTTCTTTTCTAATAGTCTTTTTAATATAGCATGAATTTCATTGAAACTAAAATTATGTCATTATTTTATTGCAGATATTAAAATATTTAATCTATTTAGTAAATCTTGTGGATCATCTGATAAAAATGCAGTTGTTTCTGTTTAAACCTTTTCCTACTGTAGGTGCCGTTGGTAATAAATTTTCTAATCGTTTATAACGTCTAAGAGATTTTGCTGCACCAACGCTATCTAACATAGCTTTATATTTTATGAGATCTTCTACAGCATAATTTTTTAAATCTGCTCCTCTTAAAAGATCAACAAAATTTCTATCTAAACTAAAAGGAGATTTATCTGGTGAAAAATTAATCCTCGAAAAGGTTGTGGAAATATTTCTTTTTATCCGAGAAAAAATCTAGGTAGTGTTTTTCCATCTATAAATGAAATAGAATGTTCAAATTGCATAGATTTTGGTAATTTCTTATTAATGTTTGATTCTAGTAATCCATAGTCATCTAATATAGTTTTGTGTTCTGGATCTGTTATATTATTTTGTTTATCATTATTTGTAAGTTCTTTTTCAAGAGTTTTAAACGGCTTCATGGTGTTTTCAAAATCACTTTTTACTTGCTCGGTTTGCTGCATTTTTTCAAACATATCAGATTGAATACCAGCTTTTGTCATTCTATGGTGAGTATGATTTTCTTTCATAATATTTTTTTGTTTTATTAACTCATCTAACTGTTGAATTTTTTTTTGATTATCAGCTTTAATTTTATCCATTTTTAAAATATAATATTTGAATTTTGTGGTAACATTGGAATACAGCAAAAACATTTTACTGAACAAATTATTTTTTTAATGCTTTGGCGTCTGACATCTTTTCGTTTTAAGTTTTGTTTAATAAAGTTTTGCTTAAATTTTTGCTTAAAGTTTTTAGCTCTTCTAAAAAAATTTTATCATTTTCTTCATCAGAGATTTTACCATCACTAAAAGTTTTACCATCACTAGAATTTTTATCATCAAGTTTTTCGGACATTAAATGAAATGATATTTGATTTACCTCATTAGCTATTTGATCAAAGTTTTCAATCTCATCTAACGTAATAACCTTATCATCACATACTCTTTGAAAGTAGTAATGTAATTTGTCATAGACTTCTTTAATATGTAAATGCTTAGTTTTCAATGATTTTCGTTTCTTAGTTATTAAAGATTTATCTAACATTGTAATAAGTGAAGTTGTAAAAACACCCGTACCTGTCAAAGCAGTAGCAACAACAGGAATTGTAAGAACACCAGAAGATATAACAATTGTTAAAGCACCTAAACTTATTGTTCAGAATGTGCCAATTCGTTATGTTACATTCTTAACTTTAGTCCATCTCTTTCTTAATTTATCATAATGCTCTAATCTTCATAATAATTGAGATTCCGTATCTTTCATATACCCAACTCTATCTTTATGTTTTTCTTTATCCATTTCACTTGTTTTTGATTGTGAAAACGAAGGATATATTCTTGAAAACGAAGGATATATATTGAGGTTTCTTCCACTTTATTTTCTTCCATTTTTAAAGAAATATTTTTAGACATATAATTTTAGATATCTCATATTTTAAAAACCTGAAAAATGGATAAAATTCATGAATTTAGACGTTTTAAAAATACCAATTTTTTTGATGTTGTGTCCTGGAACGGTCATGATTTTGAGGAGAAAATAGTCATAATCTCAAATTTGAGATTCCTAACTTTTATGATTTTTCGGTGTCCTGGAACGGTCATGATTTTAAAGGTAAAAATTGTAAGTCTCAAATTTGAGATTTTGAAAAATTTGAAAAATTGGGTGTTTTTAAAAACGCCTAACTTTATGAATTTAGGTCTTCATAACCTGAAAAAATGACCAAAATTCTAAAATTTAAGCGTTTTTAAAAAAACCAATTTCTCTGAATTTTTCGTTGTCCTGGAACGGTCTTCTTTCCATTACTGACGATCCTCCGTTCGTCAATTACAATCAAAAAAAGAATGACTATATAAGAATTGCAATGAATCCCTGATCTTCTAGTAGAGTAAATACTGGAGGAGATTAAATCTTTGAAGTTGATGATCAACAAAGTTATTTATATTTACCGGATTCCTTTTTACACTGTGAATATTCTTTATATAGTGATGCTGATTTTACAACTCCATTACCTGCTACCGATAATATTGCATTAGAGAATAATTTCTTTCCAAGATTATTTGCAAAAAAAGCGTTTAGATGTTGCAACTCAAAATATAGAAACAATAAGTGATTCTCCAGGTGTAATTGATACAATGCTTAGATTTGTAACAATTGGTGAAAATGTTGAAAAAGCATCAAATCGAAGGTTGGTTTCCAGATAATAATGATGGTATAATTGTTGATGATTTAACTCACGCTGGAACAGATGCAGCAGGAATTGCGAAAGATGTAGAAAATATTGCAAATCATTTAAATAAAACAAATAATACTGCATATAAAGAAAGACGTGAATTTAACAAGAAAAGTAAACAGACAGTAAATTGGTCATTGTCTCCATTATTCGGATATTTAGATTATGACAAAATATCATATCAATTAAAATTTAAATTAATAATTCATCGAACAGCAAATAATGAATTAATCTTTTATGGTAAGACTGGAAAAAAAGCATATTTAAAAATTGATAGACTTGAATGGTGGATAAAACATATTACTCCTAGTTTAGAGGTCGAATTAGCTATTGCAAAAAGATTACATACTAACAAACCAATTCCAGTAAATTTTCTAAAGCGTACTGCTAGTTCAGTAACTTTTTCCGAACAAAGATTTAATTGGCATTTTACTAGAACTTTGAATACTCCAAGATATTTATGACTAACTTTTCAAAGAAATGATTCTCCAAGTTTTGATAAGAACAATAATCTTTTCTATATTAACACAATTCGAAGTTTACAAGTTTCATTAAATCAAACCCGATATCCAATTGATCCATTAAGATTCGATGATACCAATAATCAATTTATGGAAGGATATGATGCTTATAGAAATCTTTGTATAGAATTTGGAGTTGAACCACAATTAACTCCTGGACATTGGAGACATTTATATCCTGTTTTCTGTTTCGATTTAAGTGCACAATCTGAAGATATTATCAAGACTGGTTGTGATGTAACAATTAATATTGAAAAGAAAGATTCCACAACTTCATTGATGGCTTATGGTTTATTGCTAGAAGACGTAAAATATTCTATTGAAATTCTTAATGGAAAGATTGCTAGGATTGGTTAATAACCTGAGGACCTTTGGTCCGATCGGCTAAAGCCTCTGAACAAAGTTCTACAGGTTAATTAAAATTTTTTGGTAGCTTGAAATTTGTTCATAACTTAAAATTTTTTATTAAAAATTTCGCAAGCGAAAAGTAATAATATAACTGTTGAATTAAAACTACGTAATATTGTTGACAAAAATACACCTAAAACTATTACGATTAGCAAAAAAATATTACATAAGTAAACCAATGATAGAGAATATTAAATTACAAGAAGAAAGGAATGGTGGAATTCTCCCATTAATTCCTATAATAATTATATAAATGGTTCTCAAAAAAAAAATTCTCAAATAATAAATAGATGGCATAGCAGCAGTAGGAAGTTCTGCAGTTGGGACAGCTGGTATTGTCCAGGCAGTAAATAAAAATAAATCAGAGAAGGCAGCATTAGAAAAGCAAAAACGTCATAATAGAGAGTTAGAGAAAGTTGCTAGGGGTGAGGGAGTAGTAGATAATTTTATTAGTAAATTAAATTTAGTTGATGAAGGAAAACGAGTTCTCAAAAACATTCTACATAATGTTGATGATTTAATAGAAATAAAAGACACTAAAGATGGTTCTGGAATATATCTAAGTCCTAGTATGATTAGGAAAACATTTATTTCATTTTATCTTTAAAAATGAATGCCACAAATTCTTCAAGTTCTACAAATGGCATAAATTCCGAAAATTTAATTAAATTAATGATAGCTAATTTAGATTTATTGAATTCTGTATTAAACGTACATTCTGGCCATCGGTCGCACACCGCTCGGCTGCACACCGGAAGTGACATACAAAACACATTAGAAAACTTTTCTGGTTTTATTTAGAGTAAATATTAAAAAGAAAAACATCTTCCTGGTCATTCATATACCGGTCCAGGAACTCGATCAGATATAAGACTAGATGAGAATAATAATCCAAAACCAGGTGAAGAACCAATAGACAGAGTTGATGCAGCAGCTTACAGACACGATCTAGCCTATCGAAATCATGACCTAAAATCTCGTCATGAAGCTGATAGGAAAATGATAGAAGAATTGGATAATATTCAAAATCCTACATTTAGAGAAAGAATGTTCGTAAAGAAAGCATTACAAGCAAAAATACTGTTCGGTCAGGGTTTAGACAAAACTCATAACTCTGAAACCTACGCGTCCGAAATGTCGAATGACCTAGATCGGCATAGTGGAACTTATGCCTCCGAAATTTACAAGGAATATAGAAAGCCGAAATATCTATTGAAAGTAAAAGTATTTAATAAAGATGATATTTGGAGTGCTGATCTTATTCATATGCCGAATGAAAAAGATTATAAACACGCATTGACCGTTATAGATTTATATACACGATACACTTGGGTGGTCTGAAAGTTTTTTTTGCCACCTTTAAAAAACAAAAGTGGTGTGACATTTAAATTTGCGTTTGAAGAATTATTTAAAGAAAGGAATAGAAAGCCAAAGAAGCTATTCGTTGATAAAGGATCTGAGTTTTATAACAGAAATGTCAAGCCACTATCTAATTTAGTTTAGTCCACTGAAAATGCTGGAAAAGCCGTAGTAATAGAAAGATTTAATAGAATGTTAAAAAATAAAATATTCAAGAAATTTACAGAACAAGGAAATCAGAAATGGTTAAAAATATTACCAGGAATTGTTGAGGATTATAACAATAAGATTCATTCAAGTATTGAAGAAACTCCAAAGAATGCTTCTGACGATCCTGATTTAATGCGAAAGATAATATTCGAAAATAATTATTCGAATGAGAGTAATCCGAATTTACAGAAACGTAAGCCGAAATTTAAGATTGGAGATAGGGTGCGAATATTTAAGTATAAGAATAAATTTGAAAAAGGTTTTGTTGGTTATTGGACTAACGAGATATTTGAAGTTTGTAAAATAAATAAGACTTCTCCGATTACTTATGAAATTAAAGATTTAGATAATGAGGAAATCAGAGGCAGATTTTATGAAAATGAATTACAAATAACTGAGCTTTAGCTTCGCTTGAGCTTTAATTATCATTAGAACTAACGTTTTTCGGGAATGAAATTCCCTTATTCAATTCTAACATACTCGTAATATCAAGAAATGGTACTCCTTCCTGAAAATTGAATAAAACATGAAGACATAATTGTCCACAGTAAGTTGTTCCTGGTTTTTGAATTTGAAAAGTATTGTATGTACCATTTCCAAGTATTTCTTTTACATCATTTGTAGGGGGAAGTCCGTATGAATCGAACCAATAGTTCTCAGCCTCCGGGCGATCAAAATGATAATTAGAACCGTTTTTATTTCTTTGCTCCGCAGACCAATGTACTCCTTTTTGATCTGATGTGTGGAGATTTGTTACAAAATTCACTTCAGGTATATCTTTTATCAATAGTAATTCATTTCTAATCAATACGTGAAAATTCTTTATTCCCAATTGATTTGCGATCTTATTTAAATCGAAATTTGACGTGGTTTGTTTGCCGTATAATTTAAAGAACTCGGTCATGTTAATCATTTTAAATGGAATAAAATCTATTTCAGAAATTTATCAAAAGAATTGGCGTGTAGCAGCTGCTAAAATTGTGACAGCCGATAGGGGTGAGGTAAATCACAGACAATAGCGCATAATGCGGGTTGTGAAATTACATTCACACTATAAGAACAAAAGAACACATACAATCTAAACACAATAGACATATGAGAGAGAGAGGATAAATGAATGAATGAATGAACATTTCTCTTCATTCATTTTGGTTTCCATAACAATCATTCATGCGACATTATTTTTGAATGGAAAAATGCACCGACTGTCGAACCATGTCGGCACTTTTATCGACAACTATGTCGGCGCTTTTATCGACAACCATGTCGGCACTTTTATCGACAGCCATGTCGACAAACTTTCCGACACTTTTTCTGGCTCCCAGAACGGTTTTGGTGTAAATTTTCATTAGCGTTCAAGGTCATTCTATTAAAAGCATACGGGAATTATTCTCATTGAAGACAAACAATTGTTTTAAAGAATGCATGTCATTGTGAATACAATATTCCTGTGACAGACAGGATCGAGAGAGAGAGAGAAAGAAGTCACGTTGCTCCGTAAAAGTATAATTGAGTTGTCCAACCAAACAATGTCATGGCATGATATACATATCATATAATACGGATCAACAAAGACAATGAATAGACATCAGATCACTCAGTCAATTAGCCGCATCACGAGAACAACTGTCAAGTGCGATTGTCAGTTATGCCGATGAGCAAGAAGAAAAAGAGATCTCATCACGAACAATTCCAATTCCTTGTGTTACATTCTTAACTTTAGTCCATCCCTTTCATAATTTTTTATAATGTTCTAATCTTAATAATAGTTGAGATTCCTTATCTTTCATATACCTAACTCTATCTTTGTGTTTTTCTTTATCCATTTCACTTGTTTTTAATTGTGATAACGAAGGATATATTCTCGTCGTCGTCGTCCCCGTCGACGTTTCTTCCATTTTTGAGGTTTCTATTTTTTAATAAATATTTTGATATTTTTTGGTCTATGTGAAAAGACTACGTAAATTTTTGGACTACGTGACATATTTAGACTACGTGAAATTTTGAGACAACTTAAATTTTCGACCACGTGATATATTTCGACTGCCTTAATTTTCGACTACGTGAAAGTTTTGAAACCTCTTTTCAGTACATGAAAAAATCCCAACGAGCTTAAAACTATTTTTTTGATTTCATCTTAAAAATTATTTTTATTTATAAAACTCTTTTTCAGTGTATGAAATATTTCCTATACTCATTCTGGAGGTATCTTATTTTTTTTAGTTGTCCTGAATCGTCATAGATTCATTTTCTTTTGCATTTTTGGGGTACTTTATTTTTTTATTTTTTGCTTGTCCTAGAACGGTCTTATATACGTTTTTTTGTTGTCCTGAATCGGTCATATATTCATTTTTTTGCATTTTTGGGGTGCCTTATTTTTTTATTTTTTGCTTGTCCTAGAACGGTCTTATATACATTACTCTTGACGTAGTACTTTTCCCTTATTATGAGAAAACATAGAAAGCTTTATTTTAACCAAGAACATCAATCTGCGTCCCATTGGATTAACATGTGCTTTTCTTTGATCGTGTCTATCGAGAAGAGGAACCAGGTTGAACTCGGCAGACACTCAGATTCATAGTAGGCATAGGATATACGCCACTCTGTGAAAGTCTCACTTCCTGCCTCGTTCCCTACAGAAGCTCGTTCTGGCTGCCACCGGACTAAAATTCTTCAAGCCTTTGTTTGACTTCCTCCGAGCTTTGTTGATCAGGCGCGTGTTGGTAGAGCCATTCATAGCTCGCAGCGTATCTGATCCAAAGAGACACCTGGAAGTTGCTTCACTTTGACAACTCATCAATCATTCACTCTTCGAATGAAGGCGTACTCATGAGAAGGGTTCGGGAAAATATTTAGTCACAGGGATCAAAATATTTAAATATTTATTAATTTCAAAACATCAGAGAAAATCCTCAAAAAATTAAAATGTTTAGAAATCAATTTATATTGCAAATTATAGTAATGACTTAGCAGGGTTCAGAAAAATGTTAAGTTCATCCCATCAACATATTTAGCTACTCACGAACTCACTTATCCGAAAAAATCTAGACAATGAAAAAATTTAATGTAAGTATCTAATTCCACTTATTGGTAAAAATAATTGCAGACCAATATTTCGCAGAGATTTCTTGAGTTAGCCCCCGTGATTGTCAGATAAAATCGCTTGCATGTTAAAAACGTACCCTCGACGTCGACGCTCGTGATCGGCCGCATGTTGAGGTTGTGCGGGAGTGAGTTCTCGCCACCTGACAATACTAATTCAATAGAGTGTAGGACTTGAATGTCCGGGGGATTTTTTAATTAATTTTACGATATTTCTCCTCGATCGCCTCATCCTTGATCTCTGGCAATTTTTTGACGGAATTCTCTCCATCGGTGACGGCTGAGAAAATGTCAATCAGATTCAATCCTTGGGTCTCAAGTGATTTTATCAGGTCAGGCAGAAACTGCAAGTTGGCTGCTTTATAGTCCTGATCCTAAGTCCTTGTCACCGAGGATCGCCCAACATTGTCTGATCGATACTGCATCCTCATAGTCAAATGAATCAATAAAAGTTCGCCCGGAGTCCAAATTTTCGGCGACGTTCACGAACGTTCCCTATCGGGTAATGATAGGTTCAGGTGGTAGCAGAATTGTTGGATTTACCTTTTGACAAATTAATAATTTCAAATTTTTGATGTAATTGTTAAAAGACAGTGGAAAATGTACGTAGACTTTAAATATGGTGACTGCCGATGTATCCCAATTTTCAATATTTTGCTTCTAGCATGTGATGAAATCAACGGTTTTTAACGAAATGCAAGGTATTTGAGTAAGCACAAACCTTAGAAATATTTTAAAAAATGTTGGGAAAATCAAAATGCCCCAAAACTTCAAGAATATTAAAGAAATATTTTTCCGAACCCTACTTATGAGCGTCAACAGTACCAAGCGCTGTTTGTTAACGGCAGATATTCTCTGACTGATTGATATCCAATAATAGCATTACACATTTGATCTGCATGCGTGCCACCCATGAATTGACTAGTTTAACACTTAACCTAATGCACACTTACCTAATAGAAAGACAGAAAAAGAATAGAAATCAACACGTGATCAGATAGGTTATATTCTATCTACCTACGATTCGATTTGCAATCGATTCGTCCTACCGAATGTAGATGCATTTGTTCTGACATGCTACAAAGCGATTGTACACTTGAGAGGAGATTCTCTAAGTTTTTCTAACATCAAACTTGCTGTAGCTCTTGGAGATTTTCTAGCATTTTGTATCACACTCTCAGCACGCATGCTAGCTCAACTCGCCCATTGCGATAAAATTGATCTCAGACGCTCTCAGGTTAGTAGCAGACTTGGAATTGATCTTCTTGGTTGACGGTTTACTAGATTACTCTCAGATCTCAAACGTGTGATGTATCACTGACTTGTAGCATGGAGTCTTCCGATGCTATCTCAAGTATGATAGTCAGGCTTGCCTTTGGGATGAATTTCCAGCCCAGGATCCGAATAGAGATCCCAATAGCCAGCTTTAGAGCTAAAAGCGTACGCAAGTTGACCCCAAGCTGCATCGGGGCTCACCGCTTAGGCTAACCATATGTGATACTTTTTGAATTACATTCATTCATTTGTAACGTACTGACTAATGTCAACGATTATATGTACATTTTTTAGGAGAGGGCTTGTTGGGTTCTATTGGGATTTATTGAGATTGGGGAGGATTTTTGGTAGCCCAATCCCAACAGCTATTGGGATCCCAATTAGGATCCCAATCCCAACGGCAAGCCTGATGATAGTGCCTTACCAGCGTTTCTGTGCGGTAACCTCTAGTAAACGCAGTTGATCAAAGAAACGGATCGTTGTTTGAAGGTGAATAGAAGGCATGAATGACCTATGAAAAATTACACATGTGACTAATTCGAACTCAATGGTACAGTCGCAGTCGCTGACAAGTGTATTCAAGTTAAAATGAGTGCGATTTTTGTGCTGCTATTGCGGATTACATGAAACTTAACTTCCATTCTTGAGACTTTATTCTTGTCGATTTCTAGACAGTTGATGTCCGCCAAAATACCAGTATAACAAGCATGAACTTCTAGATGATAGAGATCTATCATCAAGAAGTCCATGAAACTTTTCTCTAGTCAAGTATTGTTTGCGCAATTTGTCCTGTTAACTATTTTCCAGGTCATCAACGGTCGCTTACGCACGCATCAGAACAATTACGTCAATATCCGTAATATACATCAACAAAGGCAACCATGTGACATTGTCGCTGATAAACTGAAAATTTCAATTGTTGATTCTTATGAACATTGATCATTGAAGACCTGCATAAATGTCATGAAATGAAAATTTCGCTTGCGTGAACAAAGTTCTTTATTCCTACAAATACATATTCAACAGACAGAAAGTCTCTACAATCTAAACAAATACAGATTGTTTCATAAAAAATGGATCACCCTTAAACATCGCCTTAACTTTAACTTTGTCTAACTCCGCCAAACTTGAACGAATTTCTCTGAAATTTGGAAGATATGTCATTTGTGCTTACTAATATCATTGTTGGAAATTTCAAGCATGAATATTGAGTTGTTTTCCTGTTATAGATAAAAAAGTAGTAGATAATTTGATCTTCATTTAGCAATATTACACAAAATCATACATCACTCTTATAAAATTACATTTGTTTCCTTTGTTATGTAATATGTTGTTCTACAAGCCAAAAGCTATCAAGCAAAACAAAAATGAAGAAAATCGGTCAATCAGAGCCAGCATAGCACCATCATTCATCAACAATAATGTAACTGCTACATGTGATTAACTGGACTTCATGTTCCATAGCTTCCTGACTTCGTTGCGGTGGTGTTGGCAGCACTCCTGATTGTTTTCAGCTAGAAATCTATCTCTTACCGGTTGAAAACAATACAAAGCACAAATGAACAATAACGAGATCGCATTCACAAAAAGCAAAGTGTCAGCCTTGCCGGAACTAGGCTTTTCTTTGCGAGCTACAAGCAAGCGACTAAATGTCCCTTACACAAATGTGCATCGATGGCATAATGATGATTTTCCACTCTGTCGTAAAGAGGGCTCTGGCCGTCCACGCAAAACATCCAAACGTAGAGACCGCCTAATTTTGAGATTTGTTAAAGTTGATCCAAGTCTGTCGTTAACTGAGATGGCTGCACTAGTCTCGTCTATTTCTAAGTCCACTATTCGTAGAAGACTTATTGAGTCGAATTTCAAGAGCTGTAAGAGGCCCTCTCTGATCGAATTATCAGATCAGCATACGAAAAGACGTCTCAGATGGGAAATGAGTCATTGTCACTGGCGAAATCAATGGGATCGGGTTTTCTGGTCTGATGAGGCATCAGTCCGTCTGAAGGATAGTGATGGTTGATTGAGATTATGGATAAAATCTGATCAGGAAATTCCGAGATATTTACATCGTCCCCGGGTACAAGGTGGTGCGACTCTACTGATTTGGGCTGGCATTTGGACCAATGGCCGCTCTGAACTTCACATACAGCAAGGAACCATGAATTCTGAACGCTATGTGAATGTTTTACGAATGAACATTGGCCAAATGACAGATCAACTTGGTTATTTATGGATGATAATGCTACGTGTCACAGTAGTAGTAGAGTCAACTTATGCAAGTCTCAATTAGGGCTTAGGACATTATCTTGACCAGCTCGTTCTCCTGATCTGAATCCCATAGAAAATGTATGGAGTATTCTAAAACGTAACGTTCGTCGTTCACTGCTACCTACAGATGGCGTATCACAACTCACGTCACTGTTAAAAAGAGAGTGGAGAAAGTTAGATCAGTCAAAAATCAACGATATCATCGAATCAATGCCTAGACGAATTGTTGATGTCATTGACAATAAGGGTAGGCCCACAAAATATTAGCTTCTTAAGAACCGTTACTGTATCATAGCTTATCAGATTATATAAGGACATTTAAATATATTAGGGACATGAAATAACATGAAAAATGCTTTCTGCATCATACTTATGTTTTATTTAGTCAAATTTTAGGATGATCCACTTTTTATGAAACGGACTGTAGTTGAAAGAACTTAACTCTTCAAAATTCTGATAACACAGCTGATCACAAAATCGAACATACCTAATCTTTTTTTGACGAAAATGAAAATTAAATATTTTACGATCATTGTATATACAATTGTAAATACAATAAATAACATGTATATGTACAATACATTGCACGACTCTTCAAAAAATTATTCTTTTTTGCAAGTTATATACTTCATAACCCCATCACTTCTAGTATAAATCAATTAAACGATTGGATGCCTTAGAAAATCCATGTTATTTTCTCTATCTTTTCTCGAATCTTCTGTCTTTTTTAATGTGAATATCTGTAACTTTATTTTTCGTCTAAAATTCGTATTCAAATTTTAAGACAAGATATATTCAAATCTGAAATCAAATGCTTCGATTTTATGATTTCATTTGGTTTGATTTCAAGTTTTGAATTATGAAAATTAATCTTCCAATGAAAATATTTCAGCATTTTTTGTATCTAGAATTACTTCATTGAAGACAGCATTTATTAGACATTTACAATTTGAAATACAGACTGTTTTTGTTGCAACTTTATCAGAAGCGAAAGCAAAGAAAATAGATATTTTTTGTTCCACCAGTTACCATGTTATGAACAAACATCGACCATTCTCACGCTGTTGCATACTTTCCAGAGGTGAATGAACCATTTTCTTAACCGATGTCTAACCAAGAATGAATGACATCTGTCGAGGCATAGAACTCTTGACTTAAAAGCATACATTTCACTTTGATAGTTTCGTGATCGAATGCATTCTTCGATGCTATCACTTAAACAGTAAGGACAAATATAATCACTTTGATTTTTCCTCCCAAAAGACATTTCAACAATAGCTTCCACTAATGTTTTTCTATGAGTTAGTATTATACAAACCATCTAGAACAATAACTTAAGAATATTGACCATTAGTTGTAGGACTATATGATCACCTCCAAATTCCACACTTTTTCTTCCGATTCATTGGAGATCCCGGCTTGCAGCTAAAGGCTTGCTGAAATTCTTCCATATTCGAAACTACTCCTAATACACGAAATTTTGACGGAGAATGAATACTGCTTGATTCCTTGAGAACTTCATCATCCGTTGCAGACGAACACCAGTTCTAAAAGGTGATTATCGCATGGTTGTTCATTCCCAATTTGTTCTTATTCAGCAAGCACAGTCAAACAGAACTAATCATTAAGTTGTTGGTTTATACTCGTATATAACAAACACTTAATTTTGAAAGTGGTAGTTCTAAAAATAATGTTTCTATGCACTTCACATTTTAGTAGATATATTTTCCACATATTTAACAAGTTAATAATGTTATGCATAAAAATCAAAAATCATGTTAAACGAAACATTTCACCAAGATATAGCCTGCCTAGGATTATTAGTATCCAGTGCATATTACTGCTTCTTTGATTCTCCATATTGCGTCGTTCAATAAAGCGCAGTTGTCGACGCTTTGAAGCAAGTCAAAGCATTCAGCCATTTACCTCGTGACGGAAATTTGGGGGACACCAGATGCATTCACTACATTGCAAGCGATGTGCTCTACAATTAGAGATATTTAACTCATCTTCTCCACAAGCAAGTCTTCGTCTACATTGAATAATTTTTCAGATGCAGCCTGGTCAGTGGCCATAGAAGAAAATCAATAACCTAGGAACTATCAGCTACATCAGTTAGTCTTTCATATTCTGATTCCTTTCGATGAGGTTTGCATGCCGATCATCAAGTCGATCCCTATTCAAGCCAAAGAGCAAAACGTTCGAATTGAGTCCTGATATTTGAATTGAATATGACGTCAGTGGATTCACTCTTGGGGAGTCAGCGTCTAATACTAAAATTTGCTCTTTGTCCAAAACTGAGTTGAGAGCCATGAAATCGTTTTTTATTAACACTTAGTGTAACACGTCGATGCTCCTCGGATTTGCGAATGTTGTGGAGAACTGCATTCAAGGATTTTCTCTGCGATGCATAGTGGAAGCAACTGACGCTGACGATAGATGTTGAGATTCTCGCTAGGCATCGGATTTGGAGGAGTTACTTGTTCCGCTTCAAAACCAACATCTGTCTGAGTAGCCATTTTCAGGTTTTCATCACTGTTCAAATCAAGTGCCGTGAGTGTCGCAAAATTTGTCCCTGCATTATCCAGCACTTCTGCTTTGCCGATCCTCTTGAAGACGCCATTAATAATCAAAATTAAAAGGATGCATAAAATCGCTACATTCTTTTTCCTTTCGCCTAGGATATCCCCGCTAGAAATGCCGCCCTGAAAGACACGAAAGTCACTCAATGATGACTTCTCCTCCTTCAACCAATAATTACAGGAGCGACCTGATGGTCCGGGAACTTTTCGACCTTTCATTGTTTTCAGTGCTGCTCTCACTTCGTCACATGTCACCGCTCCTCAATATGGCCCTCCTTCAATTCAATATCGTCTGCCTTGAATTTAAATTTCTCGCTGAGCAACTTGTCGAAGTATTGTTTCCAACGCTCGCAGAATTCTTTTTCATCTGTCAACACTTTACTGTCATCATTTTTTATGCATTTCACTCTACTCACATCCCTTTGTTCAGATTTCATCTGCCTTGCTATCTTAAATTTTGCTAATGCTTTATATTTTTAATTCTCCCCGGTCATTCCTCGCAACCCTTTCTTACTTGAAGGTTGCCGGGCACTTGAGGCCATTTTAATATGAACAAATACAGTTTTGCAGTTGCTTGCCCTTGCTGACACCAACCACTATTTTCGGAAGTGTACCTAGAGAACCTGCAAAGGCAGCAGGCGGTTTTATATCGTAGTTTTCCATCTCCTAAGCCGATTGCCTACTAAGGCTGCGAACTGGGCCTGGCAGGAGTTTATTTTTGGAGTTAGCCCTCTCCTAGGTTACTTTGATCCGCGGTGCCTTATTCCACATTTTTCGACACTATCCCGCGAAGAGGACTTCCTCTATGAGGACGCGCACCTTGCGCCGTGAAACCTCAGCGCGAAGAGGAAGCTAAAATCCGCAGTCATAATTGCAACTTCTGCAAGATCTAGGGATACATTGTAAATTTTAGAGTCTAAGTCAGGGAAACCATCCAACTTTTGCCATTAACAATTCTTGCTTTATTAACTATTTCGTACTAATGTCCCGCAATAGTTCTCGATGTTCTGATGTTTAAGCCATAATTCAATGTCATTATCATCACCAGAGATCGATGGATTCACAAATTTTGCTTATTTTATGATAGGCATTATAGCCCAAATCACACACTACATAGAATGACGAAATACGTTAGAGATATACATTTGACCTATGTTGTTAAGTTAGTAATTAGTTTGGAGCTTGATAAATTACATTACCTGTGCATAATTGATAAAAAATAGTTGTTCCGGAGTGTAAGGTAAATCAGGTAACTTCGATTCTTCTCCATTCACTTTCTTCCACGATTGATAAGCCTGAGATACAAGGTGCATAGTTTGCAAGCAAGATACAAATTTGAAGGATTATGTGCATATTAGTACATCATCATTCTAATCTGTAAAATTAAGCTAAAGCAATCTACTGGTACATGCAAACATTGTAATAACCAGTGGCGAATGCTCCGGGCATGCTAGGCATGCGGCGCATGCTCACAATTTGTGGCTTTAGAAGCACTTTTAACTGTGAGTTACTATTAAGGCGATTCAAGATCAGACTGTAGCAAATCAGACCTTGTCAGCTGTCTATGAAAGCATGCGGAAAGGCAATAGCTACTACACTGCTGCTGCTGCCGCTTCCACTGTAGAAATCTGTTACCGAAAATAGAATCGCATCGTTCCCTGTAATGCCTGTAACACTTGCATCGCTGCCGAAGGCATCTTCCCGGCATGCGCTCATCGAGAGAGCTGACTAGGAGCTGACATGATCTGAAGATGTATCAATGCGATCAACGCACGTTGCCTGACATCAGTAATGAATTCCCTCGCACACGTGAGCTGATGACCAATCACAAGGCGCCATGGGAATGACGACATTGTAGCTCCAATTTGATCGCATGGCCTGCTTAGAAACCGAGTGATGACATGTCTCGCGCGCACGCT
The DNA here is from genome assembly GCA_907163375.1 of Prostheceraeus crozeri. Taxonomy (NCBI): domain Eukaryota; kingdom Metazoa; phylum Platyhelminthes; order Polycladida; family Euryleptidae; genus Prostheceraeus; species Prostheceraeus crozeri. The sequence continues at coordinate 540,140 of CAJQUW010011123.1, forward strand.
TTCTCTCTTCAGAGAGTGTGAGAAATAAACATTTACTGCCATTCCTTCGTCACTTTAGTAAGTTTGTGTGAACGGTTACTTGTGTATACGCCGACTCCCAAAACTAAAATGGCTGAAGATCAAATCGCGTCCTTGATTCAGATTCCGTTTAGTAGGAGAGATATAGCCGAGAAAAATGACATCATTTCGAATGGAAGACCGAAGCCGGAACTACCAAACTTCACGCGCATTCACAGGGACAAAAATAAAGAATTTGTAAGGCATTTTCATTCTTCCCAATATGATAATACATTTTGGTTGACTGGTTCGAGTGAGCTGAACAAATTATTTTGTTGGCCATGCCTGTTGTTTTCAGGCGACCACAACACATGGTCTAAAACTGGGTTTGACAATCTCAATACGCTATCCATTTCTCTAACACGCCATGAAAAATCACTTAATCACATCAAGTGCTTTCTTCAATTAAACAGCTTCGGGAAAAACTATAGAATCGATCACCAACTTGATCAACAGAGGCGTATCAATGACATGATGCACAATGAAAAAGTTAAAAAAAATCGCGAAATATTGACTCGCCTTATTGATGTCGTCTGCTCTATCGCCAAGCGTGAGCTTCCTTTCCGAGGCCATGATGAAGCAAAAACTTCGGCCAATAAGGGTAATTATTTAGAGACTCTCGATTTAATAAGTCATTACGATGCAACATTAGCAACCCACTTGAACGAGTCAACCATTTTTAGAGGGACTTCGTCGGCTATTCAGAATGATTTGATCGAGGCGATCAGTTCGTTATTAACTGATCACATCAAACAAGATTTAAAAAACTCAGAATTTGTGTCTCTCATTCTAGATGAAACATCCGATATAGTTAATAAGTCTCAGCTCTCAACTGTTGTACGATACGTTGATGAGAATTGTGAAGTTCAAGAAAGATTTCTTCATTTCACTGATATGAGTTCTGATCGGTCATCTGATGGACTACTACAACACGTGAAGCAATTGTTGATGAACTTTCACATGGAAGGTGAACTTGTTGCCCAAACCTGTGATGGTGCTGCCGTGATGGCTGGCCACCAAAACGGATTAAATAAAAAGGTCAGAGACGTTGAGCCAAGTGCAATATTTGTTCATTGTTACAGCCATCAACTGAATTTGACACTTCAACAATCAGCCAAATTGATCCCTAAATGTACATCATTTTTCCAAACCCTGTCTTCGATGGCTTCCTTCTTTTCTCGATCGCCTTTAAGGACTGACGCTCTTCAAGATTTTGTTCAAAAAAGATTGCCTCGAGTTGCTCCAACTAGATGGAACTTCACCTCAAGACTGGTGAACACTGTTATGGAAAATTATGAAAATTTGAAGACATTTTTTCAGCATGTATTGGAAAATTCCCAAAACTGGGAAGATGATTGCATTGACAGATGTCTTGGATATATTGCTTTTCTTGATAAGTTCCAGACTCGCTTTTTGATAACCGTATTTTCTCGTATTTTTTCACTGACAGATACATTATTTGAAATTTTGCAATCAAAAGGTATGGATATCTTGTATTGTGGACAAAAGATCCAGGAATTGATAGAAAATGTCAAAAAAATTAAAGAGAGTGATTTCGAACTTATTTTTCAAGAATCCTTTGTCTTTACTGATGCGTCTTTCGAAATGCGTAGAACTGAAACACCGGATCTTTACAAACATCTTATTCAGGAAATAACGGATAATATTCTGACACAGCTGACAAGCAGGTTCAAAACGATTTCTGAATTGGAATTCTTTAATTTACTTAATTCTAGTTTCTTTTCAAAGCACAATAAACAATTTCCAGAAACGGCATTGAAATCGCTAGATAAGCATTATGGCCGATTCTTCGATGTAATTCGTCTGAAAAATGAGTTGATTGCAATTTATTGCATGTCTGACTTCAATCAAAAGTCAGTGCTTGACATTCTGAAAAGCATGCATGAGCAGAAATTGTACCTTAGTATGCCTGAACTGTTCAAATTAGCGAAATTGGTCGTCTCCATCCCGTCTTCAAGTGCAAGTGCGGAGCGATCTTTCTCGGCTTTAAAACGAATCCATACATACTGCCGGAGCACCCAGAAACAAAACAGACTTTCTTCTTTGAGTTTAATGGCTATTGAGAAAAGCTTGTTAGTTTTGCTTCAAAAGAAGCCTGCCTTTTTCGATAATGTAATTGAGAACTTTGTAAAGAAAAACAGGAGGGTTGATTTTTTATATCGTTAGAGAAGTGACAATCTTTTGAAATTGTGAATAATATTTGGAAAAAACGGTCGTGCTAGTCTTGAAATCATCTTCTGTTTTAGAATATAATCATTTTGAGTTGTGAATATGGTTTTTATTCATTTACATATCCCGTTTATGCGCATATGTAGTGTACAGTGTATAGGCTATTATATGAATTAATTGCAAAGATATTAATTTTGTTCATCAACCCGAGTTTAGTATCATCGTACTAATAAAATTGTGTAATATTGATGATGATAATATTAGCATCATAAACTATGATGAAAAAACTCAGTGTGGAGTATAGCCCATATTGGTGACTAACATGATGAAAATAATCAAGTATGGGGCATTTAAATGAAAGTATCATAGGGTCAATGGTTTATGTTATGCATGTTGGTTTATGTGCATGCATATTTAGACGGCGCATGCCTATTGTGTGAACGCAGGATTCGCCACTGGTAATAACAAAAACTAGATATTGATATCTATACTAGTAAATGCTAGAAAAGTACATACATTTTATGAATATATTATTTGAATCATATTGCAATGGATTCGGTGATCGATATGTACATGCGTATAGTTAAGTTGTTATTTATAAGCATGCTCTGGAAATACTCATAGATGCGTGTAGAACATGAAGACCAAAACCTGATATTTGCTCCATTTCATATCCTATACAGCATTGGCTTGGATGTTGGGATAATTTAGACATAAAACAGCCGTATGCCTACCGTCTTAAGAATGGGGTTGGGCAGGGTCCTGCACAGTACTAATTAGTGGAACCTGTACCACGGATATAGTACAGAACACATCTATGGATTAGGATGAGCTGAAGGTACTAACGTACATTTTAATCTATTTCCAAAAGAGAAACCTCCCAAAGCAGAGAGTAGTGCATTCGAAAGAAGCCATTTTTTCAGCTGACTCAGCTGGCGATATTGGTAGTTCACTGAGTTCGCCGTTCACTCTAACTCTACGCTTAGCCGTTCAGTTCATCGCTCAGTTCACTGAAAAAAGTCAGTCCGCCCAATTCTCTTCCGTTCATTTTCCAAGACGAAAAGTTCACTTTCCACGCGTTTATGATAATATGCTTGTCAAATTCTACACAGATAAGATGCTTGCACATATTGACCGCAATAAGTATTTACAGATTGTTTCATAAAAAATGGATCACCCTTAAACATCGCCTTAACTTCAACTTTGTCTAACTCCGCCAAACTTGGACGAATTTCTCTAAAATTTGGAAGATATGTTAGTTGTGCTTACTAATATCATTGTTGGAAATTTCAAGCATGAATATTGAGTTGTTTTCCTGTTATAGATAAAAAAGTAGTAGATAATTTGATCTTCATTTAGCAATGTTACACAAAATCATACCTCACTCTTATAAAATTACATTTGTTTCCTTTGTTATGTTATATGTTGTTCTACAAGCCAAAAGCTATCAAGCAAGACAAAAATAAAGAAAATCGGTCAATCAGAGCCAGTATAGCACCATTATTCATCAACAATAATGTAACTGCTACATGTGATTAACTGGACTTCATGTTTCATAGCTTCCTGACTTCGTTGCGGTGGTGTTGGCAGCACTCCTGATTGCTTTCAGCTAGAAATCTATCTCTTACCGGTTGAAAACAATACAAAGCACAAATGAACAATAACGAGATCGCATTCACAAAAGGCAAAGTGTCAGCCTTGCTAGAACTAGAGTTTTCTTTGCGAGCTACAAGCAAGCGACTAAATGTCCCTTACACAAATGTGCATCGATGGCATAATGATGATTTTCGACTCTGTCGTAAGGAGGGCTCTGGCCGTCCACGCAAAACATTCAAACGTAGAGACCGCCTAATTTTGAGATTTGTTAAAGTTGATCCAAGTCTCTCGTTAACTGAGATGGCTGCACTAGACTCGTCTATTTCCAAGTCCACTATTCGTAGAAGACTTATTGAGTCGAATTTCAAGAGCTGTAAGAGGCCCTCTCAGATCGAATTATCAGATCAGCATACAAAAAGACGTCTCAGATGGGCAATGAGTCATTGTCACTGGCGAAATCAATGGGATCGGGCTGTCTGGTCTGATGAGGCATCAGTCCGTCTGAAGGGTAGTGATGGTCGATTGAGATTATGGATAAAATCTGATCAGGAAATTCCGAGACATTTACATCGTCCCCGGGTACAAGGTGGTGCGACTCTACTGATTTGGGCTGGCATTTGGACCAATGGCCGCTCTGAACTTCACATACAGCAAGGAACCATGAATTCTGAACGCTATGTGAATGTTTTACGAATGAACATTGGCCAAATGACAGATCAACTTGGTGATCCATCGACTTGGTTATTTATGGATGATAATGCTACGTGTCACAGGAGTAGTAGAGTCAACTTGTGCAAGTCTCAATTAAGGCTTAGGACATTATCTTGGCCAGCTCGTTCTCCTGATCTGAATCCCATAGAAAATGTATGGAGTATTCTAAAACGTAACGTTCGTCGTTCACTGCTACCTACAGATGGCGCATCACAACTTACGTCACTGTTAAAAAGAGAGTGGAGAAAGTTAGATCAGTCAAAAATCAACGATATCATCGAATCAATGCCTAGACGAATTGGTAATGTCATTGACAATAAGAGTGGGGCCACAAAATATTAGGTTCTTAAGAACCGTTACTGTATCATAGCTTATCAGATTATATAAGGACATTTAAATATATTAGGGACATGAAATAACATGAAAAATGCTTTCTGTATCATACTTATGTTTTATTTAGTCAAATTTTAGGATGATCCACTTTTTATGAAACGGACTGTATTATCAAGCCAATATTTCCACTACTAGGAACCTGTCAGACTTCATACTGTGCTTAATTATGCTATACTGAGCTTGATCATCCTGCCACTGTCAAAACATATTGCTTTCTTACCACTCATATTTGCCTTGTAGAAATGGTACTACAAAATATGTACAGTAGACGATCTCAGAGATTGGGAATACTCCTTGGCTAGTCATCATACTTTTAGAGATTGAAAGAGGCAAGTCAATTGATAGAATTTATTTGTAATTGCTAATCAGTGCAATATATTTCTGCTACTATCATCCGTAGCTACCATCTGTTATTATCTAAAGCTATCATGCGTTAGTGAGTGAATGATTTACAGAATAAAATTTGAAATTCACATGAAGAGATACATAAAAAGAATAATACAAAATATACAAAGCGATGGCAAAAGAAGAGAAGGAGCTGTGCCTCAAGTAGTAAAAAGTTACATAGTACCAATAGCATTGATAGTAAATGAGCTGACAGGAAGAAATAGGATGTGAATTAAAAATCTGATTACGTGGAATAACAATGTCAATGAAAGAGGAAATTTCTATAACTGTCAAGTTCGTGTCTTGAGTTGATCTTTGGTTGTAACTTGCTGATGCAGTAGGCTTCTCTCAAACGAAGGTTGGTTGAATCTTTATCAAATAACAAAACCGCTGCTGTCATTTTTATCCTAGAGCTGTTACACGTTTGCAGGTGTTTGAATATGGATGAGGTGATGTTGGTGGTGTGTTCACGACAGCGGATGTGTAGATGCCTAGCGGTGCTGACAACATAAAATTGTTTGCACTTTTCACATGTGATTTGATATACCTCACACCTTTGGAAACAGATTTCATTGTTTCTCATGGGACAATTTTGGAGTGTGCAATCTTGATTTAGTCATTTTTGTTGATTTGTCATTTGGTCGTTTTTGTTTCAAAGCACTTCGTATGTTTTATTCTTCCTTGTTATTCTAACATTTATGTTTTCTCGGCGAAACACGGTCTTAATCTGTTCGTCCACTTTTTTCGGAGATGAGTGGAAATGGGAAATACATGTATTCAGCATTCTGTTCTCTTCCTGTTTCTTTTTCTTTTCATTTCTCTATTGCTTGCGATTTTGATCGATGAATCAGGATAGCCTTTGAGTTGAAGAGTTCTATTGAAATTATATTCACATTTTTATATATTGCATCATTCGAGTATCGGTCTGCTATTCTGTCTTTCTCGTTTCTTATAAAATTCAGTTTTGCTGCTTGAGGTATATGGGAACAATAATGTACAAAAAAGTTATCCATTGCTGGTTTATGATAAAATTCGAAAATGGGTTCATCTGGTACTATGTAACCCTTTACTACCTGCCGCATAGCCTTCTCTTCTTTTGCCATGTTCTGTATGTTTTGTATGTCTTTTTTATGCATCTCTTGATGTGAATGTCAAATTTTATTTTGTAAATCGTTCACACTCACTACCTACGGATGATAGCAACACATAGTAGCAGAAATATATTGCACTGATTATCAATTACAAATAAATTCTATCAATTGACTTGACTCTTTCCAATCTCTAAAAAGATCTCAGAGATGTCTAATTTTTTGTTTGTTTGCGGCTATATTCAAAATAAAGTTCCCTCTCCTTCTTACTGTATTATGCTTTGTCAAAAGGCAAGCTATTGAATTTGTGCCAAATTGTCAGCGAAAGTTATTAAATTGATCACGAATCTAGTCAGGTTTGGAAATTAAACATAAGTATCATTAGCTCTAAATTGATCAATATATGGACTGTTTATGTCCGTTGGATATTTTCCATTGTTGTCGACTTTTCACAGCTTTATGTACATTCTTTTCACAAAAAAAACAAATTGTGAACAACTGTGATATGAACATATTGATGTCGCAAGTCTCTCATCTCGATAGACCTTTTCCATACTTGAAGATGCCAAAAAGGATAATTTATGCTTGAATGAAGATAGGTGTGTATAAAGCATGGATGTCAAGATTTCAAACAATCATTTTCCCTCATTAAAATATTGCATGCTAAAAATTTGTTTTTTTTAAAAAAGTTTTTCGCATGCAAATTATTATTTAGATTTGGAATCACAGTCGTTCAAGGTATTCAAATAACCTCTTGAATGAAGAAAACGATGCTTAAGTTGATTAATTAATTGGAATTGTCTGCAATTTTGATAGTGTCTATTAACTGGAACCAAATACTTATTTTATCTGGAATCCCCGAGAAAATTAAGTGTCTTCAGTAATTCTTTCGGCTTAAAATAATTTTGTATTCTGATAATGTATGTTATCAGGGGTATAAGACCATGCATCCATGGTGAATAACAAAATCTATCATCTTTCATGCCATAAGGAATTTTATTGGTCCTCTTGTCAGAAAGTCCCACTATCTGTCAGCTGTTAAAATGAAAAACGCAAATAAATCAGGTGAGACTTTTCACCAGACTCGCTACGGCATCTTCAGGTAATTAGGAAAATAATGTCATTTTGTCAGACTTGCTATTGCCCACAATTTTCTTAGTGTCCATTGTCTGGGTCCTGATGACACATCCACATCTTCTCTGAAAACCCTCGTGTCTGAACGATGGCAGGCAATGGATAGCAATAGTCTTTCTTAGGTCAAATAGTTTCCGACCATTACTTGATGATAATGCGAATAGTTAGTCAGTAATTTTTTCACATGCATTAAGACAATGAAAAAATTAATATGTGTACATAAGATTGCATGAAATTGCTGTCTGGGATGGTACTTGTGAAAGTAAATTTGGGCGATTAAAATGCTTGATATTTATACATCATTGCATCTCGCTACATCAAATATTACGAAGGTTGCATTTCGGGCAGCATATTTGTATTTAGTCAAATTGACCAACTCTTCCAAACTTCTTGCACTTGCCATTTAACCAATTGCAAGTAGCAATTCCGTGTTCAATTTAAATGTCAACAAATTTCACATTATAGGAGCTATCGTTCAATGTGTACAGAACAGGCTAAGGATTGTGAGTAAATGGGAATCATACCTGATAAGCTTGATTCAATCCACCGTTATCAGCAATATTTTCACCCAACGACAACTTTCCATTCAACTGTAAGAATAGCAGTAAACGTATTTACATAGGCAGCAGAGTAGTGCGAACTGACAGTTAAGAGAATTCAGACAAGTTACTAGTGAAATTTCAAAAATACTTTTAAAATGCTTTCATTGTCTAAAGTGAAAGATTGTGCAGAATTTTGCATTTTCAATAATCTAACAAGCTTAAATCAAATTCAATATCAATTTTACAAGAGATAATATCATTTAAAGCAGAACACACAACATTATTGTCTTGTCGGTGAATTTGGAATACATCCCATGGATTGTCACTTCTATAAAGCAGCAATATGTTATTCGATAAGAATAATTTACGATCAATGAAGGAAGTTTAATTGAGAACGCATATCATGCAATATATTTCAATATCATATCAAATGAATTGGAAAGTAGATGTGCATGGTGCCGGCGAATGAAGCAATTGCTAATAAAACTAAACATCTCTATATTATGCGATGAACAGCCAACACCTGGCAAAAAATATACTTGAAGATTGCAAAATACCGAGTAACTTATTATTTCAGAGGACAAATGGATATCGACAGCGAAAGAGAGTCATTCAGGTCTGAAATACTTGGCTCTATTTCTGTTTGAGAATACTATGAAAGCATATTTAAATTTTGAAATGAATTCTAACGACATCAATATCTTACTGAAATTTAGGACGAAAAATCATATTGAGGTAAAATTGTGTGATCGGCAGCTATGGAAATCGACTGCGATATGAAGAACGTCTATGTGAACTACGCGATGATTCAAAAGTAGAGACTGTGCCACTTTATGATAGAGTGTTCAAGATATCAAAATTTACGTCGAGCAATAGTACCATATTTGTGTTGCTGTGACAGTGCAACTAAGTTTTATACATTAATAAATACGCTTACTCCAACTATTCTAAAATCCATCGCAAACTTTCTTAACGAATTAAGCAACCAAATTACGATTGATTTCTGAAGAAATTCGAAATTCAACGATAAAAGTTTTGGAAACAATCCTCTCCTTCCGGACTTGAAATGTTTTCATTGAGACTGACTGCACGTATGCTTTGAAATGTGTTTTTTACCAGTTGTACATGCATATGCTTTCCGATAATTTTGGAAAAAAACATTTGTTGACTTATTGACGATGGAAATACATGCATAAATAGATATATTTATATTGCACAAATACCTCTGAGGATAATTATGAGCAGACTAATGTAGGTTGGAGTTGGGTAAGCCTTCAGATGTTCATTCATTCTGATGGAGGTGCCGATGTCGCACTTGTCACAATGCGTATATTGACGATAGACAAAGAATGGAGCAATGCAAATTGACCTATTTGACAAAACTGCAAATTTTTGAAGCACAGCCTTCAAAACAAGATTTTGAGAAAATTTATGGACTCAAGTCAGAGGAATACTCCTTCACACTGTATATTTTGAATCTGCGCATCATCGAGGACTGCCTAGAATCGGCATACGAGAAGATGAACTTGATGTTTGAGGTAGCTAAAGCTTATTTCACATGAAACTTTTTGCTTTTGCTCGGGGTTGTTCATTGTACGCACTTCACCTTTGGATCGATTATTCATGCTAATGACCTGCCACAATTTTTATTTCAGGTAGTGAATATCCCTTAAACATGAATTCAGACACCACATGTGGTTCGAATACTGCGATTCGTAAAAAGTTTTCTGAAGCCATCTTGTGTTAATATGAGTATTCTGTGGTCATTCAAAATACCGCAAAACCTATAATCGATCGCAAGTCTGAAAGAAGAGGGAAAGGCTGTGAAAAACAAAGATGGTCCTAGATTGACCTGAGAGGCACTAAAATATCACATTCCTCATGCTACTCGCATCACTCCAACAATGGAACTTCGCACGGATTTTCTGAAATTTTCAACAAAGCTTCGTTATACATATAAATTTCGAAATGGAGATCGACAGTTCTACTTCGTCTCTTTGCCACAATGCGACCTGCGAACACAAAATCCATGACCATATCTTCGTTCATTTTGAGAGGCACCTGCGATGAGGCATCGCGCCGTTTATCAGAGGGTCGAGAGTTCATCAACGCCGAAATCAAATTCCGAGACAAACTCAGCAGCAATATTAATGTAAAAAAATTGCATCCTACTAATGCAGCTGGTTTCAATTAGACTTTCCAAGGAAGACAGCGACTAAAGATGCTAGAAAATTTTATAATACAGAAAATTTCTGAAAAATTCTGGAATCCAAGAAGCAGCCATGGAAAAACTGAAAGAGTGCCCGACTCCTCAACCGTCAGAAACTATTTTATGTGCGTGTGTCAATGATAGTATTGCTTTAAGATGATAGTAAAGCTTTAAGCAACGACAACTGAATTAATTTACTGATAAAGCCTAAGCACTGGTAGTATATTCGTAGGCGAAAGATCTATGATGATGTCATGAAAGATTTGCATAGAGATTTTCTCTGGATGGCATTCTGACTAGACTTCATTAAATTAAGTACGGAATACCCTCATCCACCAATAGACAGGTCAGAAATTGATGAGCGAGTATTTATACATGTGAACATCGTGTTAACGAATGAACCCGTTGTTAGAAAGTCGAATCATATTGGTAAGAACAAAAATACTTTTAATTTAGGAGTTACAGACATCCTCAAGCCGTGATGTCACTTTACAAGCACGCTCGTACATCTGCTAGGACACGAGTCGGCGACACTGAAAGTTTCCCCGTGAGCGTGGGGTGTATCAAGGATCAGTCCTTAGCCTTCTTCTGTTCGCCATTGTTATGGATCGGGTGACGAAGAGCGCTCGTGTTGGTCTCCCATGTGAGTTGCTCTATGCTGATGACCTAGTGTTTATAGATGCCTCAGTTGAAGCTGTCCTCTTGGAAAACAAGTTTGGCATCAAAAGAAATGAGATTCAAAGTTGACAAGACGAAGATCATGGCGCCATGCAAAGGACCTCTAGCAGAGACTGGAGAGTGGCCATGCGGAGTTTGTAGACAAGAAGTGGGCGCGAATTCCATCAAGTGCGGCGTGTGCGACCACTGGATCCACAAACGATGTAGTGGTGTGAAGGGATCCTTAGATGCAGCTGCGTCTCATTTCGTGTACCCAAGTTGTTCGGAACAGCCTAAGGTAGATACTCCGAGTGAGTTTGATGAGTTAAGTGTGAATAGTGACCGTTTAGCTCAGTTAAGTCATTCTATAACCTCGGTGATATGTTGAGTGCCGCAGGTGGATCCGACCTTGCAGTGACTTCGAGAGTAAGGTGTGGATGGAAGAAGTTCGATGAACTTGCACCTTACCTGACATCTAAAGCCCCCACCTTGACAATGAAAGGCCAGATTATTCTGCTTGTGTCCGTAGCGCGATGATGTACGGGAGTGAGACGTGGGCCGTGAAAAGTGATTAAATCATGAAGATTGAAAGAACAGGAAAGGTAATTGTTTTGCTAGTAATTTGCGTATTAACCTATAAGTATTTTATTTGTCTTCCTTCTCGTCTTCGTTCTTTCCTTGCCCTTTGCTCGTGTTTGTTGTTAACGTTCCCCGTTCCTGCCTCCCCGCCTTTGTTCTCGTTGCATCACACGCCTCGCTTAGTTTCACTTTCTTGCGTGGAGCTGTAAGCATGGGATTACTGTGAGTGGCCGTTGGTCCCTTGCGCGCGCGCACACGCTTAACCGCCCAACCGATGACTGAATGCTGACATCTAAAATGACGTGTCGCTCATGCTTGAGCGAAAATAGCACAAATTCCAATTGTACCAAGTATACGAGTATCAAAGTGACGCAGGTCCCCGCGAAGGCGGCAATAAATTATACTTTGGACGATACGAATACGTTTTCCACTATTCAATCTGAAGTTGATTGAACCAGTAATGGTGAGAATAATGTGCGGTGTGAGGCTGGCCGATGGACACAGCAGTGAATACCTAAGAAAGAAGATGAGCCTGGAACATATTTCCAGTGTTCTACGAAGAAGGAGGACTGTCAAGACGAATGAGTCTATGATCCTACCAAAGTGTGCATTAACATTTTCACTATCATTCTTCTGTTTGGCGTGCGCAACATAAAGATTTCTGATTTTTCTGTTTGCATTCTTGTCAAATCATATTTTGTATAGCCATCACGAAATTCCGGTGAAATTTATACTTTCCTTGAATTTATTGAACATTTGAACTTTTCACCATGAGATTCATATGTGATTCGAGTAGGTCTTAATCTCCCAACTCGCTGACCACGCTTGCTAATACGAGCAAAAGAAGCAACCTCGTCGATGTCGGTATTTGCTTCATTGAGAATTTTATCCATTGTGCTCTCCTCATGGTTTGGATTAATGAAATCACCAGAGTTTGAATCTCTTCGACACCAAACATCACGACATTGTTCCTCTTATCAATACTTTGCTGTTGGTCATTTAGAGTCTCGTGGTGGTGGTGTCGACCCACCCCTTCCCTGCTATTGAGAGGGGGTCCAAGAAGCCAACAGGTGTTGGGCGGACCAACCGCCCGGTCCCAGCGGCGGATGAGCTCCGCACACCTAACGGGCTCAACCCACAGGTACCATGTTGTGAGCAATGTCTGTATTTGAGTGCAGGAGAAGAGGTGTTTTGCGTTGCGCGGTTGAGTTTTACAAAGGGGGCGAAGAGGAGGACAGTGAACAAGGGGGGTTTATATTGTGCAAGTATTCTTTTAAGAAAGGTGATTTGTTTGTGAGGAGTTGTGCCAGTGTTCTACAGTGCGTCTGTCGAGTGTTTGTTCTGATTTGTGAACTGTGGGGATGGGGGTGCGTTTCTGACTTTATTGTTTTGTCGGTTCTTTAGGTATGTGGCGACGTGGTGGTGAGTATTTGCTTGAGTAGGTGTTTTGTTGTTGCGTTGGATGACTGTGTGGATGGGGGTGAGATGTACTTCCGTGTTGAAAATTGTGGACTTTTGTTGTCTGAGTGGAGGGTGTTGCGGATTTTGAAGAGGATGGTGTTGTGAGTCTGCTTTGCTTAGAGGCTGTTTTACATGCTGTTTTGCATGTAATGTGAGGTGCTCGGCAACAACACTGTCGACTTTGGAAAGGGGAGATTGGAATGTAGATGCTCCTTCAATCATTTCAATTCGTTCTGAATGAATTCAAAACGACGAAAATCAGCACAGTCGATAAATTGACAGACATTGCAGCTGCATGTCAAATTGCCACTAGCAATTACACACTTGGCAACGGAAGCCGGAATGTTGGAGTAATCCTTCCTTGTATGATACATTTACTTGCAATATTTGCACTGCAAGAAGTTACTACCAATTGATTGTTCAGAACTTGCACACAGTAAGATAGATTTATTGTGTCCTTTCAACGAGCTAGCCATTGCATCCAACAAACGCTGAAATGATTAATAATCACAAAAGTTTCAGACAATCACAAAATTCGAAAATAGCGATATAACGACCGAAAGGTGACAGAAGCCACAAGCACAGCGATGATACTGAAGACCAGAGGATCAATGTGGTACCGAAAACTCGAAAATCCAGAGGAAGGAACCATCTTTATGCCATAAATACGAAATACAGTGCGAGAAGACTCGATGGCACAACCGTTCACTATCACGTCAGCTGTTGGTGATGTTTTTCTAAATATCATGTACCAGTGGTATAATACCACCCAAATATTATGTGAAAAGGAACAAATAAAAAAATAAATGAACCTTGTTTATACTGGGAAACACCTTAGGCTCACGTTCTTCCATGTGACCGAGTTGTCATTTATCCACTCTCATTCTTTTCGTGCTGAGTGTTAAGCAGGAATGCAGAGTATGCCTGTTTTAAAAGTCTTAGATTTGACAAAACATCATTGTCGAAAGAAACGAAATCTTTCATAGACCAAATGCTTTCAGAAAACATGACAATTAACTGAAGTTGATCACAGAGTATGGCAAGTGAGCTTTCGTTCGATTTCTTGCCGTAAACAAACAGTTTTGTACCTATGTATGGAACTCTTGCAACATTTGTAACCTGCTAATCAATATTCCTTGCTTTCTTCACAGTAAAATTTTGGATTGTTCATTCTGTCATTTGACAGGATTAGTACCACATGAGTAAGATTATTCTCATGTGCCTAATGTGCTTCCAAGTATAAACAAGGTCTATTTATTCATATTCATTTTTGTTAGATGGAAGCACACCTGTGATATTACTGATATTTTTTCACAATATACAACGGCGTGAATCATGCGTGCCGTAATCTATAGGCAGCATGGGTTTTCCAAAAACAACACGGTAAATATGTGAAAAAATGACCGGAAACGTTTCATTACCAACGGCAAAATTGAAATTGGAGCCCTGCAGAACACCTTGAGCACATGCGAGTAATAGCAGAAACTGGCATTGAAGTTGACGAAATCATGCAGATAGCTTTCAGTAGACATGAAGAACTATAATGCAGTGTGTAAGGATACAAGGTTCACTGACGGACCTTTTTTCAATAAAGCTTCCATAACATATCTTCATAGACTTTTTCACACATATTTTTGATCTGACATAAGATCATTTTTTTAAAATCGTGGCTTCATGCACTTTACATGCATTACATGCTTGTATTTACATGCTTACATGCATGTAAATTCATTTCTCAATTCTTGAAGTTTCAAACAGCTGTGGCAATGTACAAGGGATAGAATTATAATTTCCTTCTGCAACAAGAATTACAATTAGTATTACTGCTACTAGCACTTCAGATTTGAAAATAGTATCTAAAAAATGTCTTCTGTAATTTTCAGCTACTACGAAGTACTTGAGCATGAAAGAATTTATACGAGCTCTTGAATTCGAGACTTCATATAGGAATAGAAATTGCGTTCAAAAGATGACTTCATTGTGCATGGTATGAGCTCAGCTCAGATCATATACACGTATAACATATAGGCATGAAGCTCATGAAATAAATTTTCACAGAATTTACAGACAAGAAATGCACAGAGAAATTGAGAGCCTTAAAATCAGCGTTAACAATATGAATATAGTCTTATGACACCGGTACCTCAGCTGGTTTGTCTTTAAGTGTAAGATGTAATCCAATAGCTGACGGCTGCAATATATGCCGATGCCAAACCCGTGCGCAGTCCAACGTAATGGTGCGAATACAGGCCTATGTCATCCTTAATCATGTAAGTGTTGTAAATTTGAAATCATGTGCCCATGCTTTCTGTTTGTTAATGGATGAGAAGAGATTCTGGCACTTACGCCAGTGCTACACTTTACGTTTGAAAGCAGTTTTGTCTTCAAATAAGAGCTTAAATTTGTGGGTTTCATTCCCGCAATGAGGCAAATCAGATATCAATTTTCCTGTTATCCTAATTCCAAATGAAACGTCAAGGTGAATGTTCGAGGTTCCTACTGTCTCGAAAACTGTGCTTCTTATTCGATATAAACTCGGGAACATGTATCCAAAATAACAAATATTTTATTCAAAGGTTGGCCCATCGTTCATGACGTGAACAGTCATGGCTATTGTATTTATCTGGTGTAAAACTGTATGCAACTATGTGCTTCGTATTTTCCTCTTAAAGTAATATCAAGTCGTTATTTGAGCAAATGATTTTTTTGAATGGAGAATTTAAGTTAATCGCATCCGATGATATTTTTTAGAAATCATTTCTGACGCCGCTCCGCTTGCTAAGAGTGCCTTAAAAATAGTGAACTCACGATAGCGGGGACACAGCTCTAATACATTCTGAGTTCACGCATGCATACTTAAAAAATGACATGAAAATGATGCATGTAAGAAGCGTGCAGTTTTATTCAGTGCAAGAAGATTTTAGTTGATATATGGAGCTACAAGCCACGACTGTACAATAAAATTACCAGTCTTCGTGTACCTACAATGTAAATTATTTATCGGTTGGGTTCTTGTCTTAGAACATGTTTTGCTGATTTATCAGTCCAACAATTCTATCATCTGCATCCATCAATTTCAATTCCATTGAATAAAATCTTGATCAAATAATTGGACAAATCGTAAATTGCCATGAAACATATTTTCATGGAAAATTTATTTTGCATGTTCAGAATCAATGAAAACAGAATTTCTTATATATGCGATTGTCAATAAATGTGAGATCGATTATTTTATACCTTGCTTCAGCTACATGCCTATCCAGGGTGACCACTTCAGGAGGACCGAAAATCGGACCATAAGTCTGTCCCACGATGACCTCACATAAATTTTAGATTTTGATGATTTGACCATAGTAGTACTTATCCAAATGAAATGTATACACAGAAAAACATAGAATATCATGGAAAATTTCATATGTATTCCATCATCTCATATAAAACAAATAAATGTAGGCAGTAATTCAGTTAAATGCTGCAAAACAAAATGCAAATACGACTCCCAGTCATGTCGAGAAAGTTTTAACAATGAGCTTAATGAATCGGCAAATATCAAATTACAGAATTACAGAATTATCTACATGTAGCACATTTGCAAAATAATTTAAAGAGACCATTGAATTTGAAATACCAAAACCGTAATGAATACTAGAACAGTTACTACATGTACGTCTGCTTCTTTATGGAAAGCGGAAAAATATGAAAAACAGATTGCATAGTTGATTGACTTATACAAAATAATTATCATATCAAAATAAATGGGTAATTTCAACATTGACTCTCTTTTTTCTGATCAAATACTCAATTCTAAAAGAATGGTCTCTGTCCCTTATTTCGCAAATTAACTACGATTGTTGAGAAGTTTATATCATTCACTTTGTAAATCAAAGCTATTACATAAGCTATTACAACACGTCATGCTAATAGACTCAAAAACTGCTCAAAAACACGTCATGCTGATAGACTCAAAAACTGCTCAAAAATATTGGTCGCTAATAAACACACGAAAAAACAAGTAAGATGTTGAACTTTAACAATAAAGACCACGTAGTCGTATGAAGTAACCAAGAAAGTATTGTAGGATCTGTGGCAGATCGATATTACTCTAGATTAAATTGAGCCTCTACGAACAATTGAATGAAAATTTTTATTTTTCAAAATATTTCTGTTAATTACAGAATAAATTAATTCAATAAGCTGCTCAATTTTTATTTTAGGGTAAGTAGTAAGAAAAGACCATGAATTACATAATTGGCAATTTCGGACCATTTCGGACCTTCCCCCCATATTCTGACCAAATCAGACCAATTCGGACTGGTCCGAAAATTCGGACCAAGTGGTCACCCTGCTATCTATATAAATAACTGACAACCCAGGTATATTATTTTCAAAACTCCGACAATACCAGACAGGAATGACACTAATATTATATATCAATCTTCAAGAAAAAAAATCATAGATTGTTTTAGTCTCAGTTTTAACGATAAAAACATACATGATTATTAAAGATTTGTTTAAAAAATTTAGCCATGATATTAACTTTACAGTGTGTATTCAAAAACAGCGACTGTAAAATTCCTGAAAACTGATGGATTAAATTTTCGAAATGGATTATTTGTCCACGCTTCGTAATGTAACTTTTGAAAGTAGTATAATACCTTTTTGAAATATTTTAGAATAAGCACTTGCTTCTTCAGATTTTAATTATCTGACATATGAGATTTCTCACTTATTGATATTATACGCACCGAAATAATGATATAATCAAATTATATTTTTGATTTGTAATTTTTGGGAAATACCAAACAATTGGGACGATATGTCAAGCCATTGAAGCGAAATAAAGCAGCTCTGGATTTAGATGGAGCACCCACGATTGCTCGAGATTTAGATAAGCCAATAGCACTACGATATCATATAGGGAATTTTACGTCCTAGCCATCGATATGTAGTGTAGATAATGTATGCACAGTAGGTCTAAGTCAAATTGACTATCTTTTTAATATTTTGATGTTTTATAAAGTTTGCCAGGCAACAAAATTTGTCCATGTGACAAAAATTCGTTGTGCTGTTGTCTAGGCAAGCATAAAGTTGACGATTTCCACAGCCATCTGAATTATCTAACCAGTTACTGCATCAATCCTGACAAGATTCATAGCATTTTTGAATTTCAAAGTCGGAAAATAATTCTTTTCCTCTGTGGACTTGAACCACTGCCCTTTGACATTTTAGGCCACCGCTCTACCTGGTGAGCTATCGCCGCAACAAACACTTGGCACAGGTGCTCAACGCAACGATTCCTAGATAATAATTATGGTAGTTGTAATCTTGCAGTCCTTGTACTCAACGCAACATTCTGCGTGATCCAATCCGATGGCTTCATCTCCCAAGACAGCATAGCATTAACCATCAATTCGAACTACTAATACGACAATATCAGTAGTCTATAGTCAGCATTATATTTTGAAGTTGGGACTTAATCTTTGAAGATACCTGCAATGGTAATTTTATAGACGGAAAGATCGTCTTGGTGGATTTGAACCACCGACTCTGGCATTCTAGGCCAACAATCCAACTGAGCGATCGACGAGCAGCATTCAGAAGTACTACTGTACTTTTCAGATGACGTCCTTTGGATGCAAAAAAATGAGATCCCTACCTTTTAACCTAAATTTTCGCGCTCAAGGCCACTTCGGCTATTTATTTGGATTTTATTGCATCTGCTTTGTCGTCAGACGGACGCGGATAATTCCTACAGACATTGTCGTTATCATTTCATTATCCGACCAGGCAATCGTTTTTTTAAATACGCCAATTTCCTACTTGACCATGCTCTGCAACAACAATTAAATCAAAAAGTCTCACTCAAGTTTAGGCATTAAGCATGGTTGGCTTGTATCTTTCCAAGCCATGTTTGTTAAATGGGATGTTGTATATTGTCGCATCAAGAACAGAAAGCAAAGACTTGGTGTTCATCAACGCAGAAGATGGAAAGCATGAAACATGGTGTATGAAGAACTATCCTCTTTATTTTTTATCAAAAATGTTCGAAATTTCTGGCTTTGATTTACATTTTCGCATGAAGTGTATTTTATCAATTAACCAACATTGAGATAACAATTCTTCCTACAGGCGGGGGCTTCAGCTAGTCAAAGATATTCGACGACAATGACGATCAGAGCATCAAACGCGTGGGTAGGTCATATCAATTTTGTTTTTGCTGTTTTTGTTACTGTATCCGCTACTACGAATAGGTTTCGATGTTCACAGTCGATTAGATAAAAGATATCGAATTATACAGGAAAACGGAGATTAGATTTCTATCTACGGAGCGATTCACTCAACAGTAAAATTTCATTAAAAGCAAAATACATGTATCTGTTTCATCTTACAGATGTTTGAGCATGAGAAATCTTTTCGGATCGGATATAAAATGTCATTCAATAAAGATTTCTAAATTTTCCGACACTTTGACATGATTTTGACAATCATTATTCATCTTCAAAATATAGCGTGTTTCATAAAAAATGGAGCACCCTCCTACTTGTTTGAAATTAGTGTGTTTTTTTAGTTTTTGTAAACAGTATCAGTGGTACTAGTGTACTTCAAAGTATTATATTACAGAACACAAGGTTTTTACTGCATGATCCTGCCCTGATAATAAATGACTTCATCAACTCGCCTCGGGATTGATTCTATCAAATTATTGATTAGATACTGATAATCCACTCTCTTTAATAATGAGGTTGTAGAGGTTTTGGTAATGTCTATGATGATTGTAGTAAGGTAAATCACCAAAGTAAATTATTCTAGTCTCTAACAGCCCGGAGAGAGTTTTTAGAACACCGTCTTGTCTCGCAGTCAGAATAGTTGTGTTAATATTATCATCAGCATTACATTCGCCAAGTGACAGGATGGAAAGGTAATTAAGATAAGGCGAAGAGATTACAAGTGGAAAGTGAAGTAAAGAGAGATGTTAAAATCAAGGAGAGCAGCAGCTGTACACCATCTGTTAGCGTGCATCGCAACTAAGGCTGATTGATGACACCGCTACAGTACTCCCCTCCCAGCCTTTACGTCAGTCAAGGCGATGCCGTAGTAGAATAAAGATGTTCATCCTGGAACGTAACGAGCGGGAGATTGTATGTGCCGGCCAGAGCGCGTGGTCGGAGTAGGAGTGTCAGCACTTGATCTATCTAAGTGGGCGGGCTTGAGGCGGTCGATGGAAATTGTCTCTGAGCGGCCGTTTTTGGAGATACAGTAAAATTTATCGCTCCGACTGAGGATAAGATACGGCCCGTCGTACGTAGGTTGAAGCGGCTTGCGCACAGCATCGTGTCGGATGAAAACATGACTGCATGTTGCCAATTCGCTGGGAAAGAAAATTGGCTTGGACTGAGGGCGTGGAGACGGGGCTTTCAGCTCTCGCATGAATAACTGAAGTTTTGTGACGTAATCACAAGCGTCCGTTCCGTTTGCATCAGGCTGTGACTGGGAATGATCACTGCTGAGGAATTGACCAGGTAAACGCACTGTGGTGCCGAGAGTCAATTCAGCTGGGGAGCAATTAATGTCGGTTTTGACGGCTGACCGCAAACCGAGCATAACGATAGGCAAATTGTCTGTCCAATGCTGCGGCGAGGGTTGTGACTTGAGGGCGGTTTTGAGCTGGCGATGTAGACGCTCCACCATCCCGTTTGACATCGGATGATACGCCGTTGTTCGAATGCGAGTACATCCCAGAAGTTGAGTGAGGTCAGTAAATAAAGCAGACTCAAACTGTCGACCGCGATCAGTTGTGATGATCTCAGGAACGCCAAACATGGAGATCCAGCGCTCCACGAAAGCGCGTGCAACCGTTGATGCGGTGATGTCCTTTATAGGGATAGCTTGAGGCCATCGCGTGAAACGGTCGATGCAGGTTAAGATGTAAGTGTAACCGTTGGAGGGAGCAAACGGTCCGACAAGATCAATGTGGACATGACGAAAGCGAGCGTCCGGTGCTGAAAACGTGCCGATGGGAGCACGAGTATGGCGGTTGACCTTCGACCTTTGGCAGGGAATGCAGGCGCGAGTCCATTGTCTGATATCGCGTTTCATATCAGGCCAAACAAAGCGCTCGGATACCAGTTTGATGCTGGGCTTGATGCCAGGATGTGCGAGACCGTGAATAACGTCGAATATTCTTCTACGCAAGACAGTTGGGATAAAGGGGCGAGGTAAACCAGTAGAGAGGTCACAAGTCACTGATCGAGTAGACGAAGGAATGGGTATGTCTTGCAATTGTAGGCCAGTGTCATGCTTGTTGCGGTAGCCTTGCAGGTCGCTGTCTTGTCGTTGAGCGTTGGCGATTTCTTCATGAGTAGGGCAGGAAGGACGAGTGATGGCTGAGACTTCCACCCGTGACAAAGTATCAGCAACAATGTTATTCTTACCGCTGACATGTCGAATGTCACAAGAAAACTGCAAAATATAGTCTAGGTGTCGGACTTCTCGCGGGGAATGTCGATCAGCAGACGTGGCGACAGCGTAAGTGAGTGGCTTATGGTCAGTCAGTACGGTGAAGGTCCGACCTTCTAAGCAATGGCGAAAATGGCGAATTGCAAGGTAGATGGCCAGCAGCTCTCTGCCGAAAGTGCTGTACCGGGACTCTGTGTCGGATAGTTTCCGTGAAAAGAATGCAAGCGGTTGAAGTTCACTGTCTGTCAACTGTTGCAGAGACGCATCAACAGCGAAGTTAGACGCGTCGACGGCGAGTACCAACTGTGAAGATTGATCGGGAAAAGCCAGACAAGTAGCGCTGGTGAGGGCACGTTTGGCGTCGTTGAAGGATTGTTCAGCTTCGGAGGACCAACTCAGGGACTTGGATGCGCCTTTGAGCAGATTGGTTAGGGGCTGTAGAAGACTTGCACATCGAGGGATAAAGCGGCGGTAAAAATTGATCATGCCGAGGAATCGACGGAGTTCAGCTATCGAGTTCGGCTGGGGAAAGCTCGAGATAGCAGTGACCTTGTCTTCGACGGGCGCTATTCCATGACAGTCGATCTTGTGTCCGAGAAAGGTAATTGATGAGACACCGAAAACACACTTAGACGGGTTCAGTATGAGTCCGTACTCATCAAGGCGTTGAAACAGCATTCTGAGATGGTACTGGTGCTCTTCCGGTGAGGAGCAAGCGACTAGCCGGTCATCAACGTAGGCAAATACGAAGTTAAAACCACGTAAAATTTCGTCGATGAAGCGTTGAAATGTCTGTGCTGCGTTGCGTAGACCGATGGGCATCCTGGTAAACTCGAAAAGACCGAAAGGAGTTGTAACTGCAGTCTTCGCAATATCATCAGGTTCGACAGGAATCTGATGATAGGCACGAGTCAAGTCGATGGATGAGAACACAGTCTTGCCTTTGAGGTTGGACGAAAAGTCTTGGATGTGGGGAACTGGATACCGGTCAGGTACAGTCACATGGTTGAGAGCGCGGTAGTCACCGCAAGGGCGCCAATCGCCAGACTTCTTGGTGACCATGTGCAGAGGAGAGGCCCAAGCGCTATCGGACGGACGAACGATACCCATCTCAAGCATGTGCTGGAACTCCTCTTTAGCACAACGCAAACGGTCCGGTGCTAAACGGCGAGGGCGAGAGAAAACTGGAGGGCCTGTGGTGCGGATGTGGTGAGTCACATTGTGCTTGGCAGCGTCATCATGCAGGGAGTGATTCGTTAATCGAGAAAACTGGCGTAGGAGAGTCAAATAAGGACATTGAGAGGCAGGCGCAGACGGATGAGTCAGGAGAGGACTGAGCTGCTGAACACCGTTGGCCGTGGTGCCAAGAGCAAAAAGGCTTGTAAAGCTGTCCAGAAGGCGACGGTGGTTCAGGTCAATCAGGAGGTGGAAGTGGCTGAGGAAGTCAGCTCCGATGATAGGATGAGTGACATCAGCTATCACAAAAATCCACCGAAAGGTACGACGTAGTCCCAAATTCAAAGTCAACGATCGCTGGCCGAAGGTTGAGATGATGGCGTGATTAGCTGCGAAGAGAGGTTCACCACGGAAGCCATTTCGACGATCAGCAGTCGTAGGAGGAAGGACACTGACCTCAGCACCACTGTCGATCAGGAACTTGGTGCCAGAGTAGCGGTCCCAAACAAAAAGTCGGCAGCTCGGAGATGAAGGGCCCGTGGCAGCCGCCACCTCTACTGCGGGGCCGAGGAGTTTCCCGATTGGAAGCTGCAGGGCTTAATGCACTTCTCAGCTGCAGTGCTGTATTTTCGGTGGTACCAGCACACATCAGGACGGTCGCCAACAAGACGATTAGAACGGTCCCGGGACTTAGAACGCTCACGTGAGTTCCTAGTAGTGCACAAGGAGGAGATGCGTTCAGCAAGTCGGTTCACTGTCTTCTCCAAGCGATCCAGTCGGTCGCTGAGACTGTCAGGGCGGTTGACTGAAGCGACCGCGGCGTGGAGAGGAACTGGAGCGTCGAGAATTCGATCAGCTATGTCTGCAACATCTTCAAGTGGCATGGAGTCCTTGGAGGCAGCGAGAATGGATTGAGCATGGAGGGGGAGTCTCTGAACGAAGAGTTGTCGCAGAAGTCCTTCATCGAAGTTGCGGTGACCCAGCAGGTGACGCATGCGGCGCAGGAGTTGCGAAGGCTTACGATCACCAAGCTCCTCCTCGCTGAGTAGCTGACGCAACCGTTTGTGTTCGGAGACTGAGGTTCGCTTGATGATGGCAGCCTTCAGCTCATCATACTGATCGGTCATCGGGCGAGAAACGATCAGGTCGCGAACTTCTTGAGCGATCTCTTGAGGGAGTGTGCGAATGATGTGGCCAAACATAGTTTCCTGCTTGGTAACTCGACAGACGTCGAATTCCGCCTCGCAGAGTGAGAACCACAGCTCGACGTCGGAGGACCAGAAGGAAGGTAGCTTCACACTTAGAGCGGCGAGTTGAGTTGGGTCGGTCATGATTTTTAGTTGGGCGCCAATTTGTAGAGGTTTTGGTAATGTCTATGATGATTGTAGTAAGGTAAATCACCAAAGTAAATTATTCTAGTCTCTAACAGCCCGGAGAGAGTTTTTAGAACACCGTCTTGTCTCGCAGTCAGAATAGTTGTGTTAATATTATCATCAGCATTACATTCGCCAAGTGACAGGATGGAAAGGTAATTAAGATAAGGCGAAGAGATTACAAGTGGAAAGTGAAGTAAAGAGAGATGTTAAAATCAAGGAGAGCAGCAGCTGTACACCATCTGTTAGCGTGCATCGCAACTAAGGCTGATTGATAACACCGCTACAAGGTAATCTACTCTTTATCATCCATGGGTTGCAATTATTGAGCGACGTACTCGTATATTAAGTTTCAAGACAATCCATGCGTTCTCGATGAAATTCAGGTCAGGAGAGTCAGTCGGCAATGATGCTGTTCGAATGCCTAGCTATGACCTAAATGAATTGACAACATCCATGTACTCCTGTGACACGTTGCATTATCGTCCTCATCCTTCCTACTTCCCATCACTTCGTCAGTAATAAGGCCGTAAGATATCAGGATTCGCACCTACAACCATTAACAATGCCATATGCTCAATGCTCTCGACTCAGACCAACTATTGATATTATCAAAATGATTCATCGCTGACATCTTGATCGTGGAAAAAATACAGACTATTTTCGATTATGAAAGTCGGGAATAAAAATCTTTTTCAAAATATCGCACACTCAAAATATGACATGACAACTAACCTCATTTACTTACCTTTGAAACCACCGTCCCAGATTTCACTTCATATGAGCTATATTGATCAACAAAGCACTGTGTCTCTTTCTTGAAATTTCGTATGGAATATTCAGACCACCATTGGTTTAAGGCTCCATTTTCATCACGAACACGATCTACATTGAAATAAATGAATTAGATATATGTTTCTATTAGTATATAAAGTTGATGTATATTATAAAAAAACAAGTCAATAGAGAACATTATACTTAACATTAATTAGTATTATAATATCTTTAAGAAATCGACATCATTGAAATAATTGCGGTCAATAGATTTCCTCAAATATCTGACGATTTCTCAGAAATATAACAAGCAAGCTTTAAAGCATGTCAGGCTGCAATATGGCTTCACAATCAAAGTTGATTTTCGTAAGAAAATGTAGTTAGTGTACATTTCATAAAATTTAGGAAATGTAGAAATATTCCTTTGTGTGCTTTATGTTATTCTTCACAGAATTTCTGCAAACTGAATTTAGTAGAAAGTTTCGAATTACATCATCATGATCACACGAATATTCATCACGTTTTACTGTATGTAAGTAAATACAGTATCTTGAGATCTGAAATGTTCTTCTGGAAGACTTGTGTGAACTTATAACTGGAGGAGGCAAGCCACGTAATTTCTAATGCAAACCGTGTTTACTTTCATCCTGTTAGTAAAAAGTACTTTTTTTTCTTAAATTGACTGCAATCCTCGAAAATTTGGTCCAAACAATGTCAAGTTGCTTCTTCGATGAAGAAAGTCCACTCAAAGCTTCAATGCAACTTAGAGAGCAACTTTTCTGGAAAACATCAAGTAAACCGGCATAACTGGTAATCTATGACATGATTTCCATATAGTCTCTCAATTCTGGACTGCTCATTCATGTTGTCTTCATCAAAATCATATGGAAGAGTAGCATCGTCGAGCGACAGCTGCCAGATTTGGCGAAAACTCATGCAGTCGATGTAACAGATTCATAGCTCATTGATAGGTAGAGTTAAAAAGGGGTACTTTGAGATCAATGAAAGCAAATATTTGAATACAGTCGCACACTTTTGCAGCTCTTTCACCTGCTGAAGACACAAATTGAAAATTCGGAGGGATTAGCAATTTTTTGGCCTCAAAGTACCAACAGACAAAAATGAAACATGCCAGAGCTATTGGAAGTGAAAATATAATATACTTGGACGAGTTTTTTCTACAGCGTCGCACTGACTTTTACAATATCAATAATGAGAAAAGGACTTAAAAATCACATTCAACGTTGTTTATTACAATGTACTTCGTTGCACACTTTTGTTGCCAAAGGAGAATAAAGAAAAATTAGTAATAATTGGTAAGACAGATTTTTAAGCAAAAATAAAAAAATTGCCTCAATGCACAAATTTCGATATCTAAATTCCAAGGTCACACACGCTATATGCTTCTATGCATGAATTAAGCAATATGTATACATGCATGTTGTTTCCTTTGAAATTGCACGTCCCTTTCTTATATTCTTTGGTCCTCATGAACCATCTGACCATAGTAATTATGTTGAAGTGTAATATGAAATGCAGTTAACACTATTCATTGAAGCATATGAAATTAGAATTCATCTTTGGATTATTATTATTCCCATGGACTTCCTGTCTAATAAAAAAGAACGACAGCGTATGATGTTGACAGGTAATGTTCTAGCAAAACATTTAAAACTCGATGATTTCATGCATAGATTGCCAGGTGGAAAACATATTATTGTCAACCATGTCTCATGTTAACTGCACAGCGGAGGCATTCCATCTGCCGACCTTATGATTGCAACTTCGATACACTGCAAATTGCCGATAGGCACTCTTCATATGATGGAGTTTAAATATGTTACTGCACGTTGAGAGATTGAACTTGTTTATGAAGAAATAGATTAATGACGCACCGTGGAGATAAAGTCCAACATAACCTCGAGAAGAAAAGTACAAGTGACAGGTGGCTAGGAACAATTTCGTAAAGGTCAGGATGAGGTAATGCAATTGAGATGTTATTTCACGCATTAATTACGAAATAATTGAATGAATTTTGGTTAAATATCTGCGGAACTGAATGCTACATCGCTTTCAATTGTTCATTCATTATTAAAAAATATTCAGACACTATCTAGTATGAAGGAGAATCTACTACTGAATAGAAAACTAGATTTTCATTTTTTAACACTTTTATTTAGTTGAAATTCAAACAACAGGTTGATGCAGCAAATTTAAAGTGAAAGACGATTTATCAGTATTCTATTGAATAGACATGAACATGCTGTTTCCATTTCTTAAGCAACGGGAATGAGATATCTCCGGAGTGGAATGGAGATAGTATTTTCAATCTATTTTGGGCTGTAATCCTCGAGCCGGATTTCTGCACTTCGGACTCAGGATGACCACTCTCAAAAAAGCAAAAAAAAGACCTGGTATATAAGTAGTAAGTATTTTCAGTCCACATTTTCGATATTTCATTGTAGACTCACGAATTCATGGACCTTAAATTGGAAATTATGACACCAATTTTGTTGTGAAGGAAATCACACGAAGTTCAATTTTCTTGATATTCAAACTCAGCGCTCCGGAATGACCGGCATATATGCGTGCGTATATAAAATAGCTACTCCTCCAAATGACACGCTCAATTTAATATCATCCTTTAGACCTAAGGAAGTATAAGGTACGAGTATCAGGAGCAATTCCACAACTAAAATCCTTGGCCATAAATTCCAACAACTAGAAGTTACATGATAATAGATTGAATTAAAAAGCGTAGATGATCATAAAATATATTTAAACTCCGACAATATCTAAAAAGTCCGTGATCTATAAAACCATAAAAGAACCTCAAAACAATCCGCAATCGGTGGAACTCCATAACAATCCTATAAAAGTACGTGATCTATAGAACTCTTGAAATAATCTCTGAAGAACACGAAATGTCTTAAGCGTTTCAATCCTTCAGAAAACGAATGTTATCTTTTGAACATTTTGTCGATCACAGAGTTCGAAATCAAATTGTCACGTTCCTTCTGAGTGTCAAGCAGTTAGTTGTCTTCGCTTTGCCTTCAGCTCCTCCAAACCCTGCTCTGCTATCTCCATTTCTTGATCAATTTCTAGGAAAGCTCGTTTAGCTAGTAGTCTGGGAGCCAAGCCGTCGTATCGTTCTTAAAATCGAAGTAAAAATGACACCCCTGCTATACTTTTCTTAACACTTTCATGTTGTTAAGGGGTGTATGGGACATCAGAAAACAGTTGTTAACAATGCCAACTCTCTTGCAAAAGTTGCTTTAGGCCTACTTTTGTAAAACTTTCACGATGTTAAAAATGTAAAGCATGGAGTGAGTACGGAACACAAAAGTAACTCTATATATGGATTGAAACAACGTATACCTACGCACGACATCTCATTTTGATCGTCTAGATGTCATCTCACTCATAAATCTTGTTGGAAGTGAATACGTTAAAGAACGAAGTCGCCAGAGGTCGAAAGGTCACAAAACCTAGGTCAAAACTCAAAAATAGCACTTTTCTTAAAAGGACGCCTGACTCACTGCCTTGGAGCGATCAAATACTTCAAAATCAAACGGTAACCTCATCTAGGGACCCATGGGAAGCTTTTGAAACAGTTGTTTGGAGGTCATGACCCAATGACGTGATCACAGGTCAAATTTCTTTAAAGGTCAAATTTTAAAAAAATCAATAAAACCAGCTTTTTTGGTCTTATCGATATTCATACGCATTCCGTTAGCCTAGGCACAACCAGGGGATAGTTATCCATAGTTTACAAATATATTCTTCTCAAATCAATGATAATACTTTGACTAGAAGTTATCATTAGGCCTAGGCCATTCAGCCGGTCAAGGGATCAAGAAGTTATCAATAGCGTAGTTCACCACATTTTCACCGAGACCGCGCAGGAGGAATAATTGACTGTTATCGGCGGCGTAGCTCAGGATTTCCAAGAAATTTGGAATCACCGGTGAGCTGCTGTGTTCCATGGTGAAGTTACACTCGCGCTCGTAGTACATCGACAGTGAAAAGGATGGCCAATGAGATGAACACAACTTGTGACGTCATAAACAAGTTCTTGAGTGGGTAACATTTTTAACGTCGTTCATTATCGGTGCTTGCGCTTTGCGTTATCCAAACAATCCTCTTCGTGTACTTCTGTTGTCACTTGCTTGGAATATTCGACTCTTCTTCCGCTCGGAAATACCATTAGCTATAGTATTTCTCGCAATCTGCATTGATATCAATTAGCTGTCGGTGTTCGAAAGCCACGACCGGTGAATTTTAGGTACGGTAATGATTTAAAATTAATGGATCACATATTCTATGTATACCTCTGTGATTTGTAGAGCAAGGAAGTATTGCATCATACCGTGTGTCGAACGACATCAACGTGTGTGCGGCACATGTACAACGCTCTCAGCCTCCATTTCTGAAATGTTCGGATGAGAATAAAGTAAGTCAATTTCCATCTTTATAGCATCCCTCATTGAATCTAAATCGTCATTTATCGTTCACATTTTTCATGAGAACTGAAAATAATGATAATGACAAACAGAAAATGAGTTTTCCTAGAACCCCCTTGCGCAATTTTTTTGATACCAAAAAGCTTGTAAATTATTTTGAAAAAAATGATAATTAGAAACAGAAAATGATTTATTTTGAAACTTAGATTTTTCTAAAGAAATGGTGGATAAGATAGGACTAATGTTAAAGTCGATAACTCATTTTTCGATTTCATTTTTCGTTTCTTTTTTTCAGGTTAACAAGATCCTTCTTCAAGTATGGAACCATTACTTTCGAGGAACACGAAAAAGAAGCGTTGGTCAAGCTCCTGTCCTGAATTCAGAATTGACTATTCGAAATGCATCATATGTCAAAGTGCAGCCAAAAAACATGGAAAAACGTCCACTATAACAAGCAAAGGTTTACCAGGATTGAAGTCGGCAATTTTCATACGAAAGGATGAATTGTTTGCGAAGATCTGGAGTGATTTAGAGGATGAAGCTACCTTCTTGGAAAAGAGACCAATCGTCCATGTAATCTGTCGTAGCAAATATAGACTCAAGAGAACATTGGATAACATAAAGTTGAAGTCTAAGCGAACGAAAGGAGAGAAGTCGAACTCTTTAGACCATAGAAATAAACTTTATCTGAAGTTGACTAGAATGGAAATTGACTCAAGGTCGCGGCACATCCGGGGGAACTAAGTTGGGGCATGAATTACCAATTAAGAGCTTAGATTTACACATGTGACTGATTCTAGTCCAATGATTAAGACGTTGACAAGTGTATCTAAGTGAAAATGCGTGCGATTTATGTGCCACTATTGTGTATTGCATGAAGATTAACTTCCATTCTAGAGGTTTTATTGTTGTCAATTTCTATGCTTTAGACAATTCGACTATTCGTCTAAGATCTGATTCTTCATCTTTGGTTGGGAAATCTCTTGAATATAATAAATCTGTCTGTTTTCTTTGTGAAAAAGAGAGAGATAGCTATGGAGTTTGGACTTTGATTGCTATTGCAACGCCTGATGGGAGGGAAAGAGCTATACACAAGAAGGCAAAGGATATTAATGATGAAGTCATGTTATTCAAGATTAAAGGACATGGTGAAACGTGTGTAGATATGGTGGCTAACAATTTTCATTATCACAGGAGTTGCATGAGTCGATATATGAACAAACGTACACTGAATGACAAAGAAATATCTTCAGATTCCAATCAGCACGATGCAGTATTTTCACTTCTAGTATCCGAAATCTCAGACGGACTCCGCAACGAGAGACACGTTTACTCAGTTGACCAAATTATGATGAAATACAGTCCGTTTCATAAAAAGCGGATCAGCCTAAAATTTGACTAAATAAAACATAAGTATGATACAGAAAGCATTTTTCATGTTATTTCATGTCCCTAATATATTTAAATGTCCTTATATAATCTGATAAGCTATGATACAGTAACGGTTCTTATGAAGCTAATATTTTGTGGCCCTACCCTTATTGTCAATGACATTACCAATTCGTCTAGGCATTGATTCGATGATATCGTTGATTTTTGACTGATCTAACTTTCTCCACTCTCTTTTTAACAGTGACGTAAGTTGTGATACGCCATCTGTAGGTAGCAGTGAACGACGAACGTTACGTTTTAGAATACTCCATACATTTTCTATGGGATTCAGATCAGGAGAACGACCTAGCCAAGATAATGTCCTAAGTCCTAATTGAGACTTGCATAAGTTGACTCTACTACTCCTGTGACACGTAGCATTATCATCCATAAATAACCAAGTCGATGGATCACCAAGTTGATCTGTCATTTGGCCAATGTTCATTCGTAAAACATTCACATAGCGTTCAGAATTCATGGTTCCCTGCTGTATGTGAAGTTCAGAGCGGCCATTGGTCCAAATGCCAGCCCAAATCAGTAGAGTCGCACCACCCTGTATCCGGGGACGATGTAAATGTCTCGGAATTTCCTGATCAGATTTTATCCATAATCTCAATCGACCATCACTATCCTTCAGACGGACTGATGCCTCATCAGACCAGACAACCCGATTCCATTGATTTCGCCAGTGACAATGACTCATTGCCCATCTGAGACGTCTTTTTGTATGCTGATCTGATAATTCGATCTGAGAGGGCCTCTTACAGCTCTTGAAATTCGACTCAATAAGTCTTCTACGAATAGTGGACTTAGAAATAGACGAGACTAGTGCAGCCATCTCAGTTAACGAGAGACTTGGATCAACTTTAACAAATCTCAAAATTAGGCGGTCTCTACGTTTGGATGTTTTGCGTGGACGGCCAGAGCCCTCTTTACGACAGAGTCAGTAGTAAGGAAGTGACAAACACCAGATAGCGCAAGATGGCCGCCATCGCTGAGTCCCCCCCCTCTGGAACGGCAGAGTGTCGTGGTCGGCCGCCGTGGTGCTTCGGGTCTGAGTCCCCCCCCCTCTGGAACGATAGAGTGTCGTGGTGGACTTGGGCGACCGCCAGGATTAGTCTTGAGGCTATAGTGTGTGATGTTTTTGGTGCAATCTGCTGAATGTTGGGTTGTAAAATGGGTTGTTTCGAGTGGAAGGAGTGGTCGGATGAGAAAACGGAGGTCGGATTCGTGTTCAGCGTGAAATTCTGCATCGGTAGGGTGAGTTTCAAGGCAATCGGAGAGAAAAAATTTTCAACATTTTTCGAAAAAACGACAGAGTTAGAATTTGGGACGTTTTGGTGTGTAGCGCCCAAACGAAGCATCGGATGAGAAAACGGAGGCCGGATTCGGATTCAGCGTGAAATTCTGCATCGGTATGGTGAGTTTCAAGTCAATCGGAGAGAAAAAATTTTCGGCTGACGTCCCCCCCCCCTCTGGACAGCTTGCTTCGATTTTGGCTTCCAGTGGACGGATTTTGTCGTGCGATAGCTCGTTTGAAAGCTAAGAGTGAGACAAATTCAGTGAAAGAATCGGCTTGTTCCTATCTGTCTTCGTTTAGATGTGAGACGCCATTTAAGATTTTGGGACATTGGCGAAAAACGACAGAGTTAGAATTTGGGACGTTTTGGGCTCTAGCTTCAAAACGAAGCATCAGATTGGAAAACGGATTTCAGATTTGGAATCAGCGTCAAATTCTTTATCTGTATGGTGAGTTTCATGTCAATCGGAGAGTTTCAAGTCAATCGGCGAGAAAAATGTTCAACATTTTTCGGAAAAACGAGTTAGAATTTTTGCGATGGCTGCCTACTGTAGAGCCAAAACGAAGCATCGGATGGGAAAACGGAGGCCAGATTCGGATTCAGCGTCAAATTCTACATGGAAATGGTGTATTTCCAGCTCAATCGGAGCACTAGAACCGGAGATAGACGGGTTTTTTAGTGTTTGGATGATGGGTGTTACGTCATCAGCTGATCGCCACACACTATATAAGCTGGGAACCGAGAGAGACTTGTCATTAAGACGAGAGATTGTCAACGGTAAGTCGTCTCTCTGAGCTCCGATGATAGCTTCGGACATTCCAAATCCCGAGTTTCTGTAAGAAACCGACTTAGAAAATTTCATTGCTGATATCAGCTAAGCCGTCAGACTTAGAGGTTCGCCAGGAGATGGCCTTCGTCTCCAGGCCATAAAAGACTCCAAAACTTTAAAGGCTTGTAACTTTGCTTCTACAAGTCCGTTTGACTTGATTCAAAAAAGGTTCGGTCGCTATTGACCTGCCCTAAGTGATAGACTACTTATAAAATTTCATAAGTAGTGCTAAAAAATTGAAAAATTTAAATTCGCTATTTTTGGCAATTTTCGGGGTTTTCAAACCTTCTGAATTCAACTAAGACATTTATAAAGTTGTGGGAGGCAAGCTTCGGCTTGGAATTTGCAACCTTTGTAAACAATCCACTGATTTTCATGTCAAAATCGGGGTCCGGATACCAACACAGTGATATGACGCACGCTCTGTCCGCGGGAGGTTGGATTTGTGGGCCGAGGCCTTGGAGTTGGGATAAGATCCCCTCTGAGTAATGCCTGTAACGGATTCAAAGGTTCGACACTTTCCACCAATCTCACAATTTAGCTGTATGATTATAAGAATGACTGCCAATGTCGCCTGTTAGTAATTCTATTTCATCCTTCCTTTACAGATACATAAGTTACAAAATGGGAGGCAACTCAAAATTTTTATTTAAAAAGTGTTCTTGCGGAGAAATAAAGAGGGGTGGCGAATTCAAACGCCACATTAATAAGTATAAGAATACGCCTCACTTCCACGAGGAAAGAGCCGTTATTTCCGGCTGTACACATTGCCTGAAATTTTTGAAAGGCAAGGAGCATGAGGAATTTTACATCGCCCACGCCGATTGTCCGCTCAAAAAGGCAAACAATTATATAACATCAGATATCGGCAAAGTGATCGCACCCTTCTTCAACGAAGAAACAGTCGATCTTGACGCAGCACTACAAGAGGCTATTGCAACAATTTTGGAACCTGCTGCTTCGGTCACTACCTCATCAACAGCAGAAGAGAAGGCCCCACTAAGCGATTTGGATAGCTCAGATGACTCCGATTCTGAGGAGGTCGTCATTACTAAAGACACGGAAGAGATAGGAAAACCAACAAATCAGTCTTCCCCGAAAAAGAAAGTAATCGCACCTTCCCCAGTAAAGAAGGGGATTAAGCAGCAGACGAACAGCTGGAATAAGGATACCCAGATCGCAAAAGTGAGCCAGGAATATGCACTCACAAAATTAAAAGATGAGCTCACTCGTTACAAAAATGAATGTTCGGCCCTTAGGGATGACAATTTCCACCTGAAGGGTCAGGTAGCCGAGATTCGGGCCCTCAAGACACAAGTGATCAATTTAGAATCTTTCCGCGAAAGGGCGCTTGCCAGCGAAAAACGCGTTACTGAGCAGACAACGTACATAAAATCACTAAAAGCTCAGGAAGAGGTGTCAAATTTAAAAATCGAGCAACTAAAGGCTAGCCTGACTGAGAGTCAGAAGAAAGAAGAGAGACGAACAACGCTCCACATTCCCATCATCAAGAGCAGAATCGTCGACAGCGTCATCCTTGAGAGTGAGGACTTGGATGCCACATTCGAGTGCTACGAGGGAGCAATGGCGGAGATGCGCTGTTTCCATGTCTCCATCAAGCATGATGGCGAAATAAAGGAGCTGCGCCACCGGAAGCGGAAACTGCCGGCCAAATACTTACCTCAACCATCACCATCGAAGGGGTCGCGAACCGGCTAAATTTCTCTTATGGTAAGTTAATATCATCTCTATCACTTGAATATATTTTCATCTATTTTTCCTTCTATTTTCAGATACGACGAGAACGAACCAACGGCTCTCTTAAGGGCCACCATGGGGCAAGACATGATAGAACCTCCACGCGGTTTGCCCTGGGCAGTCTTTAGACTGGCGAATACTATCATTAAGTTGAATCTGCTATCAGTCAACTTGAACGTTACATCACATTAGAGGGGTATATAAAGCACTACCTCTCATTCCATTTCATTTCAATCATGGAGACGCCAAACGCTGCAGTCAACTCTCCTCGCGGACCACAGTTAAGACCGCGAAGTTTATTTAATGAATTTGCTAGAATAGAGGAGCAAGACAGAGTTCACAACAATCTTGCTCAGATTGGCAATCCGATGACAGCAACTGCTGTCAATCCAACGGAATGGCGCTACATTCCACTTTTTAGCCATGTGCCAGTTAGTGTGGAAGTCGACAGTGCTACCAAAGAGAGAGTCAAAGACTCTCTCAGCAGAATTGGTAGGGTGTAAGATGACGTTACTCCCGAGAACGAACCATCGGCTCTCTTAAGGGCCACCATGGGGCAAGATATGATAGAACCTCCTCGCGGTTTGCCCTGGGCAGTCTTCGGACTGGCGAATACTATCATTAAGTTGAATCTGCTATCAGTCAACTTGAACGTTGCAAATGAAGTTCGGTGTAATACTTCCTTTCGACGGGCGTTCCTGTAAAGGGCGGCGGTGAAACCCGTAGCTATGTATACCGCAAGGGACATTCGGCAATGGTCAATCTTGTTAAACCTCTCTGCGTCATGTTTGCAAGTGATTGCCTCTGTCTCAACGTAGTATGCATTCGCGTCAGGGCGACATTTAGCCAACTGTCGAAGGTTGCCTAAAACTTTCCATTGCATACGTTATGAGAACCATGAGTTCTACCTGTCTCTATCAATGAGACGAATTGATGAATGGAATGAAATGGGAGGACACTCACGCGCCACACGCAACATAACACACTTCTCTCTTCCGTAGTCTAACAAGCTCTTTACACATGGATCGCAGTCGATTGCTATCCCAGAATCATGTAAGCTATCTTAATTTTGTTTGACACTATTTCATCTATCATCATCATCCATATGAAATGTTATAAGATTTGCAAGTTAGACTAAGCGTGCTACTATTTCCAAATGAAAAAGTATACATGGTTAAATTATTCACTAAAGCCCCATTCAAGTAAGTCAGTATGAAAGCAAAGATAATACGAAATAAACATTTATTATGGCATGTATTTCAAAAGGTCTTCATCGTCAATATCGTCCCAGAGTCTGACTTCACATAGATCACAAAAACAGTTGAGCTGCTTTAAACGTTCTTCTGCAGCGTCCCTCACTTTCTCAATGTACGCCCACTCCGCCACGGTTCGCGGTTGGGAGTTAGGGGTGTACCACTCCCATATTTGATGCAAGTGCGACTTGCTGGTCATCTCCATCACCCCTTCGGCATCATATTGTAAATATTTCCACCGTATGCCTGTTAGGTCGGGGAACTCCTCTTCATCATCCTCCGATAATGATAACTTTCGTATATTGCCCAGATTGTATGTCTTCTCCACCTTCGCCTTTCTTGGTGCATTTGGTGTAACGAGCACCTTTGCTGATGTGCATGGAGAGGAGAACTCCAATGCGGTATTTGGTGTTGTTGGAGGACTTGTCATGTTGTCTTTGAAATGCTGACTTTGAATAATGATAACTTTAACATTTTTCTAATTCTTAAGTATCAACAAGCAACCAATCAGAATGAACATCCAATGAATGATGAATATGAAAGTATATAAGCAAAGTGACATTCATGTCATTTCATTTAATCTGTGAATCATACAAGTGGCGAACGCACGATCTCTCTCTTTGACTATTATTCTGTCTGATCATATTTCATTAAAATGGTAAGTTAAAGATTTCCTCTCTCATCTCCCTCAAACGTGTGGCTAATAGCATCTTCCTCAATTTCAGGCATCAACTTCATCACCAACGTCCTCTCTTCTCGAGGAAAGTTTAGAGTTATTGAGTCAAGGTAGGTTGTAACACTACACTGAGGCTTGAACAGAGATGATAGAATGATTTCTCTTTCAGGTGATGCGAGTTCCAGCTCAGAACTGTCGCGACATGGCAACGAGTGGGAATGTGCTGACTGTGGGCACATCTTCACGAGGAAATGGGATCTCACCCGACACATCAAGCGAGGTGTTTGTCGACCTAAGCCGGCATCAATCTCCGAAGGTGGGGATGATTCTGTTAACGTCGTCTCCTTTTCTTGCGACTTGTGCGCTCAGTCTTTCGAGACACGTTTTGAACTATCTTCGCACAGACTTCAACATACACACACGAACGATACCTACACCAACGGTACCTCCTCTATCCGACTCACTGAAGTGTCCATAAATAATTTAGTGAGGAACTACCAGATGGACTCCTCAGAAACCATTGCTAACTTTGAGGAATGGTTTCATCAAAATTCATCATTGATAGAAGCGCTCTTCAACAATTTAGACAATTTTAGGATGAAGGCGCTCATCTATCTTAAAATAAAATATGTAAAAATCGACCACCATACTGGACAAATAATAGAGAGGTTAGAGTTTCACATACCCTCCTCTCCTGCAACCGAGGTTGTCTTGGATAAATTTTCACACCCAAGGATTAAAATTAAATATTGATAAGTTTAACGAGCGCGATAGCGGTCTCATTTTTGACGGCATTGAGTCCGCCTTATTTAAAATCAGTTTATTAGGAAATCATAGTGGTCGAGGCTCCTTTAAACTTCCAAAAAATTTAAAAAACAAAACAGCAGTCATCAATGTAGATTGCGAATCGCAATGTTTTAAATATGCTGTCCTCTCCATTCTCCACTATAATGACATCAATGCGAATCGAAATCGCACATATAGCTATAGGCAGTGGGAGAATGAATTAAACTTCGATGACTGTAATAGTGACGATATGAAAATTAAAGATATAGAAAAATTTGAAAAATTGAACAACATTAAAATAGTTCTCCATGTTTGGGAAAAAGGATTGAAGGGTGTGCGCTACAACTCGCGTTCGAGTTGTTATGAGCGTACAGTAAACCTGTTATTAGTAAAACAGGATGATAGTGAGGAATGGCACTACTGCGGTATTCCCAAAATCTCTCGCTTATACCACCACTTAGAAAACTCTAGTAGAGAGTTATATTACTGCGACAGATGTATTCGCCACTTTAGGAGGAAAACTAAATTTGAAACTCATTATGAGTGGTGTAAGCGAGGTAAACTGCAAATGGAACGCATGCCCAAAGATAAGGAGTTTTCATATAGAGAGAATGGCGATGAACTAAGTCCTCTTCGTGTCATCTATGCTGACATCGAATGCTATATCGATGATAACATCCATCGACCAGCAGCCATTTCCTGCTATGAAGTATGGCATGATCACTTTAGGAGTAGGCAAAATAAAATGCGCGTCTGGCAAGGTGAGGATTGTATTTACCAATTCCTACAATTCCTCGAACAGGCTGTAAAATTTCAACAAAAGTATGATGGTGAACTCTATCGCAGATCATTGCATATGACAGCAGATGATCAAGCAAAATTTGATAGCTGCAACATTTGCCCCAAATGTAGGAAAACATTTGATGATGATAAGATTAAGAAAGTGCGCGACCATGATCACATCACTGGTAAATTTAGAAACGCACTCTGTTCAAAATGTAATTTTTCACTTAGGATGAAACGGCGTACATTACCCGTCATTTTCCATAATTTCAAGGGCTATGACAGCCATATGATAATAAAAGGAGGTTTAGGTCAAATGAAAGAGTGGAAGCTTGATGTAATAGCGCAAACGAGAGAGAAGTTTATGGCCATGACAGCAAAAGTGCCTGTCGATAAAACTAAAGAAAATAAGACGGTCTATTTTGATATAAAATTTTTAGATTCCTACCAATTTATGACTGCATCACTGGCCTCTCTCGTGCAAAATCTAAAGTCTCTTCCACTAACACAAAATCTTAAGAAACAATACCCAAATCTAACCGATGAAGTCATCACACGGAAAGGAGTCTTTCCATATGCATATTTTGATGCAATTAGTAAACTCGGCGAGACTTCTCTTCCGCCCATAGATAAATTTAAAAATGATTTGACCGGCGCAGAATGTAAGACCGAAGATTATGATCATGCACAAGATGCATGGATAAAATTTGACTGCCATACATTTGGTGAATATATGATTGCCTACCTTAAGTTAGATGTATTTTTGCTGGCTGATGTATTTCAGGAGTTTCGACGAGTGGCATTAGAAGAAGATAAGTTAGATCCCGTCCACTTTGTCAGTCTGCCAGCCATGTCATTTAAGTCTGCTTTTAAAATGACTGGTGAGACCATTCATCTCTTACAAGATCCAGAGATGTATAATTTATTTGAGCGAGGAATTCGCGGTGGTCTCACATTTGTAAATAAACATAGGTTAAAATCAAAAATAGTAGGCAATGACCAGACTCATCTGAAGTATTATGACCAAAATAATTTGTATGGTAGTTCATTATCCAAACCGCTACCTCACTCTGAGTTTAGCTGGTTAGATGATAGTGATATTCAACATTTCTCCAACCCTTCTAACATACTAGCAATTCCAGATGAAGGTGATTGGGGATATTATTTTGAGATAGATCTAATCTATCCAAATAATATTAAACATAAAACCGTAGATTTTCCACTCGCACCCGAATCAGGTGAAGTGAGTAAAGATATGTTTTCCGACTTTATGAAACAATTTCATAAAGATTTAGAATCATGTGGACAACCCGACTATAAGCCTTGTCGCAAACTTTTACTCACCCAGTATGATAAAGAAAACTATCTAGTCCACTTTAGCATCTTAAAATTTTATTTAGAAATGGGTATGATTTTAAAAAGAGTTCACCGCATTATTAAATTTAGACAGAAAGCCTTCCTCAAGCCATATATTGATAGCAACAGCCAGAAACGTGCACTAGCCCAAAATAACTTTGAAAAAGATTTTTATAAATATAAGAACAACAGTCTATTTGGTAAGACGATGGAGGATGTTAGAAAGCGCGTAAACTACAAACTAGTTAATGATGATCAAAAGTATCACAAATTGACCTCATCACCTCTATTCATCGATAGAGACATTATCGATGAGGACCTTATAGGTGTTAAAATGATAAAATCTGAAGTTGAGTTGTGCAAACCCATCTATATTGGTCAAGCTGTACTAGATTACTCTAAGCTTGAAATGTACCAACTCTTTTATAAAATACTAAAACCATGTCCTCTCGTAAAAGAGGTTCGTTTGTTGGGTGGTGATACAGATAGTTTCTTCTTAGGTATTACCACTCAAAAAGATTTAAATTTCAATGAAGTAGGAAAATCTTTAGAAAGATATTTTGATACATCAAATTATCCTGCTGATCATCCACTCTACTCCATCAAAAATAAGGCAAAACTTGGCTGCTTTAAGGATGAGACAGCAGGGAAGGAAATAGATGAAATGATTCTCCTCCGTCCAAAAATGTATTCTATGAAATTAAAGGATAGTGATGATAGCATTAAGCGCGCTAAAGGCATATCAAAATCCATTGTGCAAAATATGAAACATAAGAATTTCAGGAAAGCCTATAGAAATAAAAATATAACGTTTGTCAATATGACAATCTTAAAATCTAAGTCGCATGAGATCAAAACTCATACTTTTAGGAAACGGGCGCTTTCAGCATGGGAGGATAAGAGGTGCTGGTTAGAACACAACATATCTCTTCCACATGGACATCCTGACACAAACATACCACCACCCAAAAGAATTAAACTCACACTACCACATTCAGGAGACGTCTTAGCATAATCATCCTTAACTTACTATTTTGATGTTGATTTCTGTAGATAAACATTGTTGTTTTATGTATCGCATGAGATTGTTTTTTCCTTGTGAATATGTGTCCACATCTGTACATTCCCCATGTGATGACTTTTCCACTGAAAGACATTTTTCCTATCCCTGTATATTTCCACCCTTCACGAAGTAAAAAGACTTTTTGTATATAACAATGTTTATTGAAGTGCGCTCATGTATATATTTTCAGTGGATGTTGTATAAAGTCTATTGCTTCACATTCATGTACATATTTCAATAAACATATCACAATGACTTCACTTTGTTTTCCGAAACACTAACGTTATGAGGGATTTAGTATCTTTCACATGGATGCACTCTTGTAAACCATTGGTAATTTTGATAGCAATAGAGGGTATAGTTTGTTTGACGACGGGATGATAGAAAATAGATTCAAACATCTTCTCGACTATTCCATATGAAGCGTCTTTATCATGAATGAAATCACGTAAAATGTATTCTTTTTTCTCACCAACAGAAATAGGTAGAATCAAATCACTTTGAATGTAAAGGTGCTGTTCATGTTTATCAAGTGTCATTGGTGTTTCTATACCAATCGTATGCGCAGCAGCAAACACTGTTTGTAGTATTGAAAAACCAAAGAGTTTTTTCAAATTTTTACTCAATTGACATTGAATGTCATCACCCAGTTTCAGAACAACGCGTTGATTTTCAATTGAAAACGAAATGTGGTGTGTCTTTACATCATAT
The DNA here is from genome assembly GCA_907163375.1 of Prostheceraeus crozeri. Lineage (NCBI taxonomy): Eukaryota > Metazoa > Platyhelminthes > Polycladida > Euryleptidae > Prostheceraeus > Prostheceraeus crozeri. The sequence goes on from CAJQUW010011123.1 coordinate 581,334, forward strand.
TTACTTTTCATCACATGCTTCAACTTCTGTTGTATATAAGGATTTACTACATGAATGAAGCTTTCAACTGTATGATATAGACGCGGCATTATATTGATAGCAACTTTAGATTCTTCATAAGACTGGTAAATTTTCTTGATGCGATCGCCATAGATGTCCACCCACCATTCATCATTAACTGAATCAGCTTTAGTGTGATATTCATGAGAAGCATACACCACACCGCTTCCAATAATAGGTGTATAATGTCTTACAAAATGACGCAAGGTTGGAGAGAAATAAACTGTAAGTTTGTCATTATATTTCTGAATAACCAACTTATTTTTGTCCGCCATAATTTTTTCTCCATACTTCTTACCCACAGTCTCATTCCATCGTTTTACTAACTCAATAAGTGATAAAGGTTGAACACCACGCTTTTTCAAAATGATGCGTTCTTCGCATTCTACAACATCTTCATCAAATATTTTAAATCTATAATGAAATTTGTTGATTCGATTTGAATAAACTTTTCTAACATTTGCAGTAGCAATTGACGTTAGATGTAGTCCATGGCCAAAACCAAGATGCGGATAGAATTCACTATCCAACCTCAGCGTAAGACCTTTAGTAAAAGAATGAAAGCGGAGGAACTGTCTCCCACTCCAATGATAGATAGTAAACTCATAAGCTTTCTGATTTTTATTCTTCATGATGGAAGTATTACCACTGTTGAATGCCTTAATAATTTTCTCATTCCCAAATGGCTCATAAGAATCTGATTTTATCTGAATCCATTCATAGTTCCATTTTCCATCTGATGTTAAATTGTATGGGAACTGGAATGCATTATTCATCGTTATTCCATCATGGGTGCGAGGAGTCAATATCATTTCTTCCAAATCATTCACATTCTGAATATTGCTATCATAGCAAATACTAGAAACGCCAACCTCCCATTCACCTTCTAAATGCAGTGGTCGATTTAATTCTACTCGATAGTCTGATGGTTTATTTTTGGGAAATTTATTCATAGAAGCATTACTGGGCAAGTAGATTAGAAACGAGTCCTTATTTTCACTTTCCATATTATTCACATTGGAAAAATATAATAGCATACTTTTGCATTAACTCTTCATTCGGAAATGGAGTGTAATACTTGTCACAGCATCTTTATGAAAAGGAATCAACGCACCAGCATCATCATAAATGGCAATATCAATTTGTGGGATGTAGTTTGATTTCAGCTTTGTATAATGCACTTTCTTGAAAGTATGCTCAGATAAAATACTGCAGCTTTTTGGCTGGTATGGTATCATTGCTAGCAATGGAGCTTCAACATCTCCCACACGTACATCTTCACCAATATTGGAATATATCTGAAAATAGTTAATACGACGCGATAGCGACATGTCTGCGCTAGCTTTGGTTACAGTACCACTTTTAAAGATATTTTGATCAAAACCCAAAATGTCCATTAGAGTTTTATCCATAATTAGTTCAATACCTTTTCCATTTATAGTGAGAGACAAAGTACCTTCTTTTTCAGAAAATGAAATATGTTGCTCATTAATCACTTCATTTAAATAATCTACAACCAATTTAACCGAAGTAATAATGCGAGGCATCAACACTCTTGTTTCATGTAAGAAACCACCAAAAGGCTCTACACACTTTCTGTATAAAGATACGGCCCATTCTGTATCAAATTGATTTGGCCTTTCACATGGTAAATGTTGCATATCAGATTTTCCATGAACAGCTGCAGAACGATGTCGTAAGAACTGATGAAAATCTTTTGAACAAACTAATACTAGATCATCATCATTTAATTTGCTTATTGCAATATGATTAGATGATTTGATATAAGTCAATGTTGCCACTTGTTTACCATCAACTCGAAGGAGATAATTAAATTTCTTCAATAATGTTTCAGGAGTCATGTTTGTCTTTCTTGGCTTAATCACAATCTTCTTCACCAACGTCTTCTCATTTCTTGGAATAAGATCTACATAATAAGCTTCCTCTCGATATATTAACTGTTTATGACCACTTATGTGGTAATTAACGTTAAAATTATCATAGCTTGTTAAGGCGCTAGCGAGGTAGCCTAAATCATTTCTTAAACTTGGACTTAAACCAACAATCCAATCTTTCTCAACTACATGATGTACATAATTATAATCATCATTGTGCGGAGTAAATTGGACAATATGTTTACACGCTTTATTCAAGAAATCATATATAAACTTTTTACATGATAAGAGATCTTTCTTTGACCACTGTGGAATGTATACTCGGCACCCCTTTTCACATTGGTAAGCAGCTGTACGCCTCATATTAATAGTCATCACCTCATGATCAAAAGTATAGACACAGTTGCTATAAACAAGTTGAGTGACACCCACTTCCCAATTTCCATTTAGCTGTTGTACATGATCAATGGGAGTAGAAAAGAGTGCAGCTCGATTACTAGTAAATCTCTTTGTAGCCGCATTGCTAAGCAAAATATGATAAAACGACATTTTTATATTGCTAATCTGCAACTTTGCATAACATCATGAAGACTTGGATTTTGGACTCTCTACAATATATCAGAGTTGATCGTGATGGAAACGTACATTTCAAAAATTCTCATGGTCATACATCAAGAGGAATTACATTAACATGGCGACAATTTGTCAACCTCAATGATATCATGAGGGATTTGGAATATTTTGAAACATTAAGATTCATCTCCTTGGGTGATCAAGTTTGGCTTCAACATTACAGAAATGAAATTCAAATCTACCATTCTCATTCCGCAAACTGTTTCTCATTTCGCAAATACAATTGGGAGAAGTATAGAAGATATATACATCGCTCCATCATGACATTTATTCGTCGTGAGTTCATCGCCCTACTATGCAAATCTTAATCAGACATGACTACCACACATCATGAGTTGGAAATTAGATTCCCTACAACGTATTGAAACGGATCATGATCGAAACGTCTATTTCAAAGATTCAACTGGAAATGTGAGAAGAGAGTTTGCTTTATCTTATCGTCATTTTCAATCTCTACATCATATCATGAAGGACTTGAAATACTTCTATATGAAAAGACATTCACGTATTGGAAATCGCATCTGGCTGCGCGTCAACAATCGGCGAATTCAACTCTATCATTCCCAACTTCATACTAACTTCACATTTCATCAAGGTAGTTGGGAAAAGTATAAAAGGAAGGTACATCGCTCAATTTACTCATTCTTTCATCATGAAGCGCCATCGCTACACCATCGTCAACATTCTCCGTCGCTTCAGACTCTACACCAAAATCGATCTCACAACATTACACCAACAGCTTCCAAACAGCAAGTATTACCCGGGCCGTCCTCAAATGTTAGTGGTGAAGATGAACAATTCACGAAATCTTCAACTCTTCCCAAATGGGACTGTACAGATTCTCGGCGCCCTTTCTCATTCATCGGCGCAGTCAATGCGCTTAGAGCTACAAAGACTACTACGTCGGATATGGAAGAGGGAGAGGTGTGTGATGTCGAATCTGACTGTGGACAATATGGTGATCTCTACTCAATTGAGTGACAGTCTATCATTTTTGAAGATTCGTACCAGCAGTTACAGTTTGTGTTATGAACCCGAACTTTTTCCTGCAGCTCTCATTAGTTGTTGGTTACCTGTGCATGTGGCAATCTTTCATAATAGTAAAGTGATCATTACTGGACTAAAATCTCATGTACAAGCAAATATGATCCTAGACTATCTCATTGAGTATGTACGTACCCAGCGGATTGTAAAATAAAAAACAATTTTTCCAACATGATGTTTTTATTTCAAATCATGATAGAACTTACAAATCATTTTTTCATTAGAGGATGGATTACATGAAAAGTTTTGAATAATAGATGCAAATCGAGATACATGTAAACGTTTTAAGATGAAGTACAGTACAAAAGCACCACACGTTGATGAAAGTGGATGTTGTAGTATGCGTTCATTTCGCTGATATTGACGCGTATGTTTTCTCAACCACTGCTGTGTTGGTATATTTGGAGGTTGAGCAAGAGAGTCAAATAGTTCACCACGTCGGTCTTCTCCAATAAAGATCGCTTTCCAATGCTCACCGCCTAAATTCTGTGAATGAGTGTTTAGCACAATAAAGATGGGATAGTGATTTACTGCAGGTGGTAAGGTATCGAGTGAATAGACATTATCGAAAGCTTTCAACGTCGCTTCGTCTGCATTACGCTGCACTTTAGTCTTAATATCGTCAGCAGTCAACCAACTCATTAACGATTATACTGAAGAATCACGTCACGATACTTTGTAATTTCAATATTTGAATCGAAGACTGCATAAATTAATACATTGATCGTCTCAGGTAGTGTTCTTTTGAACGTCAAATCCAAACGAATATTATGAGGCACGTTCGCTTGACGATAGGGTGCACTAATATCGCTGTCAGCAGTCAAATCAAATGCATAAATAGTATATCCACTCTTAAACTCTTTCATAGTCAGTCCGTTGGTGTCATCCGTATTGTAAAAGCCAAAAACATCCATAAAATCAACATAACTGCGCATAAATTGATCCGAAGCAAAATCTGGTTTGTAGGGTGGACCAGGATGACTCACACCATTTACACGTAAAGCAATTTCACTTAACTGATTGTGTTTAAAATTGAAAGGATTCTTCTTTATATTACCATTAAATGCATCATTTTCAACCATTGCCACCATGAGGAGCTTCGGTGCTTCCGATGGAAAGAGGCCATCTTTCATGAAACTCTTTTGATCTTTCGGAATTGTAAAGGTGAGAAGCTTTGTATGCTGAATGGGGTAAATGGCATTTTGGCGGTTAAGGCCTTCAGCATGTCCTCTAATGACACTTGGATTCGGTACTACTCGACGAATGTAAAGTGCAATATCTTCCACATGAATTCTAAAATTGTCAACTTTAGCAAATGCATTCAGCGCAAATTCAGGCTTATTCAATGTCAGCTTGAGTCGCATGCTGGTATTACACAGTAAAAACTTTGACTGTCTAAAGAAGTCTAAATTCAGCGGACCATATAGCTGACATACTCTACTATCTTTAATCATAGCAGATCGCTTTACAAAGCCACTGTTTGTTTCAACATCAAATTTTCCTGCTTCATCTCTGTACCATCCCATGGCTTCCATATGACTTTTTTGTGCTGCTGGATGAAACTGTGATACATGATTGAAATATGATTTATAGGGATAATCGCTTTGACCACCTTCCACTTGCTGCTCTCCAATCGTTAGAGAAACATCACGAAGTAATGTAGTCAATGGTAAATTGTTCAGTCCAACTTTATGTGCATCGTCAATAGCAGTTCCATCTGCTTGCTGAATTCTAAACCTCAAATCAAGCATCGCATAACTCAAATCTATGTAGTCATCACTACCACCAGGAATAACAAATTCAATGGGGCCAGCATTCTCAGCTGTTCGAGGATGATAATCTACAATACTTGAACTAAGAATATCTGTCTGCATGGCTTGTTGATCGAACAAACAAAAACCGGAAGTTTTACACTCCATGATTAGAAGTTATAGCAGCGTCGTCGTTTAGCGCCTGATGAATGATTAGAGCCTCTGCGACGTTTGCGTGAATGCCTTTTGACTGAAGATCGCACCTTACCAGCTCCGCGATGTTTCCTCCTTCCTTTATTCATTCGTTTAGGTGATTTCTTTCCTTGAGTAACACCAGCAATGGTCTGCTTCAATGTTTTTAAACCGCGTTCCTTCCCACGATTCAACAAACTGCTCTTAAAACTTCTACCTCTGGAAAGATCACTAGCAACATCACCAGCAAAGCCAACGGCATTACTTAAAACATTTCGTTTTAAAGATCTACCGACATTGGATATGAGAGGTGCTACAACAGATTTCAGTGCACCAAGTATGCTACCTCCACGTTGGCGGCGAGCACCGATGTAAATTTGTCCTCCGCCACTTACATAGGAGGGTCGTGAATAAAATGAGGCAGTTGGATTCATAGCTCAAACCCTAAACATTGTTAGTTACAACTTTGCATGAATCACTGTCGATCACTTAGATGAAAGATGTCGGCACGACGCATCCAAGAGTTCATACTTGAAGGATAACCAGTCCATTTAACAAGACACCATTCTTCACCTTGCCGTTTTTTACATCGAATGATTTTCTCTACCAAATATGTTTCACTTTCAGTGACTACCTCAATCTCATCGCGGTAAAAGCTACCCTCAATTTCTTCATTATCGTAATCTTTCAACTTGTAGGTGGTCGGAGAGTCTTTTTGATTAATCCTTGATACTGTAAATACCTCCTCTGTCCAATTCGGAAGGTACCCTTTAGCAAAAACACTTTTCACTTTTGAGATACGAACTTTATCGCCAATTTTCACATCACTTTTCACATGAGTGCGTTTACGTTGGAATGATTCGCGCACTTTATCTACATTGTCAGCATTTACATCTACTGGTCTGAGTCCAATAGAACGATGGATAGAGTGATTGTAGGCATGGAGTGTATCTTGTAGAACCTTTGTCCAATTTTGTGTCAAGTTGGCAGTAAAATGTCGCCACAAGCGATTTTTTAATGTGCGATTAAAACGTTCAACGAGTGCAGCTTTATAAGCGCTCTTTACACTAAACAACTCAATGTCATGCCTCTCAAATAATCTTGTCACATGCTGATTTTCAAACTCTTTTCCTTGATCACTCTGAATTCTTTTTGGAATGCGACCTTCTCGAAAAATTGTTTGGAATGCTTTTGCTACTCCTTTCCCTTCTTTAGTTTTTAAAGGTTGAGCCCACGCATAACGCGAGAAAATATCAATGACGGTTAAAATAAAATTATTGCCCGAGTTATGTTTTGAAATGGAGGCAACATCGCACAAATCTGCTTGCCACTGTTCATCGATGTCATGAACAATATAATGGCGGGTGCGGTACTTCTTTTTCGCTTGTTTGTGGAGTGTATAGGTAGCCTGACCCTTTAACCATCGTTTCACTTGTGATTGTGGAAGACCACTCGCTTTTGATAATTTCTTGATAGATGCAAATCCTGCCGGATGTTTTACATCATAATAGATTGACTTCAAACGTTCAGTCGATGACGGCTGACTCTTTTTCCTCCTTCTCATCTTTTTGTTTTCTTGCCTTTCTACATTTACAACAACTGCAGCATTTAGCTTTAGCGGTTTTGCGATCGTGTTCACATTGCTTAGGGGTTTCATTATGAGAGCTGGCGCAGCAAGTGCAAGTGACAACGACATTCACCTCTGGCGGCTCATTACATGGCAAGCAACACATCTGCTTCATATTAATAGTCTGAGAACATGTATTTCCTAGAGGAGCTGTTTTACGTTTTCCTTTTACCAGTTTTAGTGGCGATGTAGATCTACGTCGAGTTCTTCCTCTTGTTTGCTTAGTGAGTGTGGGAGGGGATGTAGCAGGTGACGTCTTAAACCAATTTGTTGGCATTTTCATCGCCTGAAGCATTGGAGTAGTAGCCACTGTTGAATCAAGTTCTTTCAATGTCTCATTATTTAAAGCAAATTTTGGCACATTATGCTTTTTCAATAGTTTAAGAAAGTATGACCAACCAGGTGGAACATAGCCCTGACGGCGCTTTCTACGTGTCGCATACTGAATCAAGTCTTCATAACGTGAAGCATCAATCACTTTATTTTCATCTGTAATGATTTCTCCTCTATCATTTACATTGAGATGGGGTTCAATACTGTTGAAAAGAGATATGGCATGTGCGCGAGATGCTAAAGGTGTAGCAGTCGATACAGAGTCACGCATCTTATTCTTCAAGTTTTTCAATTGCTCAACAGTTTCCGATTGTAATAATACAGCACGATGTGGATCTTTGATGTGAACATTTTGCTGATAATCTATTTCTTTCCTATACATTTGATTTGCAAGAGGTTGCTTTACTTGCTGCATGGCAGTCAATTGTACATATTCATCCTGAGGAATAACAATCATGCGAGAATAAGAACTCATAGTTTGTAGATAATCATGGGAGTTTTCAAAATATCACTTCGAAATCTAAATTCTTCCGGACACTCTTGCGTAAAGTCAATGAATAAGTAACCGTATGGTTTTTCAGTAGCTGCTTGAAAAATTTCAATTAAGGCTTTTGATCCTCTGGGTGCAACTTGTCGCGCTAAAATTTCAAATTGACTTTTATCTCGCGGATTCTTGAAAATAGCATAATAGTGTGTATTCAGGTTTCGTGTACGAGCTTCTTTTCCATCAGGAAACAAATTTTGTGTAATATAGATGATAAAACACCTTTTATGGTGTGCTGCGCGAGTGAACATATCTGTAACATCTTTTGAATTCTTACTTTCTTTTAATAAATCATCCAATACAACAACATCATTAGACTGAAGTTTATCCACTGGAATAATTCCTTCATGTCGAATAAAGTTGCGACTTTGCAATTCCTGAAACAGCGACGGTTGATAAATACCATAACACCAAATCACTCGATTGATAGGTTCCTTAAACAACTCCCTTCTTTTATCCAATAAATTCAGCGTGAAAACAGTTTTACCTGCATGAGATGGACCTGATACAGTCAGAACTTTATCACATTGAAGTCTGAAATCCATTTTATTACTTTGAGACTCAACATTTGCATAATTAACGCTTAGAGCCAAAGATATTTCCCAATAGGTTGCCCACGGCAGGAGCTATCATTGGAAGTATTGCTGAAAGGAAACCGCCCTTTTGTGTTAGAGTTTTCCTCTTTCTTTGAAGGGCGACTTTAGGATTGGAGATGAAACGCAATTTCGTAGCATATCGCTTAAGTAACTTTCGTTGTTTTGGCGCTAATTTCTTCGTCCTCAACTTCCTCACATGAGAAATAATTTCACAAATGAATTTATCGTTAGCATGTCGTATAGCATTGTATCGCTGATTTGCTTTCATTCGTCGGAGAGCTTGAATGGCTGAAGAAAACTTTTGACTTTTACGTTTCGTCATTTTACGTTTCGCCATTTTCCGTGTTAGTCTTTGCTAAAACCTATCTTTACCACATTTGCATAGGTACTAACTATTGCGACATAAGTGATACTCGAAATGAGCAATGTCACAGTGGTTACATTGGCAAAGTTGAATGCAATTACGTATGAAACAGCGTTGACAAAAAGCATGCTTACATCTCTTGAAGATGCGCTTTTCATTTCCATCCTTTCGCTTACATACATCGCAACACATAGTTTCACCGTTACTGATGTCTATAGCAAGTCTTTTTGAAGATATGAATTTGCTAGCCTTTTCTAAATAATAGACGCATGTACAGAAGGAATATACTTCGAGAGTGAGCAGACATAGCTCGAAAACCAGTTGTGCTACAATCAAGTACCACTGCATTTTCAATTTTTCTTTATGGAAAGTTGAATGTGAATATCTGAAATCGCTTCAATCACTAGACTGCTACCATGATGGTTAAATGCGTTAAGACGTTCAGCAATTTTTATCATATGTCTTTTAAAAAATTCTTCGGGGTGATCTACCACTTCCATTGAATAAGAAGCAAAATGGAAAGAGCGACTTTCCACCTCTTCCTTTCCAAAATGACTAAACTTAATTTTCGCAACTAATCGCGCCATGACAATGCTATCAGAGAATGTATTCATTAACTCTAGAAATAGAGTGCTAGCATCATCGACCACTGCTTCGATGTCGGTCTCATCTTTATGAAAATTTATCACATAATCTTGAACAGCTCCTTTTAAACTTTGCCTATGAAAACGTAATGTTCCGCAGTCGTTTGAGAAAGACATGATCGCCCTTTAACTAACCCATCCATTGCATGAAAACAACAACTCTTCTCATAGTAACATTTATTGAATAACGGTAACAAGCATGCATTATAAATCAATGGTTTGAAAGAGATAAAATAGATACAGCTGATAACTATCATACAGCGAGCAATGATAACCATACAGGACTTTGGCAGTGTTGAGGTAAGGAGGAAAGAAGCATTGGTTATGAACGTAGCTACTACAACGAACAGACAAAATAGGAACACACAAATCCTTAAAACGTTTCGTGACTTCATGATAATGTTGATTCACTCTACTATCCCAAGGCGGGAGCAAAATATCATCAATGATTAGATTGGGAAATACTTTCCTCTCCTTACCAGGATTATTACAAAAGATGCGTATAACATTGAAAGCAGCTAACCATCGTTTAAAGTCAATAAGAAGAGCACTTTCACAAGAAAAGCCATAGTCTTGCAAATATTTCAGATTAAGTCCATGAATGTGTTTTCTCCCCATTGATCAACATTGGGATCGCAGTTGGCATGTTGATGATAGACACTAACAATCTGATATGTCCAATTGTTCATAGCAATAGCACTGAGCTCCTGTACAGGTTCACCTCACAATCCATAAAAATGATGATAGAAGCCTAAAACGGAAATTTACACATCTAAGGAAACGTTCTATAACATATTACAAAATGAAGAATTACATCGATGCTTTTCACGACAAAATACACAAATGATATGATGGCAACGAAGAAGTAAAATGTATCTAATAAGACCACGTCTACGACACTCAAAGCACATAAGCGAATTGTCATAGGGTAGAGTTAGGAAAGGACTAGTAATTCTCCTTCTTTGATTTGCGTTTTGATGTAGCATTCTTCTCCGACTTGCGCTTCGTACCACTGCTGTTAAGGATTTGATCAATTATGTCGTCCACGTTGGGTGGTTTCGGAATATATAGGATGGATTCCATATGCATGGAGAGAGAGGCTATTTTATTATCCTTGTGTCGACCATAATATAGCCCATTCACTTGAAAAGGATATCCCAAGTACCTTCTCCGAGCTCATCACATCTGATGGGTATTGAATGATCTCCATCCTTCTTATAGTAAGTACACCAATGTGATACCGGTAGGCAAATGTGATTACCATCCCAAATCTTTCTATAGGGAGTATCCTTGTCATCTCTCGCCTTCCACTCTTGAGCAAGAGGAGTAGGAATGTCCATATTTAATGTCACGTACTCCTCAATAATATCAAGTTGGTGGCGAATGTACGGACTCACGGGGATCAGTATGTAGTCCCCATACTGATTGTGCATTATCTTGACATCCGTGGAAGGGAGCATTCCCGTTTGGAGTACTACGCTATGATCATCATAACGCAAGGCTTGTTTTTTAAATTTACGCTGTAGCGGTGTAGGATTATGTACCTTGGATGTTTCTTCCACTGGCCTCAGTTGTAGATGATCTGAGCGTAGCGAACCTTGTAACGTTTGACCGCCATTTTGTCCTACTAGTGCAGCAGATGGAGTAGATGCCTGAAAATGAAAAAAGATTGTATTAAGTTTACGTTCAAGGGAGGAGAGGGAGGGAAGTAGCGACTTACCATTTTAGTTGGATAATAGAACAGGGAACTAGAGAGAGAGAAAATGTGCGTCCGTCACTCGTGTGATTCAACGATGGAATGATTCTCACTGTGGAAGGCTCGCTATTTATATAGAAATGCTTGATTCTCATTGGATGATGATCCTCATTGGACAATAACATCAAGCTGATTCGAAATCTGGCCTCCGTTTTCCAATCCGATGCTTCGTTTTGAAGCTAGAGCCCAAAACGTCCCAAATTCTAACTCTGTCGTTTTTCGCCAATGTCCCAAAATCTTAAATGGCGTCTCACATCTAAACGAAGACAGATAGGAACAAGCCGATTCTTTCACTGAATTTGTCTCACTCTTAGCTTTCAAACGAGCTATCGCACGACAAAATCCGTCCACTGGAAGCCAAAATCGAAGCAAGCTGTCCAGAGGGGGGGGGGACGTCAGCCGAAAATTTTTTCTCTCCGATTGAGCTGGAAATACACCATTTCCATGTAGAATTTGACGCTGAATCCGAATCTGGCCTCCGTTTTCCCATCCGATGCTTCGTTTTGGCTCTACAGTAGGCAGCCATCGCAAAAATTCTAACTCTGTCGTTTTTTCGAAAAATGTTGAAAATTTTTTCTCTCCGATTGACTTGAAACTCACCATACAGATAAAGAATTTGACGCTGATTCCAAATCTGAAATCCGTTTTCCAATCCGATGCTTCGTTTTGAAGCTAGAGCCCAAAACGTCCCAAATTCTAACTCTGTCGTTTTTCGCCAATGTCCCAAAATCTTAAATGGCGTCTCACATCTAAACGAAGACAGATAGGAACAAGCCGATTCTTTCACTGAATTTGTCTCACTCTTAGCTTTCAAACGAGCTATCGCACGACAAAATCCGTCCACTGGAAGCCAAAATCGAAGCAAGCTGTCCAGAGGGGGGGGGACGTCAGCCGAAAATTTTTTCTCTCCGATTGAGCTGGAAATACACCATTTCCATGTAGAATTTGACGCTGAATCCGAATCTGGCCTCCGTTTTCCCATCCGATGCTTCGTTTTGGCTCTACAGTAGGCAGCCATCGCAAAAATTCTAACTCTGTCGTTTTTTCGAAAAATGTTGAAAAATTTTTCTCTCCGATTGACTTGAAACTCACCATACAGATAAAGAATTTGACGCTGATTCCAAATCTGAAATCCGTTTTCCAATCCGATGCTTCGTTTTGAAGCTAGAGCCCAAAACGTCCCAAATTCTAACTCTGTCGTTTTTCGCCAATGTCCCAAAATCTTAAATGGCGTCTCACATCTAAACGAAGACAGATAGGAACAAGCCGATTCTTTCACTGAATTTGTCTCACTCTTAGCTTTCAAACGAGCTATCGCACGACAAAATCTGTCCACTGGAAGCCAAAATCGAAGCAAGCTGTCCAGAGGGGGGGGGACGTCAGCCGAAAATTTTTTCTCTCCGATTGAGCTGGAAATACACCATTTCCATGTAGAATTTGACGCTGAATCCGAATCTGGCCTCCGTTTTCCCATCCGATGCTTCGTTTTGGCTCTACAGTAGGCAGCCATCGCAAAAATTCTAACTCTGTCGTTTTTTCGAAAAATGTTGAAAAATTTTTCTCTCCGATTGACTTGAAACTCACCATACAGATAAAGAATTTGACGCTGATTCCAAATCTGAAATCCGTTTTCCAATCCGATGCTTCGTTTTGAAGCTAGAGCCCAAAACGTCCCAAATTCTAACTCTGTCGATTTTCGCCAATGTCCCAAAATCTTAAATGGCGTCTCACATCTAAACGAAGACAGATAGGAACAAGCCGATTCTTTCACTGAATTTGTCTCACTCTTAGCTTTCAAACGAGCTATCGCACGACAAAATCCGTCCACTGGAAGCCAAAATCGAAGCAAGCTGTCCAGAGGGGGGGGGGACGTCAGCCGAAAATTTTTTCTCTCCGATTGAGCTGGAAATACACCATTTCCATGTAGAATTTGACGCTGAATCCGAATCTGGCCTCCGTTTTCCCATCCGATGCTTCGTTTTGGCTCTACAGTAGGCAGCCATCGCAAAAATTCTAACTCTGTCGTTTTTTCGAAAAATGTTGAAAAATTTTTCTCTCCGATTGACTTGAAACTCACCATACAGATAAAGAATTTGACGCTGATTCCAAATCTGAAATCCGTTTTCCAATCCGATGCTTCGTTTTGAAGCTAGAGCCCAAAACGTCCCAAATTCTAACTCTGTCGTTTTTCGCCAATGTCCCAAAATCTTAAATGGCGTCTCACATCTAAACGAAGACAGATAGGAACAAGCCGATTCTTTCACTGAATTTGTCTCACTCTTAGCTTTCAAACGAGCTATCGCACGACAAAATCCGTCCACTGGAAGCCAAAATCGAAGCAAGCTGTCCAGAGGGGGGGGGACGTCAGCCGAAAATTTTTTCTCTCCGATTGACTTGAAACTCACCATACCGATGCAGAATTTCACGCTGAATCCGAATCCGGCCTCCGTTTTCTCATCCGATGCTTCGTTTGGGCGCTACACACCAAAACGTCCCAAATTCTAACTCTGTCGTTTTTTCGAAAAATGTTGAAAATTTTTTCTCTCCGATTGCCTTGAAACTCACCCTACCGATGCAGAATTTCACGCTGAACACGAATCCGACCTCCGTTTTCTCATCCGACCACTCCTTCCACTCGAAACAACCCATTTTACAACCCAACATTCAGCAGATTGCACCAAAAACATCACACACTATAGCCTCAAGACTAATCCTGGCGGTCGCCCAAGTCCACCACGACACTCTATCGTTCCAGAGGGGGGGGACTCAGACCCGAAGCACCACGGCGGCCGACCACGACACTCTGCCGTTCCAGAGGGGGGGGGACTCAGCGATGGCGGCCATCTTGCGCTATCTGGTGTTTGTCACTTCCTTACTACTAGAGTCGAAAATCATCATTATGCCATCGATGCACATTTGTGTAAGGGACATTTAGTCGCTTGCTTGTAGCTCGCAAAGAAAACCCTAGTTCTAGCAAGGCTGACACTTTGCCTTTTGTGAATGCGATCTCGTTATTGTTCATTTGTGCTTTGTATTGTTTTCAACCGGTAAGAGATAGATCTCTAGCTGAAAGCAATCAGGAGTGCTGCCAACACCACCGCAACGAAGTCAGGAAGCTATGGAACATGAAGTCCAGTTAATCACATGTAGCAGTTACATTATTGTTGATGAATAATGGTGCTATACTGGCTCTGATTGACCGATTTTCTTTATTTTTGTTTTGCTTGATAGCTTTTGGCTTGTAGAACAACATATAACATAACAAAGGAAACAAATGTAATTTTATAAGAGTGAGGTATGATTTTGTGTAACATTGCTAAATGAAGATCAAATTATCTACTACTTTTTTATCTATAACAGGAAAACAACTCAATATTCATGCTTGAAATTTCCAACAATGATATTAGTAAGCACAACTGACATATCTTCCAAATTTCAGAGAAATTCGTTCAAGTTTGGCGGAGTTAGACAAAGTTGAAGTTAAGGCGATGTTTAAGGGTGATCCATTTTTTATGAAACAATCTGTACAATTCATTAGCTGAACATCGTAAAACTGAATTTAGGCCCGATAGACTGGTCAAGCGTATTGTGAATCACTTTGCAGTTGACTTAGTTCAAACCGTGAAACTGAAAGGCAGAAGTCTCGTATGTCCGACATCGCTTACTGTAAAGGAATTGTGCAGTCAGGTTTTCGAATTGAAATCTAATCTGAACGAAAGCAATTTTCTTTCGAGCTTCGATAACGAATCTGAAAAATGAAAAGTGTAACACTTCTATGAATTCGTACTTAGTTGCGAAAAACATTCGCGCTGAGCTGAAACAAGTTTTAAGAGATACAGAAATGACAGAAATAGAGGTATCATGCTCAGCGACCTCAAGTCTAGTTCCGGTCAACTTGTACAATCATTTGGCATGGTTGCTTTTTGACACATCTGATTCGATGGATGAAGATGGTCGAGTTGATTTACTGGACGAGCAGAAGAAACGTGTCATGAGCTTAGGAAATGATATACTCAGTTTGGTGAACAAACAACCTACATCAAAGCAAGTCGGTCTAGCCTTACATATTTTGAAGGAAACCAGAAACAAGAACTTGATCACTATGACTAATCGACTAGGACACTGTATCTCTTACAGTAGTGCGCAGCGATACGTGACTACTATAGCTAATAAAGTTCTCGAAAAAAGAAGTCGAGGGGATTTATATTCCAGAGAATATCGTACATGGATGCTTCCTTCAAACTGCCTTGGATAATTTGAATTTTCATTCAGAAACAGAAGATGGTGGTAGCTTAGATGCAACGACCAATATCATTTATCAGTATTCGAGCGGAAATGACACCACAGACACATTCAGGAAGAGTTCCCTATGATCCGAAAAATCGAAAAACGACGATAGAAATACCTGATAAGTTCCATTCAGTTAAAAGTCATCTCACTCTAAAGGATAGAAAAGAAGCGCGAGCACTGAATTGTGTAAAACTGGATGACATAGCGAAAGTAAGCAAAAGACAGGACTTATGAGATGTTAACATTGTTTTATTCTTGTTGCGAATGTTTCCGACTACACTTCTGATAACTGATGGCGATTATTATTCAGCGTTTCACAATACTCCAACATGGAATTCTTTTTTCTCGCTATATTCTGGAAACGATAAACCTAAGACTGAAATAGGATACGGTCCATTATACCCTCAAACACCAACCGATCCAGGCGTCGTCAAAACTTCTCTCGATTATTTTGTGACGCTGACTAATAAGCTAAATCAGACAAAGACCGTTGTCACTTGTGATCAAGCCATTTATGACATCATTAAAGGCCTAGTGAAAAAGAATCCAGTTCGCTATAAAGATGTCATTCTTCGTCTCGGTGGCTTTCACATAATTCAAAATTTCATGGGCTCGATCGGATTCCTGATGAAAGAAAGTGGAATAGAAGACTTGCTGGTAACAGCAGAGATATGCCACCGGGGAACAGCTAACAAAGTCATAGCAGGAAAGGATTATTACAAAATGATACGTTATCTTTCCTGGCTTTGCGAAGCATTCTTCATGCTAAAATGGGAAGCCTTTGAACAATGGTTGTTAGAAAAAGAAACAGTTGGTCACGTTGAATCGACTTCACATACTACTGAACTATTACAGGACATTGGAAATGATTTCAAGGCACAAGATAAAGATAACTTGTGGAAGCATGTCGATCGTGTTCTTGATAACCTCAGCACATTACTCAATGTATGGGAAGAATTTGAGAATTCGTTTGGAGAAACTGCCAAATTTTGGGATATGTACATTGACATGGTTCTGATTTTCAAGCGCTATGTTAACGCTGAAAGGGCCGGACTTTGGGAACAACATCTAATAGAAGCCCGAAACATGCTGCCATACATCGTGGCATCCGGACATACTAAATACATGTCATGCTTGCCAATTTACCTCGAAGAAATGATGAACCTCCCAACCACAGCACCAGAAGTTCAAGTGGAATTTGAGGCTGGAAACTTTGCTGTTCATCAGAAACATGGTAGCTTCAACGGTGTATGGACAGATCTTGCTTTAGAGCAGACGTATAATAAGGAAGGGAAAAACAACTTGTTCAAAGGCATAACTCAGAAAGAAACAGCTAGAGAGAAGTACATAAAAGCTTTACCTACCTTAACAGCAGTCTCTGAAAGCATGAAACAAATGGTACACCTACAATCTGCAACTTCTGACCAACATGAAAAAATAAGCAAAGATGACTTGCAGAAAATTTTGAAAATTGGAAACACAGTTTTTGAAGATATGAGAAATCCCTTTTCCTCGAATGTTGAATCTGAACAGCTAGTTAACATTTCAACTGGAGAAATATTGATTACGTCAGAAGTTGTACGTTCCAAGCAACTAGGATTGGATGCTATTGTAGAAGCAGGAACGAGTGACGCCGCGAAGATAATTTCTCCAAAGATAATGACTTTTGCTTTGCAAAAAAAGAAAATGAAAAATAAACAAGATCCAGTGAAAATGATAGCATCGGAAGAAAGCATCGTTACGAGGGCCCTGTGTTTTACTCAAGATTTGACTGAAGAAGGTAAGATTGAAGCATTCAGTTTTGAATGGTGTAATTATCCTCCAAGTCTATTTGAACCGAGCAAACATGACAAAGATGCATACAAAATGCGGAAAGGAAACAAAGTTGATTTCTTAGAGACCATCCGTACTAAATTGAATGGGACGTGGAGCCCTTTGAGCGAGCTCCCACCTTCGATCTCCAAGCCGGTTTATCTAATAGATGCTATGGCATTTATTCATCGCTTTCAAACTCTAGGGGCAATCGTCTTTCACCAACTTCCTGAGCTGTACAAGAACAAGATATTGAGGATAAAACCAGCCAATTGTTGCGAAATATATTTCGTTGCTGACAGATACGACTTTGGAGAAATGAGTTTAAAAAGTGATGAAAGATTGCGACGCCAAGAAGATTTGGCCATGGTTGAGTATGAACCCACAGATAACATGAAAATACCACAATGGAAAGCATTCACCTCAAATCCCAAAAACAAGCAGAACTTGCTGAAATACATTGCCTCGTGCTGGAGTACATGTCATTTGCCTGAGGGCATAAGCCTTATATTTGATATTGAAGATCAGCACATTAGTGTGACCAACAAAGATACAACCCCACTTGAAAGGTACAATAATCACGAAGAAGCGGATACGAGGATTTTCGCACACAAGCCAACTGTTCCGAAAGCAATTCGTTTGTCATACATGCAACGGACACAGACATTATTGCTCTTGCAATGTTTCATTCTCAACGGTTATCTCATGTCCTTGAATTATGGGTTGAGAAGAATGACACTTATTTGCCTATCCATGACTTGGTCAACCAGCTTGCTGAGAACCTGGAGAAGGAAAAACTAGTGCTGACTGGAACCTTGCTAGCTTCCTACGTATTGTCCGGCTGTGACTCCGTCAGTTATCCATTCGGTCGTGGTAAAAAAAAACGCTCTACTAACGTAGCTCTTCAAATGATTGGAAAAATGAATCACATAGTTGACTTTTCTCATAATGATTCACATGTTAGCTCTACAGTTTTTGATGAAGCTAGGGACTTCTTTTGTCGTTTGTATCGAAAACCGGAGTACAGTTTTTCTCTTGACAGCTTACGCGCTCATCTGTTCACTTCCACTAAACGCGACTTACGCTTGCTACCACCGACAGAAGATGCTTTCCATCAACATGTTTT